>KE504711.1:252962-295670 GCA_000441515.1 Elaeis oleifera | reverse complement strand
CTTGAGTCGCATACGCACCTCCAACTCAAGTACAAAAGATTACTTGTCCGGCTATAGCAACAGCATTTCACCTCGTTAGACTGTCCTCCATCACATTCTTAGGACTTGCGCCAAGCATGAGGCCGTCCCAACCAAATTCTTTGACTCAGGGAATAGTCATCTTGCTGATGCTCAAATTGGTCACGACATCCTAGGATAACTTACACGTGACTTTGCAGGGCTAGGGTCGAGATTATGCACGGTAACGATATAACTAGCTTTAGATGGGACAGCTTAAAATATTTATAGGGTGCTTGTGGTTTGCGTCTAAAATAGGAGTTACACCAAAATCTGAATATTAAGGAACGATGAAAATTGTTATATAAAAATTAAAGCATCCTCACTTTCTTCTATAATAAAAATGAGAATAAAATTCTTCTCAGCCAATAAATAGAATGAAGTGACTCCTTCTCATTTCTATTCCTGCTTCCTGCTGCTATTAGTGCTCGATTTGGCATTGGGGTCGGTAAATCTAAAGTAGCTAAATATCAATGCCAAACTAAATATAAGTGGATGGTTGAACCTGCAAGTCAAGTCACTTTTCGAAATTATTTTCAGTGAAGATCCTCTGACACTCGTATCAATCATTAGAGAACACTGAAAAGGAGGTACAGAATATTAGAACAAAGCTAATAATATTCTAAATGTAATTTAAGAAACTAGCCAAATTTTATTTCTCTTACACCTTGGTTGATAGTTTAGGGAAGAAAAGGAAGAAAATATTAGTAAAAAGAGAAAGAAAAAAAAAGGAAGTATATTTTTTTCTCCGTATTAAGAGTTAAAAAATAATAATAATTTTTCTTTTCTTGGTTGGAAGTAAAGAAGGAAGAAAATATTACAACCTCTTTTATTATTATACCCTTTAAAGGAACCCAATAAATTTAACAAAAGAATCAAGAAAATATCTTATCTTTATTTTTTTCATCTTCTTTTGTTTTGGTCGACTTTTTCAATCTATAAGTGTCTCAATCGGGTGGGAGACTTGAAATAAACCTTAGAATTGAAATATAATATTCATTTTATTCTTCATTATTAAAAGAATAAGATGAGAATTATAAAAGATTCATTAACTTCCAATTCCTTTCTCTCCAAACCTGCTTAATTTGGAGAAGAAAAATTACAGATTTAAAGGATTTGTATTCCATTCGTTCTCTCCTTTCTTTCTTTCTTTATAAAAAACTCTCAATCAAAGAAATATTAACTTTTCTCCCATCATTTTCTCTTCTCTCCTATTCTTCTCTCCTAACCAGGGCCTTATTGCAGCAAAGTTATAGAAGACTTATTGAAGGTCACAAAAATAATAAAAAATAACAAATCTGAAAGCATGCATAATGCTACCTTAAGGCATAATGCTACCTTAAGGCATATTCCCGTCTCTCATGCAGAAAAATCCAAAAAAAACTATCCCAAGATACAATCGAGATCCTCTGCCTTTGTGGAGATCTTTTTAGCATCTAGTAAATAAATATGAATAAAAAGAAGAAGACATCAAAATAGAAAAATAAAAAGCAAAGAAAGAGTACTCTTGAGAAAATATTTTTTCTTTACAAAGCATATAGAATTAGATCTTAAGATGGCCTTTTATAGCCCTCTGATATGAACATTTAGTCTTTTATTGGTCCATTAAAGTCTATAATTAGAAGCCCAATATTTAGTAAGGTGCTTAGCCTACACCCATGCCCGACCCAATCTAGTCCATGCATGCATGTTAAAGATTTTCTTTCAACCACCTCAAAATCCTAAGTGGCTTAGACAAATCCTTTTTATATATATGCGGCTTTAAAGATCCCTCAACATCAAGTGTAGGACTAAAGGATCTCAACATGGGTTGTCAAAAGAAAAATATCTAAAGAAAAATTTTAGAGAAATTTTGAGTTTCCCGCTTAGGATTTTCTCTAACAATATCCCACAAAATTCAAAATTTTCTAAAATAGTAAACTAAATTATGTCATGAATTAAATATAGATTATTGGATGCTTATACTATGCAATGAACAAGGTGTCCTTATAAGACTTAACCTCACTTAATGTAAATAGTTTCCATCTGAAAGAATTAAAATGTACCAGATCTTGAACTGTGTTCTTTTAATCCAAATTTAACTATGTACAGTATAGAATTCTTCATCACGAGTCTATGCGTTAGTGGCTCTACATATATATTTGATTTTTTATGAGATTTTATAGAGATAGCTCATATCTCATAACCGCGGCCATGTATGGATATTCTCAATAGATGAGCCCCTCCAAAGATGTGTGTAGAGTCATATCTCATAGAAAATATCATTTTGGATTTCGTTCAAAGTTAAAGCTCTTATTTGAACACTACACAAGCCCACTAAATAACATAGGGATAGGATTGGAACCGTTAAATATATTTTTTGACCAACTAATTAATTTATTATTACCATATTGAACCTTCTTCAAGGGATCACCTATCACAGGTTGGGTTTCTGCTATTGAAAAGCCCATTATGAAAAAAATCCCATCCCCCTTGATGTCTTAATGACCTTAATCCTGTTTAAGCCTCTAGTAAGATAGTAAGTAAGATTTTGATTGAATCTTATAAATTTAAACCATATATCATGCTTTTGTTGCAATCTAATAGACTTTTGTCTCAATATCAATTTCTTTATACAAAAATCAATTGCATCTCTAGAATAACAATAAATAGATATAAAGGTATAAGAGTTGGTATTAAAGAAATATACGAGCATAAATTTTGTAACCATTCGGCTCTAGAGAGGTGATATTAAGAGTTATCAACTCTACCTGCATAGTGCTTCTAGCATTGTACTATACTTTACTGTCAAAGAAACAACACTACCATCAAGAATAAAGATATATCTAGAAGTAGATTTAATATCCAAGGAATCAAATATTCAGTTAGCATCACTATATCCCTCAAGTACAACAGGATAGCCAAAGGGCTCATAAGATATCATACTTTTGAAATACTAAAATATTCTAAAGCAATACAGTTAGTCATGATAGGGTTGCTGGTATATCTACTCAATCTAGAAATGACAGACAATATCAGGTGTAGTTCTATTAGCTAGATATAAAAGTGATCTAATGATTTGAGCATATCTTTTTTGATTTATAGAATTGTTATTATTCTTTACTAATTGAACACTAAGATCATATGGTGTAGACATGGGAGAATAATCTGAATATCCAAATTCGTGCAATATCATTTGTGTATGGCATGATTAAGTTAGAAAAAAAGAATTAGATGGCATAATGATCTTCATGCCTAAGATCACATCAACTTAACCAAAATCTTTCATATCAAAGTGATTTCATAATGAAGTTTTGATATTATTAATTAAATCAATATCAGAACCTAGCATCAGGATATCATCTATATAGAGACAAAGAAGGATATATCGATCATCAAATCTCTTATAATATAGACAATTATCAAAGTTATTAATTTAAAATTATAAGAAAAATAATACTATCAAATTTTTTATGCCATTATTTAGGTGCTTATTTCAGACCATATAAAAACTTAGCTAGCTTACACACTTTATTTCTTGATTAGGCATAGAGATACTTTCAAGTTCCTTCATATAGATCTCTTCTTTTAGATCATCATGAAGGAAGACATTTTAACATCCATTTAATGAATAAGTAGTTATAGATAGAAGCTAAAACAAAAGAACTCAGATGGTGAATATATAAGCAATAGCTAAATATGTGTCAAAAAATCAAATTCAGCTTTTTGCTCAAACTTTGAGCTACAGGCCATACCTTGTATCTTTCCATTATTCCATCTATCCTAAGTTTTTTCTCAAAGATCTATTTACATTCAAGAGGTCGATTTTCAAGAGGTAACTCAGTGAGAGCCCAAATATTATTTCTAGTAATTAATTCGATCTCACTATGTATAGTCCCCTTCTAGAGTAGAGCTTCTGAAGAGCTCATGGATTCTTGATAAATCATCGATGTTCTATCAACCATGAAAATAATGAATTCTTTATCAAAACTCTTTTTAGTTCTTATTCTTTTGCCCCTCCTAAGTTCAATTGAAGGATTAGAGTCTATAAGATTAGAATCAGATTGAAAAGTATAGTCTGATGAAGTAATAAATGAATCAAGGATAGAGATGATGGATGGATAACCAAATGTTTGACTAAAAGTTCAAATTTTGAAAGAAAAAATATTTTCAAAGAAAGTTGCATCTCTAGGTTCAATGATAGTGTCATTTAAAATTTTATTGATCTCAGAGTTGACTACTAGAAATTTATATGTACTGCTATCAAAGGAAAACCTATAAAGACATCATCAACAATTTTAGGTCAAATCTTCTTTCTTTTTGATTCAAGAATTTCGACCTTTGATAGGCACCCCTATACTCGGAAGTAACTTAGCGTAGGTATATTTCCTTCCAAAGTTAATAGGGTGTTCTTTCTATCCTTAGGTTGAATTCTATTTAAAATATAATAGGCTGATAAAAGAACCTCTCCTTATAAGTTTTGAGGCACACCCAAATTTATAATCATGCTATTGACCATGTTCCATAGAGTTCGACTCTTTCACTCAGTCACATCATTAGATTATGGTGAGTATAGAGTTGTGACTTCATAAATTATTACATATTCTTTACAAAGAAGAGCTAATTCATTTGAACTTTACTCACCTTCTTTATTAGACCTTATAATCTTAATCCTCTTCTCTTATGGGTTCTAGCCTCAACCTTATATACCTCAAATTATTAAGGACTTTATCTTTGGTCTTCAATAGATAGGTGCAACAGTATTTGGAGAAGTCATCTATGAAAGTCATCAAGTATCAGCTTCTTCCTCTAGTAGGTCCCTTATTTGAGTCACACACATCACTATGAATAAGTTCTAATTTTTAGTTATTCATAGTTGAGACAAATTTGAAAGGGTTCTTAGGTTGCTTGGATTGTGCATAGATTTTACATTTAGTACTATGATTGATTTTGAACTTAAAAATTAAATTTAGATCGGATATCTTCATAATTAACTTAAGAATATATGACCTAACCTATCATGTTATACATCATAAGACTCAGTATTCATCACACAAGATTGAGTAGAAAAAGAAGAAAACTTTTCATTGATTGAAAGATGTGGTGCATTGAGCTTGAATATACTCTCATATACAAAGCTTTTCTAATAAATATTTTTCTCTTGGAGATTACAATGTTATTTGACTCTATTACAGCTTTATAACCTAATTGCACTAACAAAGACCACTTATTAGGTTAGTTGGGATATTGGGAACATACTGCACACCATGAAAGGTGACTGTCTTACTAGATATTAGCCTTAGTTTGATAGTTTCAATGTCTAACACGTTGATAGTCATCCCATCTCCTACAGTTACGCATCCTCTATTTGAATCCTAATAGGAATCAAATCATGCCCTATCAATATAGATATATACATTAGTACCAGAATCTAACTGCTAATCTGATTTTGAGTAAGGTTAATAGTAGGTACAAATGAGACTGACATAAAGTAGAGTTTGAAAGTCTAGTCTCTATCATATTAATTTGAGTCTTGGGCTAGTTCAATTGATCTTTCTTATAGGTGCTGACCTTTTCTTTCTTCCTATAATAGCAATCAGTAGTCAGATGATTGTCCCGACCACAAACATAGCAAAACCTTCTATTATTCTTCTCATTCCCCTTGGGTTGATTAGGTTTAGGTTTGTCTTTAGGATATTTGCCATTAGGCTTAAAGTTTCTATCCTTAGATTTAAAGTTACAATTTTGATATTGTCTATTTTGATGGCCCTTAAAGTTTCTATCCTTGATTTGTAATTGATTCTCTTTGGCCTCCCTAAGCTAGTGTTGGTCTTCTATCCTAATGGATTGGATGACTGACCTAAGGCTAAGTGTACATTGGTTTCCCTAAATTCTTGGATAAATTTTAACCAAGAAGGTAGTAACCTATCTATTAGACAAGTGGTTTGATAATTTTCATCTAATATGGAACCACCTCTATGGATCTCATCGATTTAATTTTGAAATAGATGGATCTTATAATTGATAGACATATTGTCTATTATCTTAAAGTTGTAAAGTCTGTTATGATAAATCTTTGAGTGCCTACATTATCTCTAATATAGGCATCTTTTAAGGTATACTAAAGATCCTTAGTAATCTTATATTTCCTATAGATCTCATATAATTCATCTAATAATAGCTAAGGATTCTAAAGCTATAGTAAACTAAATTTCTCAAGAGATTTATCTAATATAGGTTGAGTATCTGAGGATTCAGATTGAATAGTCTTATCGGAAGACCTTTTGAAAGAACAAGATATGGAGGATCCTTCCCTATAGCAGATATGGGATTCAAAGTTATGATCCAAGTTTCTAAATATTCTTTCCATCTAGCAACCATCGAGCTATAAATTTTTTAGGCTTGAGACTAGATGCATCATCACTATTCATTCTAAAAGATTTAGATGAAAAAATTAGAATAAAAGAATGAAAGAAAAAAGCTGCAAAAAGAATTCAAAATTCTGCTCAGTATTTTATGGTTCTTAATAACTTCCTATGATTATCAATTCAAATATTCTTTTTTCTTTAACTTTTAGAATTGTTCGGCCTTTAAAATTATTGGATTTTAATTAGATCCATTCAATACAATCTATTGGCACAAATAATATCTATTATTATTAAAAAAATTATGTTCAAGATATAAATTTTAGAAAAAAATAGTTTTGACAAAATTATTTAACAATAGAATAGATTATCCAAAGATTTGGAGAATGCTAACCCAATTTGAATTTTATTTTAATCTCTAGTTAGCACCATGTTCGCTTCTTAATCATAATCCGAATGGTGTATGCTTTAGATTGTTAGAGCAAAGCTTATAAAATTCTGGATGTAATTTTAAAAACTAATAAAATTTTATTTCTCTTATCATAGAAAAGTTATAGATGACTTATTGAAGATTGTAAAAATAATAAAAAATTTGATAAATTCAAAAGCATGCACAACATTGTCTAAAGGCTTATTTCCATCTCTTACAAAAAAATCCAAAAAAACCTCTCAAGATATGATCAGGATCCTCCGTTTGTGAATACGATCATGGAGGAGATTGATTGGGCAAAGAGAGTAAAAAACTGACCAAAGTATCTGTTAAATTAGATCGAACCTATTTTGCTTATTTATTGTAAGGACACATGGCAGGGCTTAGCTGGGTGAAGGTGAACTGTCATCTATCTCAGCGCATTTCAATGGCAACCCGTGGGAGCTTGATTCAACCAATCCCAAGCCGACATGTGTCGGTCATTGAATGGGACTAGCTGAATCTATGTTATATTTGGCCCGCTCCTACTTTCTGTAAACAGGGGCTACCCACATTTGCTCCCACTCTTTTCATTGTGCTGAGACTCTGATGATTTCAGCCAAGGTGCAATAGCTCCAAGGCTCTTCTACTGATCCTTCCAGTGCTCCTCCAACACTCCTCTAGCGATCAAGCTCTGATAATTATCGACTCTTCCAATATTGATTCAGTTCGACTCGACTTCCAATCCTCCCTTATTTAGTTTTACCTCTTCTTTCTTTTCTTCTTTTTCTAATATTTTACATTGGAATGAGTGAAACTACTGGCTCGACGATAAGTTGGTTAATAGATCAAAACTAACCTCAAAGTCATGGGACCACATCTTTCTTGGGGTACGAGTCCGAGGATTCAGAGATCGAGGCCAAGAAGCCTTTGGCCCAAAGTGCTTTCAATCAGTCCTTGGCCCAAAGGCATCTTCAATTTCAGGTCCCATTCGAGTACCACTTGGAAGTTTCAAGCTCAAGCGATAGGATTTGTGATCTATCAAGAGGTTGGCCTGGACTATATGAAGAGTCCTTAAGAGTTAGCCGGAGGCTTCTTCTGCATCATTTTTTTTTCATCTTTTTCATTTCTTGGATATAGGCTTGAGTTTGGTATTTTCGAACTCGTGGTGATGCATTATGCCCTTCACTGCCCTCTACCTCTTGGTTAGTATCCAATCTTCTATCTCACTCTTCTAGGCCTGCTTTACCTTTAACAGACACCCTATAGAGCAGGATTGGTGATATGTTTCTCCTCGAAGAGGGAATAGCCTAATATGAGGTACTCTTCTCTATGTTTATAAGTGGAAGGAGTGATTTTTCTTTATTTCTTCTACTGACGGTAAGATTGGGACTTCGCCTCATGAGGCCGACGTCAAAAATGATGATCCGAGCTCTATTACTGGGCGATCCTAATCATCGAGCCTTGAAGATCTTGCTCGGGCACACAATTCCTCCTTTGAAGGAGCTGTTGTCCAAGCAGATCTTGTTCGACATCGATCTCAAATAGATCGACCCATAAAGTGAGCATCATGGCCTTCCCATTTTGTTCGATCTCTTTTTTAGCTTCTCCTTTTTTCTAATTTTTTTATCTTGATTTTTGCAGAGATGAGGACAACAAATTGGAAGGACTTCGATGGATGATGCAGGAGAAGAGGAAAGCATCGAATGCCATCGAAGATCTATCCAAATGTCCTCACCCTAAGGCTCCAGGCTCCAGCAGGTTGGGCCATCTCAAGCTCGATTGGAGGCCCACTTTGGTGATCTTTCTCTGAGAGCTTGTGAGCCGACCTCGATATCGTCGAGGTAAGTCTCATCCAAATTCTCCTCTTATGGGTGGTGTTACCACCACATTCTTTTTTAGCATTGGTCCCCCAAGGTGTGGGAGCCCCTCAGCAACCTCCTTCTCGAGTTAATACATCTAGCTTGGTGCCTACCTTAGCCTGTGCTAAGGTTGAACAGGGAGCATGTATAGCTACAATTCAGTCTTTATCAAACTCATGCTAGGAAGCTGGTGAGTAGTGCAAGACCTCATTCAAGAGATCCCGCTACTAGTGGATACAAAGAAGTTGGAGTCGGGCTTTAACTTCCACCACACTAACTCATTTGACTCTTTTATCCATGTAAGGAGTACCGAACTCCCCTTTATCATCATCACCATCATTATTATTCACTTTAGTCAGCTCAACTAACTCGATTTCTCTTTCTCTTAGCTTATGCACCATCTGGTTCACTTCATAAAATCCAACAAGACTAGGAGGTCGAAGATGGTTGAAGTCCAGTGGAGGACCAATGTGGCTAAGGAGAGGGTCGAGAAGAAGGCATAGGTCATTTTGATTGGGTTGGGATGGAGATCAGATGCCTAAAAGAGGTACTTAACTTGATCAAGAAAAAGCTGGCATTGATCGAGAGGCTCAAGCAGCCAAGGAAAGGGTTGCCATGGTCGAGGCCGATGGGGTCGAGTAGGCCTGTGAGGTGGCGGAGGAGTTTCAAGCTTTAGAGGAACTTGATGAGAAGACTGAGTTTGTAGTGAAGTCCTATAACCTCAGACTCTAGGAGTACTTGGTCAAAGTCATGGAGCATTTTTCTAATCTTGATCTCTTCTTTTTGAGTGATGAGGAACTCCTTTACATGATCCCAAACCTTACTCCTGAAGAGCTTGGTATTTTCTATGCTATCAGGCTGAATGCCACCCCACCTAAAAGCCATAGCTTAGGTCAGAGGACCCACCACTCTAGTTGATGTCTAGACTTAGGCTTTTTTCTTTGTGCCTTTGTAACCATAGTTTGGTAGTACCAAACTAATTTTATAGCCAGCTAGACTGAACTTTTATGTATATACTTATGGTCTTAATGAATAAGTTCTTCCTTTCAAATCTATGTCGAACTTCTCTCTCTCCCCCCTCCTTTTTCTTGAGTGAATACCAAACTAACTTGGTAGTTAGCTTTGCCGATCGAGCTTCTGAGGGGATATTGAGCTAACTTATTGGGGTGCAACTTTGCTGCAAGTGCCTGACCTCGGCCTTATGTATTATTTTTCCTTGGTTGCTCTTGTCACTTGGGTGATGCTTGGATTATTACCAAATTTTTGATTTTTTGTTCACAGACAACCAAGATAGTCGGAAGGAGGATACATTTTCATCATTAACCCAAGTTACATCGAGCTTCATCGGGGGTTTTTCTCTTAGCCCATCAAGGCAATAGACTTGTTTTGGCACGAAGAACTATACTTTCGAAGGTCCTCTCAAGGGGTTATCCATTGCTTCTCAATTGGTCAAGATTTTGGATTTGACCCATTTTGGTACGAGGAGCTATAGTTCTTAAGGTTCTCTTATGAGGTTATCCCTTGCTTGTTAGTTGATTGAGATTTTAAGCTTAATCCATTTTGATATGGAGAGCTGTGCTTCCAAAGATCCTCTTATGGGGTTATCTCTCACTACTTAATCGATCAAAATTTTGAGTTTGGCTTGTTTTGTCATGAGGAGCTATGATTTCAAGGGTCCTTTTAAGAGATTACCTCTTACTTCTCGATCGGTCGAGATTTTAAGCTCGACTCATTTTACCATGAGAAGCTATGCTTTCGAGGATCCTCTCAAAGAATTATCCCTAGCTTTTTGGTAGGCCGAGATTTTAAGCTTGGCTCATTTTGGTATAAGAAGCCATACTTCCAAGGATCTTTTTAAGAGGTTACCTCTTGCTTCTCAGTCAGCCGAGGTCTTGAACTTATCCATTGAAGGTATGGATTCCTATGCAATATTGACCTGCAAGACTTGAATGCAACAAAAGGCTTTTTCTTTGCCAAATGAATTATAGAGAATGGGTATTACATCATTGGTAATACATAATAGATTTTCTAAATTCCAAGTTTGAACAATGGGCTTCTATCCAAGCATTTAAGTTGGTATGTTTCGGGCCTCACGACTTCGTTGATCTGGTATGGTCCTTCCTAATTTGAGGCTAACTTTCTTGCTGGCTTCGTCGAGATAAATCAACTCTCCATAAAACTAGATCGCCGGCTTAGAACACCTTCTTTTTGACCTGAGAATTATATTATCAAGCCACCATGCATTGGTACACCACCATTTGTATCCAAGCTCGCTCCCTGATTTCTTCAAGTAGGTCCAAATTTTTCTAGAGATGCTTTGAGTTGTTCTGCTTATCAAAGCTCTCTACTCAAGGTGATGGAATGCCGACTTTGAGCAGGATAATGGCTTCCATTCATAAGGTGAGGTTGAAAGATGTTTTTCTAGTGAGAATCTATTAGTAGTTTGATATGTCCATAACATACTATAGAGTTCTTCCCCCTACGATCCGTTGGCTCGATCTAATCTTGCTTTTAAGTCTTGTGTTGCAGATGAAATTCATCTCGGATTGGAGGTGCTGGAGCATGATGAAGCTTGATGAGTCGACGGTGATCGGATCTGTAAGAAAAATCTCAATTGGAGGTGGCTTCGATGGGGATCCTCTGACGTTCAAGTCAGATTTTTCGCAACTGAAAGAAAGAATGAGTATTTTTAAGGAAGAGAGAAGGTGTACCTTTGGGATCCCTTGTTTATCTTTTATAGGTGAGTTTGGAGCTTTGGGAGGATAAAGGATCATAAAAGATATTTTGCCCCTCATGATGCTCTTGAGAATCACATTTGATCTTTTGGTTGTCCAAAGACTGGAGTGTGATATCATCTCATAGCAAGTAGGAGCCATCCTCATTAATTGTTTGGATTGATAACCAGAAGATGAGAATGGGGCTTGCTTTGCTTTATCCATGACTAATGTCCTTTTTAAATAGGATGACATGATAGGGCCATTATAAGGCCTCTTGGGGGCCAACGACCAAAGTTAGAGGCTAGAAGTCGATGCTGGGATCGACAGCTGATGTAAGAGGCAAGGCCACCATGAGGCTTATTGGCTGAGGTGGGGATCGAACATGCATAGGGAGCGCGGACACTCACGGGCACACTCTGTTGCAGCTTCTCCTTACCTCTCTCTTCACCACCTTTCTCTCTCCTCCTTTTTTTCTTTTCTTTTGTCCTGTTCTAATGCTGATAGGAGAATGGGATTAGAGAAGGAGAGATGCATTAATGCCTCTGTCAGGTTCAAGTGACCCAAGACAATCTTCATAGTATGTGCACAGTAGACGATGCACGGTTGAAATTAATAAAATACTTGGGGTGGCATCGTCGATAAAGATCTTTTAGCTTTGACAGGGATCAAGCCTCGAGGGCCGATCATGCACCGTTAGGTGGCATACTTCGGTGTGAACTTAGCTGACATGTAGTGAGCTACTTGGAGGAGCATAGCTCACAGTAGAGTACCGTGACTTGATAGGACTATGAGGGGATTGATTTTCCTCGAAATATTTTATCATAGTCACTGAGGTGACATATGATTAGAAGTAAGGATTGGCCAAAGATTCTTGAAGGAGTTATGGTATCTCTTGGGTTGGCATCTGAAGTTCGACAGTCCAACTTCAGCCTCTGATATGCCCATCTTCGGTACAATAGGGGTATCACCCTCAATAGCCTTGGTATTTTCTCAGTCTCTTCTTCTCTTAGGTGCTCCTTTGGAATACCTCGTCGGCAAGCTTCCAAGCGAGCCATCAATAAATTCAAATAGTACTCAAGGTATGTTACTCTAGATAAACTAAAGGCACCAATTTCTATTGTTTTGTAGTGGCTGAAGTATTACCCCCAACGTATGCCCCCTACTCCCTGGTCTGCATTGAGGTCAGACCGAAGGAGTATGAGCCAACACACTGCTCTGAAGATGTGCCAGCTTCCAAATTTTATATCCCATGACATATTTGTTGCATAATTCAGCTGTTGCATAGGAATAGTTTCGATTTGTCTCTTTCGGACTTGATATCCAATGGGGCCTTCTTTAGCTAAATCATGAGTGGTCTCCAGTTTTTATCCTTAAAATTTAATGGTTGATGTGACTTTTATGGCTTGTGTTTTGTTATTCCCACAAATAGCTTATGCGTGAACTCTTAGGACTTGATGACATAGCACGTAGTTCGATGATCTGACTGTAAGTCTTCCATCGAATTTTGAACAAATGGCCAGGATGGAAGTCGGTCGGAGCTTAAGTTTGGGCAAGATAATGTGACGGCTCCCAGTGGTGAAGCATGACGCGTTAAAAGATCTTGGGCCTATAGTGGGGAGTTCAAGTTGACTGAAATTGATGAACTCAGATCCGAGAGGGATCACACTGTCGATTGGAAACTTGAATGGCCAAAGTTGGGAGCAATCGGTATTGAGGGTGGGATCCTCAGATTCCATCTGGAGGGGAGTTCCTCGGCTCCACCGACTTTGGGCATAGATGGGGTGAGCTTGGGAGGCTGAGTTTGGCAAGTGCAAAGTGGAAGAAACTTCGAAGCTTCTTAGGTGTGACTGCAGTGTCAGTAGAGCTCGGCTACACGGAAGAGGATCCAGAGATATGATGCTGTTAGGTGTCGATCTTGCTTCGACCGGATCTACACATGTGATTTCGCGATCCAAATGGCCAGACGTGCGCAATGGGCTCCAAGGCTCAGATCAAGTAGAGATCAGGGCTGCAGCAGGAGAGCTCAGACTAGGGAGCTTCAGATGGCCAAATCTAGGAGGAATCAACCCCATCGGCCATGGAAGCTTGGATTTGAGGAGCTAGGAGAGATCGATGGTGCTTGGGGTCGATAGTAAAGCACACATCTATCGGGGGTGAATCGGTGCGAGCATGGGCTGATACTGTGGGTGTCTTGGGTTCGGTGCTGACAGGAATACGTATGGGGAGGGTAGTGCCATCCATAAGTGACCTTGGCTCTAATGGACAGGCTTCAGCATTGTCTGGGGGTTGACCGGCCAGTGGGGCTCGGTGTGATTCAGGATCAATTTGTCAAGGGCATCCAGTGTTGCCAAGACATAGATCGATTGGAATGGTCTCGCACAGTCTACAATCGGCTAGCTGGAGCTCTTCGGTACCACCCAGGATCAGTTCACCAATGGGTTCAGCATCGCCAAGGGAGATCGATCGATAGTGCCCGATGTAGGCTGGATCGACTGGAGGGATCCGGCATCGATCGGGGTCACATCGACTACAGATTCGGTGCAGTCTGGAATGTGCAAGGGGGAGAATCGGAGAAGGGATGTGACCTCAGATTGGGCCAATCGATGGAGTTTGGGAGCCCGGATCTGGACTAGGCTGGCATCGTCAGAGGGGATCGGTGCTACTCGAAGCTTGGGAGCCCGAATCAGGGGGAGAGATGGCCATTGCTCTGGTTCTCTTCGGCCTTGGCCTTTTCCCGAGCACACTCTAGTGCTCCATTGCAGATCCTGGACAGGAAGAGGGAGAGGACCAAGGCTTTGTTGGTTTTGGAGGTGCTGTGCATGGTGGGTTGCGAATTGTCGGTGTTCCTTATGGTGGCTTTCGAGGGAGTGGCTTCGGAGGAGTTTGCTTGTGGCGATGCCACCATAGTCAAAAATTAGTCAGGTGCACAGGAGTACGTAGATTTTCTTCGACTGAGACGGCCTTAGAGCAAGCACAGGGGGTTCGCTTCAATCGATCTCTCTTTCGAAGATCGACTTGTTCGTGGGTAGTCTTGATGTCGATCAGACAAATGAAGTTGCCCGAACCCTATCTGGTCTCTCTCTCATTCTCCTTTCTTTTCCTTCTTCTTTTTTGCATCACCTATGGAGTGATGGAACTAGAGAAGGGAGATATTAATGTAGGCAGTAGGTATGAGGGGAGATAATAATGCAGGTGCCTAGTTCAAGCGACCCAAAAGCAAATCCCAAGGCATGTTCATTGTGGATGACCCACTGTTGATGATTAATGAGACAAAAGAAGGGGGGTGAAATATTCAATATACTGATGACCTTCTAACGCATGTGTATGGAGGCAATAAAATATGATGAGATACTCCATGCTAGAAGCAGACCCCATAGTATTAAGCTTACGGCTTCAGTGCCATCTCGCTTACCTGTTACGTCGACTTTCATATTTCTTATGGTTCGATCCTAGATATGTTTGAGTTTTGCATCAGGGAGGTCTCCTCTCCCCACTGAAAAGTGGGGTCTTCTCCTCCACTAAAGAATGAGATCTTCAACCAGTGGATTTCAGTTTCTGCCTCTACGAGTGCACTCTGATCTACTCCAACCCAACTGGCAATCCTTGCAGTGGCTTTTGCTAGTCTTTTAGAGCTTGCTTTACCTCCAGCCTGGATCGCTTGGCCCTCATTCTCAGGCCTGATTAAAGCGGCTCTAGGTGCCATCTGCTGTAGGGAGATGCTGGGGCAGCCTGGCCAAGAGTTCGGAGGTTCTTTAGGGCTTAAGCTCACGATAGGCAGCTCTGATATGGCCCGAGGCTATGTTGCTAGCGTCGCTCGGGATCGGGATAGCTGCCAATCCCGACACTGTTCGGGGTCGACCCCTAGTGGATAGCTTCCGTCTTGATTTTGGATAAATGTAGAGACGTGCGCAGGGGTTTGTGATACAATTATAATCTAACAAATATGTGAGCATTCAGGTCGAGTTTTTAATGATGCAAGAAGTAGTCTAACAGTGTGAGATCCAGATCGGTGCAGTGTGAGATAATCGGAGTTGCTGAGTGCATAGAAGGTACGTGAGGAGATCCTTCGACTAGGACTGCTTACTTTAGCTAATGTTACGAGAACAAAAGATGGTGCTTTGGTCTCATATCGAAATTGAGGTCAGTCTTGGAGTCGCCTGAAACGCGACGCTTGCGTAGAATTAAGGATCCTCTGATCTCCCCATTTGAGGTAGGGTTTTGCCTTTCACTAAAAGGTGAGATTTTTGTACACACTCCCATTGGTCGGAGGCTCTATACACTTTCATCATATAAGTAGGGGCTTCATCTGTACTTTCACTGAATAAATAGAGGCTTCAGATCCTCTTCTACCATCATTGGAGCTTTATCTGCACTCCCATCGAATAATAAGGGCTTCGGATGCTCTTCCACCATCGTGAGAGCTTCATCTATACTCTCACTATTGTGAGGGCTTCATCTACACTCCCATCAAATAAGTGAAAGCTTCTTATGTACTTTCACCATCGTGGAGACTTATCTGCACTCCCACCATCATGGAGCTTCATCTGTACTCCTACCAAATAGATGGAGGCTTCATCTGTACTTCGATCAAATAGATGGAGATTTTAGATGCTCTTCCACCATCGTGGGAGCTTCATCTGTACTTCTACCATCATGGGGGCTTCGGATACTCTTTCACTGAGGAGTGGAGGCTTTGCCGGCTCTCCTACTGAAGAGTGGGGGCTTCGACCGCTCTTTCACTGAGGAGTGAAGGCTTTGTTGGCTCTTCCAGAGAAGAGTGGGGGCTTCAAATGCTTTTGATGACTAACACAAGGCATGATTTTGATCAAAACTTATGTCGATGGGCCTGTCTCGGTGTTACGACATCTCAAGGATACTATCCTCGACAACATTGTGATAAGTTGTGCACTCTTTCCCAAAAGTAGGCACATCCTTCCTCTAACATCAATCTGTTACAGAAGAAATTCATCTCAGATCGGAGGTGCTGGAGCATGATGAAATCTGACGAGTCGACATCGATCGAATCTGTAAGAAAAGTCCCCACCGGAGGTGGCTCCGATGGGGATCCTCCGACACTCAAGTGAGATTTCTCGCAATAGAAGGAGAAGAGCGAGTATTTTTTGAGGATGAGAGGAGATGTACCTTTTGGATTTTTTGTTACCTTTTTATAGATAAGTTTGGAGTCTTGGGAGGATAAAAGATCATAAAAGATATTTTTGCCTCTCATAAGGCTCTTGGAAATCATGTCTGATATTTGGTTGTCCAAAGACTAGAGTGGGATGTCATCTCGTGCAAGTGAGAGCCGTCCTCATTAATTATTTGGATTGATAACCAAAAGTTGAGAATGAGACCTGTTTTGCTTTATCTATGACTATTGTCCCTTTTAAATGGGAATACATGATAAGGCCATTATGAGGCCTTTTGGAGGCCAACGACCAAAGCTAAGGGCTAGAGGTCGATATTGGGATTTGCAATTGATGCAAGGGGTAAGGCCGTCATGGGGCTTATCGATCGAGGTGGGGATCGAACATGCGTAGGGAGCATGAGCACTCACAGGAGAAAGCCTGGCGCACTCTGTTGCAGCTTCTCCTTATCCTCTCTCTCCACCTCTTTTCTCTCTCCTCCATCCTTTTCTATTTTTTTTATCTTGTTCTAATGCTGATAGGAGAATGGGATGAGAGAGGGAGAGATGCATTAATGCCTCTGTCAGGTTCAAGTGATCGATGGCAATCTTCATAGTATGTGCACAGTAGACGATGCATGGTTAGAAATTAATAAAATACTCAGGGCAGCATGGCCGATAAAGATCTTTTAGCTTTATCAAGGATTGGGTCTCGAGGGCCAATCACGCACTGTCAAGTGGCGTACTTCGATGTGAACTTAGCTGACATGTAGTCAGCCATTTGGAAGAGCATAGCTCACCGTAAAGTGCCATGATTTGGTGGGACTATAAGGGGATTGATTTTCTTTGGAATATTTTGTCATAGTCACTGGAGTGACATATAATTAGGAGTAAGGATTGGTGAAAGATTCTTGAAGGAATTGTGGTATCTCTTAGGTCAGCATCTAAAGTTCGGCAGTCCGACTTCGACCTCGGACATGCCCGTCTTCGGCATAGCATGGGTATTAGCCCAAACAGTCTTGGTATTTTCAATCTCTTCTTCTCTTAGGCGCTCCTTTAGAATACCTTGTCAGTGAGCTTCCAAGCGAGCCATCAATAAAATTCAAACAGTACTCAAGATACATTATTCTAGATGAAACCAAAGGCATCAATTTTTATTATTTTATAGTGGCCGAGGTATTACCTCCAACAACTTGTAAGAGAGTTCAGTTGGTCACTTTGATTTTACCATTGCTTAGAGGGTGGCCAAACAAGATTAGGTGATGTCTGATGCTAAACTCTTTATAGAAGTTGCCAAACAGAATATTATTGAATTGGCCATTATCAATGATGATGATGCGATGACAACTCGAATCGATAAATGATGGCCTTCCATATGAAGTCTCATAATTTAGCTTCCGTGATGCAAGACAATGGCTCGACTTTGATCCGTTTGGTGAAATAGTCGATGGCTCTGAGTAGGAGCTTTCACTGACCTAATATTTGGGAGAATGACCTAAGGATGGCTGTCCACCATTATGCAAAGGGCCAAGGCATGCTGATAGATGTTAGTGGGGTTGTAGGTCAATACTAAATGTGGGCATTGTACTGGCATCAATCAAGCCTCCCCATGAGCTTGGCTGCATCTTGTGTAAGGTCAGCTAGTAATAACCTTACTGGAGTATCTTGTAGGCTAAGGGCCTGCCTCCCAAGCAATTGTCGCATGTTCTTTTATGCACCTTCTGAAATATGTAATCTACCTCGATCGAATGTAAATATTTAAGGAAGGATAGAGAGAAGGACTTTTTGTATAACTTGTCCTTATAGAGGATGTAATGAGGTTCCTGGTGTCTCAACTTCTGAGCTTCCTTAAGATCAGTTGGAAGTTTTTCATCTCAGAGATATCGGATCATCGGGTTCATCTAGCTTGCCTCTATCTTTGCTTGCATTATTGGTGTTGACTCCTTAATGCTAGGCTTTTCTAAAACCTCAAAGAAGAACTATTTTGGACATCGACCAATCTTGAGGTGGCAAGCTTCAATTGTAGGTTTGCTTTGCCATTTTCCAACCTGAAGAATTATTGAATGTGGAAGCTGGCAAAAGCGGAAGCGATATCCTTGACCTTCTATAGGTACTTCGTTATGTTGGTTTTTTGAGCTTCGTATTCTCCTCGTACTTAACTGACGATGAGCTATAAGTCACTACTGATCTTTAATTATGGTACAATTGGCTCTTTGTCAATCTTGAGGCTGATCATAAGAGCTTCGTATTTGACTTCATTATTTGAGGTCTTGAACCCGAAGCACAAGGCATATTTGGTGGCCACTTGCTCTGAGTTGGTAAGGACCAGCTCAGCTCCTGATCTTGTCGAGCTTGATAATCTGTCCACATGAAGCACCCATGGAACTGTGGCCTCCTTGGCTCAATTTCGATAGGATTCTTCTCGAGGATGGTACATTCTAGGATGAAGTTGACAAGTATTTGTGCCTTGACGAATGGCCGAGGTTGATATTTTATATCAAACTCTAAGTTCTATTACCTACTTCGCTATTCGATTTGAGGTATTTGGTCGATGGAGTATTATCTTCATGGGCTAATATGTCAGGAATACCACTATGTGAGCTTAGAAATATGTGCGCAATTTTTTGCCAAGATAGTAAGAGCATAGATCACCTTTTTAAGCCTTGAATACCTTATCTCTGTGTCATAGAGGACTTTACTAATGTAGTAGATTAGTTTTGGAGCTTTCAATCCACATTAGCATCCCGGGTAGAGTAGTGTTCTGAATGTCGAGGTAGAGAATATTCCGAGGTGGAATCTTCCTTGACTGAGGAGTTAAGAAACATCTTTAGCGGCCATGTTCCAAACTTCTTAGTCAGTTATGCTGACTTTGTGCTCGATCCATACTATGAAGGAGTGGCTGAGGTTGTTGCTACAGAGGTGCTTGCTAAGAGACTTTTTACGGGGCCATGGCTACTTGTTGGATCATCAGGATGGCTACAATCAAGGTCTGTACTTGTTGAACGAGCAGAGTGAACTATTCAAGGGTCACCTTTGGAGTGTGTTGGGATGGTGAGGCTAGATCTCGAGTTGATGGGGTGGTACTTCGACCTGGAGGGTACCTCAGCGAGCTGGGACTGCACCTTGACTGGCTTTGGTGCTATCCAGTTGGAGTGACGACACTCCTCTTTGAGGTCTCATGATGGTCAGATTTTTTTGCTCTTTTTTGAAATCAAGCATGCAGAGTCCTTCCTCTAGCACCAATCTATTATCGTTGGTGCTTGATCTGGCATTGAATTTGGTAGATCTGAAGTAACTGAATGTCGATGCTGAACTAGTCAGGAGTGGATGGCCGAACCTACAAATTAAGTCCCTTACCAAAATTATTTCTGGTGGGAACTCTTTGATGCTCAAGTCAGTCACTAGAGAATAATGAAAAAGAGCAAGAGAATGGAGCTCTAGAGCATACTTAGGATCTCTGTTGTCCTCCATTTATAGATGTGGTGGTTAGCCATCTCTACAAAGTAGGTAAGAGTGGCTAAGAGAATCACATTGATTTTGTCTTATCTGGCCAAGGGAGCTATCATCCACTTAGGTCTCTGTTGTCCCCATTTATAGATGTGGTGGTTAGCCATCTCTACAAAGTAGGTAAGAGTGGCTAAGAGAATCACATTGATTTTGTCTTATCTGGCCAAGAGGAGCTATCATCCATTAGATTTGAAGTGTATCTTAAGTATGGATTGGATATGGTAACAATCCGACACATCACAATCATTTGAAATTTCGATCTGGTACCTCAGCTTAGCAGGCACTGAGACAAGTAGGTCGATGACTGATTGAGGCATAGTAAACATCGATCATATACGTGGTAAACTAACAGTCGATATCAATTCTCATTCTGAGTCTAACTCTCTCCAATCAAACATGCTCATATATTTTCTTTTTCTAGATAAATCTAGCATTAAATAGTGATGTGAGGAATATTCCCTTCGACCTCAGAATGATTTGAGGACAATAAGCTTGGTGGTCATCGACTTGCTTACCTTAGCCATGGATGAGGTGAAGATGCCAACTGAAGTAATTATGGCTAGATCATGATTTCAAAAGATAGTTATGCCCGTCCAACTATTGTAGGATAGATATGGCATTCAAAACTACCAAATGATAGCTCATGGCAACAGCCAAGTGACAAGTTGCCTAATTCACATCCATGATGTGGCATGAGATCATGGTTAGTGTGATTCATGTGATTCCCATGATGACAACTGCAGCTCATCATGGGAATGGCCTCCTATCCTGTTTATAAATAGGAGGAGGCAAATGAGCCTAGATAAGTCTTGGAACATCCTCTTGAGCACCTATTGCTCTCATTTTCTTCCATTCTCTTCCATTGCTCTCCGATCGATGGCTAATTGGAGCATTGTTGGGTCTCTGCTGGAGGCATTCTTGGTCAAGGACTTGTTTTATAGGTTCAAGACTCCTCCAGAATTTGCATTACCCATAAAGCTCTAGTCCTTACCGACCACTCTAACCTCATCCTTAATTTATAGATCAGTAGCAACAAATTAGCGCTAGAGAAAGAGTGACCCGACCCATTTCAGAAGAGAGTACACTCTATCACCATAAGATCATGTGGGGGGCATCTAATGCTTCGTACCACTCTAATGATATCTTATCGGAACCTGCTATGCTAAAACTAACTAAAGTGACATCTCTACCTCAGCAAATATCGACGGTGACCTCTAAGTAGTTCCAAAAGGTGTAAACTTTGATCGCTGCGGTCCAAAAAATGATGCAAATAGTTGCACCCCAACCCCTATCCAATGCTCCACAACAAGCTCCAAGCCAACTGCTAAACCACTAGTCTCCTCCCCAGAGCCTAGGGTGGATGCATCCTGATCGATATAGTCGGCTAAGGAGCCCAGAATGTGGTTGTCGGAGGCACTTCTCGCCTCCATAATCGAACAAAGACTCCACACGGTATATTCCTCACCTCGACACTCAGAACATCATTCAATCTGAGATGCTGATATCAAAATGGAAGCTTTAAAAGATGAATCTATGGATTGACCCATTCCAAGACTGAACTCAACCATTGAATAGCCATTTAGCATAAGGATCATGGATCAGCCAGTCCCGCCTCGATTTAAGATGCTCCAATTAATGCCACATGATGGGACCATCAACCCCATTGATTACTTGAAGAGTTTCAAGGCTCTTATGCTCCTCTATGGAGCTAGTGATGGTATCTTCTGTCAAGTTTTTTTCTTCACTCTCTAGAAAGTAGCTCAATATCGATACTCGAGCCTTCAATCGGGCTTAATCCATTCCTTCGAACAACTTAGCTGGATGTTTGTAATGTACTTTGTCAGTAGCCAAAGATAATATTGCAGGTTGGACTCACTCATCAATATCAAGTAGAGGAAAGAAGAATCCCTTAAGGATTATGTGAGCACTTTAACGTGACCACTCTCGAGGTTTGTGACATGGACCAATCAATCGTCATATCCGTACTTAAAGGTTGACTCCATAAGAACTTGTTCCTCTTCTCTCTAGAAAAGAGATATTCGAAGAACTTTGCTGAGATATTAATCTAGGTGAAAAAGTATGTGAATGCCAAAGAGGTGATGGCCACACACAAAGAATCACCAAATAGCAAGTTTGGAGAACAAAAGGAGGAAGGCAGGGGTAAGAAGGATGAATCATGATGCGATAGCCAACAGAATGGAAGAAAGTCGTACTGATCTAAAACTCCTAAATGTCGATCTAGAACACCTCCTTGTGGTTGCCAATCGAAGTCCCCACCTCAGAGATATAGGATAATACCCTGTCACACACCATTGACTCAAATCCTGATGGAAATAGAAGGACAAGGTGACCTATCATGATCAAGAAAATGCTAACCCCTACCTACAAATGAAACACCAAGAAGTATAGCTGATTCTATCATGATCTCGATCATGACATCAAAGAGTGCATCTAGTTCTGAGATGAACTTGAGGTGCTCATCAAGCATGCATGACATACATGGTATGTCGATGGACGACAAAAATAGAATAAGATTTGAGCTAAGTTGTAGTCACCCGAATGAAATGTTGACAACTGATCTATGACATGCATCAACAATGCCATTTTTGAGGAGCAGCGTAGCAGCTTATCCAGAAGCCATAGCTAAGAAGAGGAGGAAGAAGCTTTGAAGAGGCAAAGGATGGAGGATGTTATAACATTCTTTGGCATCGACTTGCGACGAGTCTAATTCCCATATAATGTAGTTGTTGTGTCCTTAAAATTTGAAAATTATGATATATGCAGTATCTTGATAGATGATGGAAGTTTAGCTAATGTCTTATTTTATGACACTTTCTTTACAATAGGATTGTCCTCAGATCAGTTGAAGAGGCTTGATTCTCCCCTTATAGGTTTCTCCAGGGATGTTGTCCCTATAGAAGGAGCATAACTTACCAATTATAATGGGTCGGGAGCCATAAAATTCAACCATACCACTCAAATTTCTAGTGATGAAGGTCATGTTGGCCACAATGCTATACTGGGCCGATTAGAACTAAACAAACTCCAAGCCATTGTATCAACCTACCATCTGTTAATGAGATTCTTGACAAAAAATGGGGTTACAGAGGTGTGAGGAGATCAAGCCCTGCAAGATAGTGCTACATGATGACCTTCTAAGAAAGAAGCCTTTGGAGGCATCATCTATTGAAGAACTTAATGCCCTAGATGAGTCAAAAGAGCAGTGAGGAGAACCTATTGAAGATCTCATCTTAATGCCTCTTGAAGGAGGCGATCCAATCAAAACTATCTAGATCGACTCACTATTGGACAAGACGACCGACAGTGGCTCATCTCATTTCTTTAGTCAAATGCAAATACCTTCACTTGCTCAGTATAGACTCGAAAGTAATAGTACATTGGCTAAACATGGATCCGAGCAAAGCATCAGTTAGTTAGACAGAAGAAGAGGAGTTTCGTCTTAAAGAAATATGAGGTGATCGAGGATAAAATGGATAAACTTGTGAAGGTCAGCTTCATCTAGGAGATAAGCTACCCAGAGTAGCTAACAAATATGGTCTTTGTCAAGAAGGTGAATAGAAAGTGATGCGACTGCATTGACTATACCATCCTCAATAGGGTGTGCCTGAAGTATAGCTACCCACTGTCTCAATTTGATCAGCTCATGGATGCCACTTTGGGCCATAAACTTTTGTCTTTTGTGGATGCCTTTTCAGACTACAATTAAATCTATATAGTACCTAAGGATGAAAATAAGATCGCCTTTACTACTGATAAAGGTAATTTCTATTATAGGATCATATCATTTTACTTGAAGAATGCGGGAGCAACCTATCAGAGATTGATGAATAAAGTCTTCAAAGAGTAAATTGAGAGAAACATGAAAGTTCATGTAGATGACATATTAGTTAAAAGTTGAGTTGTCGACCACAGTATTACTGACCTCGAGGAAGCCTTTATGACTCTTCGATGGTTCGAGATAAGGCTCAACCTAAGTAAATGCACCTTTGGAGTCACATCTGATAAATTTCTTGATTTTATGGTGTCTTAGTGAGGGATCAAGGTGAATCCATAGAAAATCCAAACAATGTGGGAGATCGCCCTATCGGGGACTATCAAAAAGATGCAGCACTTGACAGAGCAGATAGAACTCTTAGCAAATTCATGTCTAGATCAGTGGAGAGGAGCCCAGCATTCTTCAAGGCCTTTAGATAAGCCAAAGGCTTCTCGCGGTTCGATGAATATCAAGCCACCTTCAATAAGCTGAAGAGATATCTCGACTTGCCGCTACTCCTCAACAAACCTGAACCTAATGAGGAACTGTACTTTTATCTCAACGTCTCTCCTATGGTGGTTAGCTTGATGCTTGTCCATGAGGAATAAATATTATAGAAGCTGATCTACTATATTAGCAGAGTTCTTCATGGTGCAGAGATGAGATATTCAAAGTAGAAAAGGGATCTATGACCTAATGATCTTAGCAAGAAAGATGCGCTCATATTTTGAAGTTCACACAATGGTAATATTGATCGACCAACCAATGAGGACAATCCTTCACCAACCTGATACCTTGGGTTGGCTTGCTAATGGGCAATTGAGTTTGGTAAGTTCAATATAAGGTACTAGCCTCGATCAGCCATTAAGGCACAAGCACTCACTGATTTCATCCTATAATGCATCGTCCTGAAGGAGGACATGCCTAAAACTAAGTTGAAGGAGGAGATGCTTGATGAATTCTGAATCTTATATGTATTTGGATCCTCTAGCCTAGCAAGGTGCAGGGCCGGATTAATCCTTATTGGCCTAGAGGGGGAGTTGTATAGTATGCCCTTTGGTTCAAGTTCAAAACTTCTAACAACAAAGACGAGTATGAGGCTCTTGTCATCAGGCTCAAGATCGCTAAAGAACTAGAGGTACAGCATCTGAAGGTCTATGACAACTCATATCTTATCATTGGATAGGTTCAAGGTAATTACGAGGCATGAGAGCCCAACATAATTAGATAAGTGCAAAGGTCAAGTATACCTCCTTGACCTTTGCAAGTCTCGCCATCTAGCAAATCCCAAGATTGGAGAATACCAGGGCTAACCTATTATCAAAGCTTGTCACTTCGAGAGCTTTTGACCTCAAGAAGAGTTCTTACTTCGAGATCCTAGAAAGCCAAGTATCAAGGAATATGTCATACTAATGCAAGTAAGTTCAAAGCCGACCTGGATGGCTTCTACCATAGAATACTAGAAAAACGGGATGCTCCCAGTCAATCGAGATGAAGCATGGAGACTGAAGCATCCAGTACCTCATTATGACTTTATAATGAAAGATGTACAAAAGGTTTTATTCTTGTCCTTACTCAATTGCTTGTGCCCATCCAAGGAGGAGTATGTATTTCAAAAAGTGCACAAAGATATCTATAGCAATCACTTGGGGGACAGATCGTTTGCCCACAAAATACTTCAACAAGGCTACTATTAGCCGATCTTAAATAGGATATGACCAACCTTGTGTGAAAATATGATCGACACTAATAAAATGTAGGCATCCAACATTGGCCATTGGTTTTCATGATGTCGATCACTGCTCCATGGTCCTTTATGCAATGGGAGATGGATATTCTTAGCCTATTCCTTGTGGCATCAGTGTGGCAAAATTTTATTCATTATTGTTGACTACTTCACAAAGTAGGTCGGCGTAGAACCACTGGCTCACATTGCTAAAGCCAACATCCATGATTTATCTGAAAGGCCATCATTTGTCGGTGCGATCTACCTTGCATTATCATCACCAACAACAGCCGGCAATTTGACAATGCCAAGTTTCAAGAATTTTGCAAGGAGCTCAAAATCACATGCCACCTGATTTTGGTGGGCCATCCGCAGACCAATGGAGAAATTGCATAATCGATCGAACCCTTTTGTGGGGCTTGAAGATAAGGGTGGTCTAGGCTATAGGGTTGTGAATCGAGGAACTTTATAGTGCACTATGGACATACCAAACTATGCGGCAAACTTCCATTGGAGAGATGCCTTTCAACCTCATCTTTAGAATTGAAGCCATCATTCCACTCGAATTGATCCACCATCAACTTGAGTTAAGAACTTTGATGAATAGAGCAACTCAGAGCACCTTCAGAAAATCTTGGCCTTACTCAAGGAAACGAGGGAGTGGGCTTGGATACGGATGGTGGTGCACCAGTGAACGGTCACTCAATATTATAACTCCTAAGTCAAGGGCTAGTTGTTCCGAGTTGGAGATCTCGTCCTAAGGAGAGTAGAAGTATCTCAATTTAGAAGCTAAGACAAGCAATTGCCTAATTGGAAAGTTGATAAGATCATGTGACTATGGTCATATCGGCTCCAACACCTAGATGTAAGGCTAGAAATGAGCTCGGGCCGACCTGATTGTAGGTAGGGCTTCAGCCTAGGCTCAAACAAAATTGAGCCTGACTCAGGCCCGACTGCAAGCCCAATCCCTATCCAAAATTTAAGCTCGAGCTCGAGGTCTAAATGTAATCATTTATTATATAAAAGATGGCTAAGCATAGCCGCATAACTTAAGTTACGCTCGGAGACTCCTTAAGAAATAACTCTTCTTAGTTCTTCCCATTTTCCAATCATTGTTCTTCTTCATTTCCTCAAATTAATTAGCACTCTATTTTCTCTACCTCAGGTGGGGCTCGGGTCGGACTCGGGCCAAGCAGTATTTGGGTTGGCTTAAATGGATTTAGATTGGGCTCGAGCCTGACCTAGGATTGGATCAGACTCGAGCTTGGATTTTTACAAAATTATCAAGCCTAAATTAAAATAATTTTAGATCGAGCTTGATAAGGATAGGGCTCGATCCAGCCTAGTTCGGTTCTACCTCTAGCTAGATGGCACCTCGGTGTCCTGAACTTAGTACTCAGAGAACCTATAGATTTATCATCAGTAGCATACCCTATGTATTTTTCAAATTATCCTTAATAAGATCATTTCCCATGCTATTTTTTCAAGTATTATAGGTTAGAATTTGCGTGACTTGATGAAAATATCTGCCTTTGATCTTGTTGAACCCTTGATGCTCCTTATGAGAGATGAGAGTCAAGCCAATGATGAGATGCTCCTCATACGAGATATGACTTGAAAGAGGCCGACCTTGGCCAGATGGAGGGGGATAACCAAAATAGGGACCCCTGATGCTCCTTGTGCGAGATGTGAGTTGAACTGATGATGATGTGCTCTTTGTTCAAAAATGAGTGGAGCGAAGGCTAACCTTGGCCAAACAAAATGGAGGATAATCTAGATAGGGAACCCCGATGCACCTTGTGTGAGACAGGAGTTGAGTGGAGTCTCACCTTAGCCAGACAGAGGGGGATAATCCAAATAGAGAAGCCTAATACTCCTTATACAAGATGCGAGTTGAACTAATGATGATTCACTCCTCGTATGAAATATGAGTCGAGTGGAGGCTGACCTTTATCAGATGGAGGGAGAGATAACTCAGATAGGGATTCCGATGCTCCTCATGCGAGGCACAAGTCAAGCTAACAATGATACTCTCCTCATATGAGATGCGAGTTGAGCAGGACTGACTTGACCAAACTGAAGGAAAATAATCCAGATAGGGCCTCCGATGCTCTTCGCATGAGATGTGAGTTAGCTAATAATGATGCACCCTCATACTGAAATGGGTTGAGCTCGATATAATCTGGGCCAATCCTGGTAAGGTATGACCCAGACAGGAGCCCCAAGGTAGTCTTCACGTTGAAAGCAAGCAAACCCAAGCTCAAGATAATCTCAACGATCTGAGGTAAGGTATGATCTAGATTGGAACTCCAAGAAGCAGTCCTCATATTGGGACCAGGCTAAGCTCGAGCTGACCTCAGGTATGTGCCCCAAATAAATGACATCCTCAGCCAAAGGAAGCCAAGCACAAAAAAACAGAGAGAGAAGAGAGCCCTTACTTCGATCATGATCTAAGGTAAATTACTTCATAGTATGGATTGCCATCCTGGGAAGGTAGGCCAGGTCGACCTCCGCATCAGTTCAAAAGCAAGTCAAAACTATAATGTTAGGAAGATGAGTACAAGCACTAAAGAAGAAAGTAGTCTTTCATTACTTTTAAAAAGTGGTTACAAAAAGGTTAGATTATCCGACCATAAATTTTGCTTAGCTAATTGTCGAGCAAGGGCTACAAAAGCAAATAAAGAATCAAGGGAAATGGCCAAGGCCACCAAGGCCTAGGCTTAGGAGAGCGGGGCAGTTTCCTCAGTGGGGTTGGTGGCACTTGGGGTGGGGCCATAGGCCCGACAGCCTTGATGGGCTTGGTGGCTTCCTCCTTGGCCTATGGAAGCTCATTACCGTTGTCAAGGCAGATGAGGTTGAGGTTTGGGAACAAGCTCCGCACTTTGGTCCAATAGTCAACGAACCCCTCTAATTAGGAGTCAATGACAAACTCAACCAGGATCTCTCAATGTCTAGAAGAACATGGAACTCTAATTGATTGGCCTCTTATTGGTAGCCTAAAGCTCCTCCCCCATCGAGCCTTGGTAGCACAAATGGCCTCGGTAACTTTAGCCTCTATCTAGGTGGCCTTCTCCTCAATCACCTTTGCCTTGGTTGTGAGTGTCTTCAGATCTCGACTAGCCTCACCAAAGCATTCTGAGCCTTCTTCTCGATCTCCAGCACCTCTGTCACCTTCGTCTCGACCACCTAAGCTATTTGCTCTTTCTCATTTGCGGCTGACCTTGACTTCTTCAAAGCCTCACCGAAGTACTCAAGGTGATAAACATGCTAAAAGAGATAAGTTAGATATGAAGGTGATAAGCTTGGTAAATAATGAAGAGGAGAAGTAGTTTGAACTTATCCAGAGGAGCGAACCATAAGCATCATAGACATAGTACTTGAAGTCCTCCATCTTGATGAGCTCCACATTGGCTAGAAGTATGGCTACTCGAAGCAACTTTTGGCGACCTTGTAATCTTTCAAGCCCGACTTTGAGACCCTAGCCCAACCTTAGCAGAGGCAGACTAAGGAGCTGGGGTCGATGAGTCAGCTCGATGATGGGACAAACGAGGTGACTCCCAAGGTCCTACCTCACCTTGGGGAGTGGAAGAGGAGGACGCATGTGTCGGAGGACATGAGCTTGAAGTGATTGATTAGAGATTGCTGACAATCTACAGGTCAAATGAGGAAGCCCCCACCTCGACATGATGTCTTTGCTCAAGATCCAAGAAGAATCCATGACAGGCTGCAGTAGAGTAGCCTTGGATCAGGATCGCTTGGGCATCGGAGGCCCACCAGCAACCTTCCTTTTCTGCACGACCCATCAGACTACTTCAAGCTCGTCAGCACTTATCCTTAGAAATCTGAAATGAAAAGTTAGAATCATGTGAGTAGAACAGAATCAAAATAAACAACTACAAGAGCTTACCATGGGGGTCAACGAGACTCAAGTCAATATTGTAAAGTATCTGCTCAGATAAAATTCCCATAGAGGTGGAGCGATGCACTCGAACATAGCCTTTAAGGACTTATCACCGACATTGGTAGCCCCAAAGCTTGGTTCAATTATTTTGAGGCCGGCCCTATGGGGTATTGAATCCTATGTTTGTTCGATTGACATGAAGAAAAATATTCCTTCCATCCATGGATAGAGGAAGGAGCACATTGGATAAAAAGTTATTCCTTTTGAGGTGACACATATAATCAGTCTTTCTCAATGGGATACATCTTTAAAGCAAACATGCATAAAAAAGACCAATGGAAGGTCGGATGTCAAGCAAGAAATAAAGAGAAAGAAAAGCTATAATTAATCACTGCAAGTTCAAGACCATTGAAGTCAGGATGATTAAAAAAATCTCAAGAGTTGTAAAAGGAAAGGGTGGAAGAAAAACTAAGGCCAGCTTTAAAGGACTCCTCATAGAGTCTGAGTCGATCTAGAGGATGCCTGGACATCTGACCATCAGGGCCCACAAATTCTAACCAAAACTCAGAGGGGCTTTGATACTAGAGGCAAATCATCTTTACGTCCTCATGATCGACATAGATGCTAGATGATGGGACTGTAAACAACCTAGATCCCAACCTCCAAGTTGTTAGAGGAAGACTTACAAGCCCCAGGTGAAGACCTCGACCACTTGATGGATCATGGTCTAACGACCAACTCCCTGCCAAAGCATCGGACTAGCTCATTTCCAGTAAGTTTGCTAGGAGAGCACGATGAGGAAGAGGAAACAAGAAGAACAAAGAAATAAAGGATGGAGATCAGCACTAACCTATAGGTTGAAAATTCGAAGAAGAACTAGACTAATCGAACAGTGGAAGATCAACCTTGCTGGAGTCAAACTCATTAGGATTGGAAATAAAAAATTACTGAAGAACTCATCAGGACCTACCGATGATTGTTGGAGGTGTGCCAGAAATTGCTAGAGCAAAGTCTCCCATTAGTAAAAAGTAAAAGTGAAAAATAAAAGGGAAGAGCGGCTACTTATAGGAGGTTGGATGGCTTTGATCAAGTGATGGTTCATCTAGCCTCCATTGATGTTCGCCATGTGGCAGTTTGGCATTGTTGAAATTAAGCTCCAATAGATCGCCAAAGTGGGTGGCTCAGATCAATACGATAATTCATCTGGATATCTCTGATCATGACACATATCACTTTGGCCACTATGATGGTTATTCCCACGAGGAGCATTTATTACAATTGAGTCAGCTCAGACAGCATCATGGCCTCGATCAACAACCCTTACTCCCTCCATCTAACCTTATGATAAGCTCGGGCTTAGAAGTACAGGGCAAGTGATTCAGAGAATATTCTCTTCAACCTCAGCATGATCCGAGGATAGTAAGCTTGATGGTCATCGACTTGCTCATCTCGACCATAGATAAGGTGAAGATGCTAACTGAAATAGATATGGCAAGACTATGATTTTAGAAGACAGCTATTCACATCCAATTATTGCAGGATAGATATAACATCCGAAATCATTGGAAGATAGCTCATCACAATAGCCAAGCGATAGCTTGCCCGATCCGTATTTACGACATCGAGTGAGATCACTCTTAGCATGATTCACATGATTCCTATGGTGATGGCCACTGCTCATCATGAAAATGGCTTCCGATCCTCCTTAATAGATAAAGGGGAGTAAGGGACACCAAGTAAGTATCGGAACACTCTCTTATTCTCATTTTCTTCCACTCTCTTCCACTATTCACCGATTGATGACTAACTTGATCATTGGAGGATCCCCACTGGAGGCATTTTCAGCTAGAAATTTATTTTACATGTTCGAGTCTCATCTAGAGTTTGCTTCACCTTCAAAGCTCTAGCCCTTGCCGATCGCTCCAACCTCATCCTCAACTTGTAGATCGGTATCAACAAGTAAATACATTGCTTACAGACCCCAAGTCAATTTGAATTCATTGATAGCCAAGTTGGTTTTGTAACTTTTGATTCATTTGGATCCACCAAATAATAGATGAAACTATAGCTTTCGAACCAAATGCATATCAAAAGATCAATTCAATGACTCTGTATATTGTATTGATGTTCTGTCTGCTTTGTCCACTAGCTTGTAGATGCAATCCTTGCATGTTTGGGTGTAAGGTCATGAGAAATGGCAGGTGAGTTGATTAGGGATTCGAAACTAAATCATTATTGTTGCTACCAAAATCCTGCCTAACCATTAGGCATCAAACAAATATTGGTGAGGTTGGTGTAATCGATGTAAACCTTTCATTTTTTATTAGCTTTCATCACTCGGACAATGATGGTTAGCTAATTAGGATAATTGACTTCACGAACGAAGCCAACCTTTTAGGAGCTTATCTACCTCTTAGTCGATGGCATGTTTCCTCTTTATAGTAAAGCTTCTTTATTCTATTGCACAGGTTGGTGTGCCAAGTTCACATTCAGTTTGTGAACAATAACATCAAAGCTTATACCCAATATATCTGAAGTTGACCACACAAAGATGTTCGTATTGATACGGAGCAAGATAATAACTTGAGCTATGGTTGCTTCATCTCGTAAAAATATGATCTACATAGTCTGATCTATATCTTCATCATCAAGAGAATCGAGACGAGCTCCTCAATTAATTCTCATTTTACTTCTTTCGTTCATCCCAAGCATCCAGACCTTCAATTGAAAGAGTCTCGACCAGCCTCTTACCTCATATATAGATATATATTAAAATAGTGGTTCTGCTTCAGCAAAGCTTAGTTGTCATATATACATATACTAAAGCTCTCTGTGTATTATGTAGCATCCATATCCATATTAATAATATTATTAATTAATCTCTTATTTAATACCATATTAAATAAAAAATTTATTAATATATTAGTAAGAAATTTATTAGCTTATGAAGTTATATTAATAAAGAACTTCTCATTAGTATCACTAAATTAATATAGAAATTAATGATGTTATTAATAACCATATATGCTGAATGTATACTGATATTAGTGAAAAATTTTATTAGTATTATGCCTTACTCATATATTGCATGACTTATTATATTACACTAATATTTTATTAATTTTATTTTATTTTCATGATCACAATCTTATTTAAAAGTGAAAATACAATCATTAATAATCTTATTATATTATTGTTAAATATTCTTTATATACAATGCTTTTTATTCTAATATAGATCTTATTATTTTATAATAATATATTTCTTACTACATCAATAATTATACATATAGATATTGTATCATAATATTAATATCAATAAATAATTCTTGAAAATAATTAAGTTTGTATATATATTATATTTTACTTTATTTCAATTATATATTCTATTCTACTTATTTTATATTTTATTTAAAATAATTAAAATAAATCATGTATACTGCGGGTTACAAACAAATGGTTTACTAAGCAAGAAGAAATATCAGGGAGAGGGAGAGAGAAATTATTGGTTAGAACAATCTTACTAGGTGTATCTTATATTATCCAATAACAAACCAATATACCGTCCAAAAATAAAAAAAGTATATTGTCATCTATGTTTGTTTGAAAATTTTAATAAAAAAATTATTTTTACTGTTTTGAAGAGAAAAAATTATTTTTTTACATGGTGTCCTAATTTTGGATTGTCTTGACCGATAACTTCTTGGGAGGGAGAGAATCAGAGCAAAATTGGTTAGCCTCTCATCACGTGCTATGCAGGTGCCCGATCGCTAGGATCTCCGAATGGGGAATGCAAAACGCAAGCGGCAGGGATGAGCCACGGAGGATAGCGAGCGAGCTGACACCCGCACCCGCCGCCGACGAAGATGAATCCGATTGTCGCCATCGACATCCCGCCCTTCAAACCACCTCCTTTCGTTCAGCTCCGCCACCCAGGCTCCGTCCTCCCCTTCGTCTCTCTGCCGCCCCCCTGCGACTGCGATTGCGATTGCGACCAATTCGAGCGCCCATTCCCGTCCTCGCGGCCGCCGCCCAGCCCCCTCCCGGGCCGCCTCTTCGGCGGAGGTGGACATGATCCGCGGCCGCGACGGTGTGTGGTCGGCGCGAACGGAACAGAGGGTGGTGGTCCTGTGGGACCTGGACAACAACCCCCCGGGGACCGCCCTACGAGGCCGCCGTCGCCCTCCGCCGCGTTGGGAGCTATTCGGCCACGTGGTCGACATCTCGGCCTACGCGAACCGCCACGCGTTTGCCCACCTCCCCCAGTGGGTGCTCGCCCAGCGCCGCGAGCGCCGCCGCCTGGACGCCCTGGAACGCAAGGGCCTCGCCGTCCCCGACGAGCCCTACGTGTGCAGCGTCTGCGGCCGCCGCTGCCGCACCCGCCCGGACCTCAAGAAGCACTTCCGCCAGCTCCACGAGCGCGAGCGCCAGAAGAAGATCGCCCGCATGCGCTCCCTCAAGGGAAAGAAGCGCCAGCGCTACCGGGAGCGCTTCATCGCCGGGAACCGCAAGTACGAGGAGGCCGCGCGCGAGCTGGTCACCCCCAAAACCGGGTACGGCCTCGCGTCGGAGCTCCGGCGGCGGGGTGCTCGTGCGGACGGTGGAGGACAAGCCCCAGGCGGCGGACTCCGCCCTCAAGCGGCAGATGCAGCATTCCTTGGCGCGGGGGATCGATTGGCTCCTGCTCGTCTCCGACGACTCCGACTTCTCGGAGATGGTCCGGCGGGCCAGGGACTCGGACCTCCGCACCGTAGTGGTCGGGACGGGCGGACGGTGCTGGGCCGGCACGCCGACCTCTGGGTGCCGTGGGCCCGCGTGGAGGACGGCCAGGTCGGCGAGGAGCTCTTGCAGTCATGGCAGAGGAAGACAGGATTTTCGACCATTGGTAATTATGATGAGGACCACGAGGATGATTGCGGATATAAATACGATTACGAGGAGGAGGAGGAGGAGAGGGAGAAGGGCTTCTATTCGCCTGCTAGTTTTACGAGGAAGATGGTGATTCTGGAGGTTTGGATGAGGTGGTCGATGGGTTTGTAGTCGATAATTCTGGGATTGGTGGTGTCAAGATCTCGGCCTTTTCGGAGGAGGAGGCATGGAGCGGGGAGATTGTGGGAGAGGATTTTGGGGACGATAGCTTCCGAATCATGGAGCCATCATTGCCAGATGAGGACTTGGTTTGGGATAGTGTGGAAGAGGAGGACGGCTAACTTTATCAACACAGGTCAGGTAATAAGTAATCGTAATTGTATTTACACTGTTGAAGTTCACCGCATTGTAGTTTCAGATACGCCTTAAGCTTAGAATGATATATGGAGTTTATTAAGGGATGATTATGAATTATGATCAAGTCCATATGAAAAGTCTCGGTTTTTTTCCTGCTAATTTAAGCTTTCTAACCACAGAACAAATAGATGATTGTGTCACTAGATTGCATAAAGTTTAACTTTTAAGCAAGGAGGTTTTCCCATCCATCTTTTGTTTAATCATGATGTGCGTTAGCCTATGTTTTTATCTAACTTCTTTGATTGCATAACTTTTATTGGAGCTCACCTTTATCATCATCAAGACTTGTTCCGTCACTTACACTGGCTTCTTCTTGATGCTTCTAAGCGTAAAACTTTCCTTCATGACTTATTATATCCTTTGAACTAGTAATTGTTTATGGTTTATTGTTTTTATCTTTAGATAGTGGGTAGCTTTCTCCTACCAATCAAATAGTATAAGCTAGAAACTTTACCACAATTTGGGTTAATACTAGGTCGGCAGTTGGTTGTAAGGTTCTTGCTTAGTTATTTTGTAGGGTTGTCGCTAAAGTTGTTCTCCTATTTGCTTATATTTAGATGCGATGAGACTTTTGTTTACTGTTGTAGGCTAGAGAGGATTCTTTATAGTGATCGGGTGCGAATTGCTGAGAACATCTTCGATTTTGGGCATGTTAATGACATTAGAAACCAAATATGGGGCAATGTTTGAGGGAAGAATGTGGCTAAAGGAGAGGGGAGGCCCAAATAATTTTGTCAAACTCAATGATGAATGGCTAAAGGAAACAAGTGCTAGAAAGCTTTATTAGGTTGCTTGGTGGTAGGATTGGTTAAAACACTATATCCTGATCTTGAAAGCAGCGTTCCATGGATCTCTAACCCCATCAAAGAACAGACAAAAAAAATCCAAATTAACCCCTACTGGGTGTTCTGGCATCAATTGATAGTCATAGTGCTAGAACTAATGGTAGGCCTCTTTTTTCTCATTAAAAAGGACCAGATTGCCAAGTGTTATATTGCCATAAGTTGATCCATGCTGGCATATGGTAGTTGGAGGCCAACTTACATGCAATAAGGCTCCAAAGTCAGTACCAAGCTTGCACAACCATTTTCTATATTTGGGACTATGAAAGTTGAAGAGAAGTCTTAGATGGTTTAGATAGGTGTAGTGAATTTGCTGAAGCAATTAGCTTATGTGTATATTGCAATGGACTATGGCCCTCACACTTGGTGCATGCTTATTAGTCACATGAAAACATTTGTTAACATGGAATACATGTAACTATTAAACCCTGATTTCTTCACACCATTCAAAGGACGACATATGTCATTCTTGTAAGAATAACTACTAGGAGGTGGCTTTTGTAGGAAATAACTTTGAAGAGAAGTTATTTCTACACTTCTAAGCATAGCTACTTGGACACATAAGAGGGAGTTATTCACAAAGAAAACTACTACTAATTAATGTCTAAAGGAAGTTATGCTACAACTTTTCCATGACCCCAATTATAAGAAAGGGAGCAATTCATAATATATGCTTACTCTCATGATCATTTGATATTGACATTGCTATGGACAAGGCTTCTAAGTTGCCTTATTGTGCCTTTCCCTTTTCTTTTGCTCTAGAGTGAAGGTCCAACCTGCTTTAGATTATCTTGGTGTTCTCAATTATTTTTGTTGATGTTCATCATTTAATGTATCAAGGACATGTGAACATGGATTGAATGAAGGTTGATTCCTCGGTACTTATTTTAATTCCTTTCAATTTAATCACTTGGTGAGAACTTCGTGAGGAAAAAAGAACCCATCTCTATTTCATCTTCTCCATCAACCATGGTTGTTGAGTAGTTTGTAAAAGTTTAAACACTAAGATAAGTAGATAACAGTAGTAAATATTTTTCAATTTTATGAACTCGATGAGAAATAGGTCGGCTCATTCTTATTGTATAAAATATGTGAATGCATATTTGCAAACACATATATAAGATGTCTTGTCATGTGTCCAAGCAACAGTGCTTTTTTTTTTTTCAGGTCACTCAACTCTAGAGTAGTAGGCACAGTGGTAAGGCTTTCTTGCAACATGAGGTATACCTTATATCTTGCAGTAATATGTTAAAACAGGCTCTATATTTCTCTTTCACAATAAATATAGGAACTTAAAATTTGTTCATTATCAAATAAGTCTCCTAAGTCAAAACCATGGTACCCATTTTTCTTCTATCTGTTCATTCTCTTTCATGTTTGTTTAGAAAGCAGATCAGGCATGCTGATCAACCACAGATTTGGAAACCCCCATGTACACTTGAATATGTGCCCTCTTCTAAATCCCGCACATGCAATTCCCTATGTTGTTATATGTGAACCCTCTTTGCCTCCCCAAATCCACTGAAACTTAAAGGTGCTCCCCTCTACATGTCTACAGCTTCCTTTTCTCCTCCTTTTGTTCCCTTCTCATGGTCAAGAAATCTCTCTCTCTCTCTCTCTCATGGGTCCTAAAACCAGATGGGAAAATCACCTTAATGATCTTTAATGATGAAAATGGTTAGTGGAATCCCACATATCTTAATTAAATACCATTTGTTCTATTTAAATATCTTCCTAGGTGACTTGGTTGGGAAAGAAAATAGGGTGTGCATATCCCTTTTTTTTAATAAAAAAAGAATAACGGAGTGGACCCCTTTAGGAAAGATTTGGTAACACTCCAACTATAGATATGATAGAATTGTTAAATTTAAAATCTAAAACTCTAATGAGTTTTCTATTTATTTTATGTTTTGCTCATCTATATTAAGATTTTATCTTATTGACATTTTTTAGATTCAAAATTTTGATTTACAAAAACAAGCGTTCCTTTAATTTTTGCATCAAGAAGAGAAGTGTTTTGTTAGTTTTGGTTCATAGATTGTTGAAATTTCATTGCCTGCAAACATGAGACCTTATAAATTATCCAGATTCCATTATTTAACCGTTCATATAGTGTTTATGTTTTTTATGACCTTAAACCTCTTTTTATGCTGTGCTTTGGATATGCAGTTAGTAAAATTTCAGTTATTTGCATCGTTGATCTTATCATATCTATAGACCATGATTGTTCTTTATTGTTGAGCGCTTTATTCTTTTAATCATCTTAAATAAATAGAGTAGGAAGTTCCACCTTCCGGCTCCAAAATAACTATTTATACTGAAAATAAAATTAAAAAAAATTCTCTAATTTTCTTAGCTGTCCATCCATATTCATTTTTTATCCTCACTATTCACTATATAAAATGTAGTCCTTTTGTTAGTGAATGAACCATGGTGGAATCTCTCATCTTCTTTCACTTTCTTTATCTATAAACATATAAAATCAACCTATCTAGTTATAAGGACCGTAACTAGTAGTTAATCTAATCAAGTGCCATATCTCTTTTAATTACTATCAAGCACAGCATTTTTTACATTTGTGTTTATATATAATGCAAAAAGTATACTATTAACTCTGATAATTTCAGTATTCTATGCTGGCCACCCAGGAAATAATCCTGGCTCTGTCCCTGCTGCTTATGACTTGAAATCCATATAATACAGTTACAGTTGGTGATGTATTTTGTCTCTCTCAATGATCCATGGAATTCTTTTAATGTTTGCTAGGTTAGAGTAATATTTGTTGGTAAGTAATCATAGAGTAAGATGACATGATCAGAGATGTGAAACTAAGGAGCAGAAGAAAGAGTGAGCATATGAAACAATTTGGTAAATAACGGGTTATCAAGAGGAAGGTAATTCAGTGAATGATTTGACGACGATTAGGTGAATGATAGGCAAACACTTATAAGCCATAAATCTACCTGACTAAACTGAGACCATCATGAGACATGTGCCAAGAGCATGGTAAAATATGAAGATCTGTGGTTTCTTATTTTGAAGGCGGGCCACTAAGCATAAGGCTGATTAAAGATACTAGGGACAATGATCATCTTTTTTCCTTTATTCTTTTCTTCTAATTGTATCAATTGGAAGCATTAAATCGAATAAAGGATGGACAGAATTTAACAGAAGTTTAATTGTTTGGGGAGCATTGCTTAGTGACCTCATTATGAGAGGTGACTGAGAATGTCACAGCATTGCAAATAAGCAGTGACAAGCCTTTGAGTTTGCCCACTTATTTAATGAATTGGCTTGCTAATCTTTGCAGTGTGAATTATAATCATGATGAGTCCCATATAACTGCCATTGACTGTACCATATGCTAGAAAGTAAGAGAGGGAGGGAGGGGATACATATGATTGTATGCTGCACTCCACCTTACTCATCTACCCTCTTATGCTGGATTTTCTTTTGTACCGTGTTATTCTAAAGACCTCAAAACTGACTGCTATAGTTCCTATGAGGGAAAAGGAAGAAACTTACTTTTCTTTGGTTAAAATAAAAAAAAAAATCTTGCTTTGTTTTGATTGTTAGTGTCGGTAACTTCTAAGTTATATATTCTTTGTTTCCTAACTATATTTTATATTTCAATTATAGGAGTTCTTCAAATAGATAAAGTTTTCTATCTTATGAACTTGTACAACTTAGAGGAAATGTCTACATTATCACTTAAGAATAACTCCTTTCTAATGTAACTGGAAGACAGCCTGTTATCCTTTTACAAGGGGAAATGCTAAACACCTTGAAGCAGTTTTTAACTGCTTGTTCTAATTGCGCAATTAGAGTGAGTCTCTATTTGTTGAATATAAATCACTTGGACCTGTTGACCTAAGTTAATGACTGATGAGCCTAGTATGTTTCTCTGTATTTGGACTTAATTCTCAACTTCTCATTATCAGAAAACAGTGACCTGTTGACCTAAGTTAATGACTGATGAGCCTAGTATGTTTTCTCTGTATTTGGACTTAGTTTGTAGCTGTTTGTATCAGAAAACAGTGCTTTAATTTGTAGCTGCTGCAACTGGTACTTATGAAAACCAGATCGGTGGCAAAAAAGTTTAAGCAGATATGTTGACCAATAGAAGATCGAGAGTACTTTATAACACTTAATTTGACTAAGATGACTGTCAGGAAAATGCATTGTTAGGAATCTGGGGCCCAGTAGTTCTTTGATGTAGAGAACCTGAAGCATGTATTTTCCAGGAGTTACATGACTAAAATTTCCTTACATATGTTTTCCTGTGAAAAGTAAATGTCAGAAACAAAGTGACTCAGCTAGATGCTTGTCAGTAAAGGAAAGAATGGTAAGGAAAGGACCTAGATATGAACATGATGCAAGAAATTAGTTGAATACAGACATAAAACCTGCACAAGAAATATCAGTGAAATCAACCTACAATCGACATGGTCATTGTGTATTCATGGGTGATGCTGTCATCTAAGTAGAATTGTGCCATTAATTTTTTTCATGGTAGTTGATACTTTATGCCCTATAAATTGAATATTTGCATTTTACAGCATTCTATCCCCATGTTACATGGCAGTCAAAAATTCCTGAAAATCGCGGTATTTTTTTTGGTAGTCAATATTTCTCTTATCAATTGTTCATGTTGCTTGATACTTGTCAAGACAAGCACTTCACATAGATCTTTGCTAGTTTTTCTTGTATAGGTACAGAACTTCTGGAAAAGGCTCTTGAAAGGGTTCAGAATGATAGTCAGGTCTTTATTAGGAACAATATTATAATTCCATATTCATCTGCCTTAAATCTTCAGCACTGTCTGCTGATTCCTTGCAGTATCTGTATAACTTAAATGTTTTCTTCTGATGTTCATATTATCTAGTTGGCCTTATCAGGTGAAAGCATGAATTGACTCCCATGGTAGGAACTGTTGCAGGAAAGTAAAGAAAAAAAAAAAAAAAAGACAAAGAAAATTCACTGCTTGCCAAATAATCTCCTGGCGATGTTTGAACTCAACTGATGTATATGGCCTCAAACATGTGGAGGTAAGACCTCACTGCAGTAATCGAAATAATTTGTCACGAGATCCATCTTATTCTTTTCTATTTTGAAGTTTATTTTATTGCTCTCAATGGAAGAGTCAAGGGAGAGTTCTTAGCGATTTTTACTTTCACTATCGCCATGCTTTGGCTTTTTTCCCAGTAATGCATGCTTATTGACAAATTAATCATAAATATCTAAAGTAAAGAATTTGTGTTTGTTAGGAGTCAGATTATGACCGGCATCTAATGAACATGCAGGTAAACCTTTATATTCATGGACACCACATGGATCTGTAAAGGTGTGTACCAAAACGTTTAAAGATCACGGCGATGAAAAGTGGAAGTTCACTTATCTGACTGTTGAGAGCGAGTGAGCTGCAGTTTGGTGCTATAATTTATTTCCTTCTCAAGATACCAGTGCGCTTCTTCTCTTTTTGTTCTCTCTCATTGTCATGCGTGTAAAGTGTGAATTTAACTTGGATCTATTTGGTAGAAGGGCCTATCTGTTGTGTTTATTTATCGTCTTTCACATGGCCGACCCTGTCTCCTCTTTTGGGAGGTCATGGTGACTCAGAGCCTGTTTACGTGTTGTCATGGTGACTGGTAAGGTGGTTTTATAAATTGGAAAGTATATTTGTTTTGAGAAATAAAATATTTATTGTTTGATTTGAGTAAAGGATCAAAATTCTAATAGCCGCCAAATTGATTAAAGTTAGTGACCTTTTAATATTTTAGCTAAAAAAATTATTCCAGATCCTATTACTAACGAATCAGGTACGTCAATACATAATGAATTTTGAATTAGGAACGGACCAAGCAAATCAACAAATTAGGGAATATACGTCTAACTGCTAATGTTATTTGCAGCAGCTCAACCATTTTTAGTCCAAGCTTGATAGACTGCTTTATCAGAAGAAAAAGGCCATAATGAGTTGGTCAAGATTCAAATTCGACCCAGTTATTTAGAGGGTGGTTCTAGATCAGTGGTGGGTCTATCCAGTCCTGTTACAATCCTGGTTGTCTAGACAATCTAGTCCAGTTAATAACCCTGGGCTGTCGGGATACTTTAGGTTCCAACAGTCTTACGGATAGAAGAGATATACGAGAGGGCAACGATAATAAACAACGACACCACCAACAACAGGAGATTGTCCCATCATTCTATAATTTGTTTGTGTTCCTCAAAAGTCTTCGCTAAATTCTTGCCGAAAAAAAAGGGTGAGATCAATTGAATAATGTTTGATCAACTTGATTACTTTGGAGAGTCAGTTGGCATATGAGAAAACCAAAGTATGATGATGTTCTCATGGACATAGTATATCAACCTTCTTTTTTTTTTTCCCTTAAAAGAAAAACATAAAGACTTCAGAGTCGAGGGTAGCTTTCAGATTCAATTATTTTGAATTTTAATATATTTATTAATACCGCCACCACCACAACCAACAATGCGAAATGCACACGGACAGAATCCAAATTTTGTACAGTTGTTCAAAAAGGACCGGATCTATCTAGCCTCCCCGGTGCTACCGCCATTAATTTACTCCGGTCCGAATCCCTCCCTCCACTAAAGAATCCTCCGTCCCCACCGACCACACCATCACCCGGTGGAAGTAAAACCACCCACCGTCCAGCTCCTCCCCGACCCAACCTAGCCAGGCCCTTCCCAACTGCCCCCGGATTTATTACTATCATGATTATTTTATATTCATCTCCCTTACTAATTGATCGATTAAATCCGAAAAATAAGTTGTTGTTGATAAGTAATTTATTATTTTTTTGGACAGGGGTTCATTAATTTATTATTAAAAATCAAAGAGGCCCTCCGATCTTTATCGCGGCAGTTGTCCGGTGCACCGTCGGAACGGCAGGGTATCCCGATGGCACGATCCCGAGGCAACGGTCCCTAGCAGAACGCACATTTCGTGCCGTCACCATCCGAGAGGTCATACAAGCTAAGACTGGAGGCCATGGAACATCCGAACTCAACCGACCCGCACCATAGTCTAATGCCGGCGGAATTCAAGAAGCCAGAAGTATTATATATTTTTTGGTAAAGAGTCAGAAGTATTATATTATTATCACTCGGTTTGCCTTGTTGCCATCATCCTTCTTCTTC
>KE504711.1:221450-235025 GCA_000441515.1 Elaeis oleifera | reverse complement strand
GCAACATGAGAAATCTGAGAAACTTTCTGAAAGTTACCTCGAATGCACACTTAGTTGGATTCAATTTCATCTGATATTGTCAAAGTGTGTCGAAAGTTTCTTTCAAGATTCAAATGTGATCAGAAGTTTGAAAATTTTTCATCAGCATATCATCAATATAGACTTTCGTGTTACGCCTAATTTGTGCTTTGAACAGTTTATTGACTAACCATTGATAAGTAGTTCCGACATTCTTTAAACTGAATGGTATTACTTTGTAACAATAGATCCCTTTGTCTGTTATGAAAGCAGTATGCTCTTCATCTTCGGGTGCCATCTGAATTTAATTGTAGCCCGTGAAGGCGTCCATAAAGCTCAAAAGTCAATGCCCCAAAGTTGCATCAATTAGTTGGTTGATCTTTGGTAAGAAAAAATTATCTTTCAGACAAGCTTCATTTAAATTTATATAGTCGATACAGATTCTATATTTTTTATTGACTTTTTTCATCATTACTACATTGACGAGCCAATCGGGATAATCAGCTTCTCTGATAAAGCCAGCCGCGAGGAGCTTGTCGACTTCTTCATCAAAGAATTTCTGTCTTTCAAGAGCAAAAGATTTTTTCTTCTACCTCATCGGTTTAACTTTAGGATCAATGTTCAACCGATGAGTTATTACTTTTAGAGAGATTTCTGGCATATCGGTTACCGATCAAGTAAAATATCGATATTTGCTCTTAGTAGATTCACTAGTTATTGTCGCTCCAAATTAGATAATTGTGATTCAATTTGGATTGTCTTCTTAGGATTATCTTCTCTTAATGAGAAAGAACTAGTTGCTTAGTTGGTTCACCCTTTTTTATTTTCTCTTTGGTCTAATTTATTAACGGATAAAAATTTTCAGATTGATTATTCTTTGTAGAGACCATGAAGTAATGTCGAGCAAGTTGTTGATCCCTATGCATTTCTCCAACTCCATTTTTATTGAAAATCAAACTAATAAATGATATGTTGATACTACCACTCTTAAGATATTCATCCAGGTCGTCCAAGTATGGTATTATAAGCCGAAAGAACTTAGATGACTGTGAATGTCAGAAGAATAATATTTTGTTGTGGATCTGTTTTCATAGTTAGTGAGAGAGTAATTTTTTCTTTCACGATAACTGCATCTCCAGTAAAATCAACTAATGGCATCGAGACTCTTTTGATTTGGTCAGTCGGTGTCGCATTCGGAAGAAAGTCGAATAAAAGAGAACATCGATAAAACTTCTATTATCGACTAAAATTTTTTTACATCATAATTTACTATCATTGTCGAGATGACAACAGCATCATCATGGAGAGTTTGTATTTTTCGAACATTATCTTCTAAAAAGATATTACATTATTAAGTCATTATTTCTTTACCGACTCTTCTTTGAAAGTTGCCCTCCAATCTTTCGATTGTCCAAAATCATGTTGATCACTCCCGCCATTGGTCTATTGTTGATCATCTCCTCAGCTTGTGGCTGAAGCTATTGGTCGGTGAGACATTAAGTCGGATGATCTCGTTAGAATCTCTCGAGATAGCCACATCGAATCAAGACCTCTATTTCATCCATGAGCTGAATATATTGTTTGGTATCATGACCATGATCACGATGAAATCGATAATATTTCTTCCTGTCGCGACTCCTCGATGGTGCTTTCATCGGCGGGGGATATCGAAGATACTCCTCTCCTTTGATCTCTATTAAGATCTACGCACGGAGGGCAGAAAGAGGAGTATAGGAGTCATACCTATTGCCATAGTTGTTTGGCCTTGGACTCCGTCGACGGGGTGAAGCTCTTTTATTGGTTGTTGATCGACTTGGTTCAGTCGGAGCTCCACTTTTTTTATTTTTTTTCTGACCTTTCCTTCCGTCTGGTGCTGGTCAGAAGCACCTTCATCCACGTGAATATATTTGTATGCACACTCTAAAAGTTTAGCATAAGTTTGATTGAGAGTTTATCCAAAGAGTAGGTAAATATAGATCCCCTCAGACCTTTCTTCATGGTTGAGATGGTCATATGTTTATTGAGATCCTTGATCTCGTGTGTGGCCGTATTAAAGTAAGCCATAAAGTCTCTCAATATCTCTATCTCACCTTACTTGATGGAGAAGAGACTGTTTGATGTCCGCGGCACCTTTCTGCTGGTGCTACAATGGGCCACGAATGAATATTTGAGCTGTTCGAAAGAAGTTATGCTTTCCAATTGAAGTCCAGAATATCAGGCTCGAGCAGCTTTTCGAATGGTTGCTGGGAAGCCAATATATAGGAGGACGTCGGTTGCCACCTGGATCATCATGAAAGTCTTGTAACTCTCTAAATGATCAATTGAATCGATAGAGCCACCATACAGCTCCATCTGCGGTATCTTGAACCGAGATGGGATTGGCTCATTCAAGATACACTGAGAGAGAGGTTGGGCAATGTGGAAGCTGAGATCATTAGAAGACTTCTGACTTTTCACTTGGAGTCGGATAACTTGACGGTCGATCTCTTTGAATTTATGCTCGTAGTCATTGAGCCACCATTGCTGAAAAATTTTAGGATAGAATCTCCTGAAGAACTTGAGGATGGAGAAGGAGAAGGTGCACATGGTCTTTTCCTCTTCTTGATGCTATGTATATGAAAAAGAGAAGGAGATCGTTACGAAGGATGAGCAGCCTGATGAGAATATCGAGAAAGTAGTTGCTCGACTCGATGAGAATGCCAAGATGATCGTCGTTCTGGAGATGAAGAGGATGAGTGTTGTGGAGGATGGCGGTTGTGCCTGGATGGCTCCGAGTGTGCCATCAACTCCTCCGTCAGTGGCTGCTACTGTTGCTGTGTCTGTTATTGTTGGAGGCTGTATACCGCCTCCGTCAACACCTTCATTTGCTACATTAAAGCAGTAATTTATGTGTCCGTAGTGATTACAAGATGTGAAGAGCTGGGCTCTGCTATTGGAGGTGGGGGAGGAAGATCTTTCTGACGAAAAGATTGTCTGGTGGATCCTGTAAAATTATTTTGAGTTTTGATTTTTGTCATAATTTTTCATATTCTTTTCTTCCTGATGTGCCAATCTATTACGATCAATCCCCTATTATGCCCGTTATCGATGAAGAATACCTACAAAGTGAAGTTCACACTGACCGAAATTGTATCCGACGGGATTCTCCAATGCTTAAGTCAGTAGAGAGTGGTGAACATCAGATAAATATTTAGAGAGACAGAATCTCAGCTCCTAGAGTCTTTACCAAATGCTGTTCATTTACTTCTTTTTATAGACGGGTTGTTGGTAACCATTTGTAATGGTTAGACATATGGATCCCGCTTATTTTGACATTATATGATCGTGGCATGGGCAATTATACCCATTATTGATCATGTTTTGGTCATTATGCGCTTTCTGCATTAGCAGTTTTTGATATGTCGATTATATGTCAGTAGTCTGAAGATGTCGACTGTATGTCGTTAATTGTGAAAGTCTGAATGATTATCGATCGGCAACTCTGATATATCGATGGTCATCGATCTGAAGTCAGTTGAGTCATCGTAGTTGGAGCTTGCTAAAGATGGTTGAGGATAGCCGACTGTTGGTCGCCAACCAATTTATCATCGGTGGTTCGTGCTTATCAGGTGGATTGAAAGTCCGAATTGGGAGAGTCGGCTGAATTACCCCAACATATATTTTAATCAATAAATACTATAGATCAAACTTATCTCCATGCAGAGCAGGGATCATTGTTATCATTGGCAGCTCCCAGCAGCTTTTCTTGGTGGGCATCGAGACAAAAAGTTGAATAAGTGATAGCGAGAAGGAGAAAGGGGCATATGATCGATGGTGCATAGAGTCTCTCATCTTCGATGTGTCCCCTCTGCAGTCCCCTTTGCTCTCCAAATCCGACAGCAGTAGAGGCCCGCCGCCGCTGCCAACAGTGGGCGCACACCAGCAAGCAACTCCATGACAGTAGGCCATTTATAATGTTGGAGATTTGATTTTCAAAATATTTAATTTAAATTTAATTTATATATTAATTTCTATCTCTTATCTGAGAAAGATAACCATATTCACTTCCCTGGGCACAAAGTGGCAAAGTGGGATTGTGCATTTCTAAAAAGGAGAACTTTCTACAATGGTTCAGTGTTTCCTTATACTCTATCAAAGAAATTACTGATTTACATAAAAAGTAATAACAACTCTAACAGAGATTTTTCCCTTCATTTTTCTTCCTATTTCTCTTGAATTGGGATCTTAAAAGTCGGATTCACATTCAATCAAGCACTCCTTTGAGATCGTGCAATCGGATAGATCAGGATAATCTGAGGTGTTGTATCGCTAGAGAAGCTTTGTCAGAGACTCGCATGTAGAGGGGCTAAATCTACTCTAGGACGGTACATCGCATGCCTTACCAGGCTATTTTTCGAAACCCATTTCTTTTAACTCAATTTTAATTAATTTATTATTATTATTTTTGATTGAATCAAAATTCATGAAATTTAGATTAAATTCCAAAACATAATCCAACAATCTAGAGTAGCTTTATCTGGAATTCAAATTACCTGCGGCCTCCTCTTATTTAGATTCTGTGATTTGCTTTTAATCTAATTTTAGTATTTGGAATAACTTGTTAGCTTTCATTATTATCAATTTATTTTTTGCAGTAGAGTGGAAATATTTATTTGCTTTATTTATTTATTTCAGTATATGGAAAATATTTTGAGAACTGTAATGGCCGACACTGTTTCGGCAGAACCAAACCTTTTTGATGGAACAAATTTTTATCGATGGTAGAATCAAATAAAATTTTGGCTCACTGCTTTGAGATTATTCTCTACTATTTCTAACCTGAATGAGACAAGTTCGAGCACGGGTCAGGTTGTGGCACCTCCACTGATAAACCATCATAGAGGTCATAGATCTGCACAAGTTGTCACACCCACTATAGAAGCTTCACCGTCCACACCTATTCTCACTCCTGACATGATTAATTATCATTGTGTGAATAGAATACTAAGTGCTTTAAATGAAAAATTGTATGACATATATTGTCATATGACTTCTGCCAAAGAACTATGAAAAATCTTAGAAGATAAGTATGGTCAATTAGATCCAGGACAAAAAAGATTTAAAGCTTTTGATTTTATAAAATATAAAATGGTAGAAATAAATCCATAATTGAGCAATTAAATGAATTTGAATTAATGGTGAAACAACTTAGGTCAAGTGGTGTGACTTTAGATGAAAATTACATAGTAGTTAGCCTAATTGATAATTACCACCTTCTTGGTCATCTCATGTTCACAGCCTAAACCATATTCAAGTTGAATTAACTTTAAATTTTGTCCTAAACTCTATTAGGATTGAGGAGAAGAATAGAACAAAAGAAAGAAGAAGAAAAACAACCAATCATAAATAATTTGAAAGGAAATTCTAAATCAAAGAAAATCAAAATAGAAATAATTTCAATAAAAAGAAGATTTAATAAATATATTTAATAATAATAATAATAATAATTATAGAATTAATTATAACTAAAATAATAATAATAACAACATCAGCAACAATAAAAGAACTCGTGCTGAGGGGAATGGTGGGGGTCGGTGCTGCTATGTGTGTGGCAAGATGAACCATGTTGTCAAAAACTATTTCTATAAGAAGACGTCTCCCTCAGCATCAAATCAAAAATCATCCAAATCTGTGTAACCTCTTGTCCATATGCTGACTGTAGGACCTTGTACCACTCAGATGGCATCTAGGTCTGTTTCTTATTTTCAGAAATAAATACGACCTTAGATGTTAATGATTGGTGGATTGACACCGGGGATAATGTGCATGTGTGTGCTGATCGCTTTTGGTTTCCATCTATCAGGTCTCAAGTGGAGGAACTGTGACTCTTGGTACATATGCTTCTGCTATTGTGTTGGGATTTGGTTGAGTAGATCTGAAGTTGACTTCTGGCAAGTCCTTGACCCTTCACGATGTCTATCATATACCGAAATTAGAAGAAATCTAATAAGTGGATTCCTACTCGTTCAAAGAGGTTTCAAGCTAGTTTTGAATGTAATAAATTGTAATTAGTTGAGGAATAAATTTTGTAGGAAGGATTTTATGTAATGGTTTGTTTAAGCTGAATGTAATTATTTCTCATGTAAATACAAATTCTCTTGTTTTAAATATTGAGTGTTCTTTTCAAATTTGGCATGCTAGACTTGGACATATAAATTATAAATCATTAAGAAATATAATAAATTAAACTTAATTTCAAAAATGGAAACAAGCCAAGATAAATGTCAAATTTGTGTGCAAGCTAAACTTCCTTGTCAACCTTTTAGAACCATATATGGAGACTCTAATTTATTTGAATTGATTCACAGCAATGTATGTGACTCAGCTCGAGTATCTCGAGGAGAAATAAATATTTATAATATTTATAGACTTTTCTAAATATTGTTATGCATATTTAATGAAACTAAAGATGAAGTATTGAATAATTTAAATATATAAAGTTGAAGCTAAAAATCAGACACAAAGAAAATTAAAATTCTTAGATCTAATCAAGGTGGGGAGTACACCTCGAATAATGTCACTTTGGTCTGCCAAGAGCATGGCATTATACATGAGGTCACTACTCTATATTCACCTCAATCAAATAGAGTGGATGAAAGAAAAAATCAAACTCTGATGGATATGATAAACTCAATGATTTTAAATTTGGCACACCTGAAACTTATGGGGGAAAGCATTAATTTCTACCTATATGATTTTAAATAGAGTACCTCCAAAACATACTAATAAAACTCTATATGAATAATGAAAATAGAGAAAACCTAATTTAAATTTTCTTAAAGTGTGGGGGTGTTTGGCAAAAGTAAAATACCCGAGAATAAAAGAATAAAATAGGACCTAAAATAGTTGATGCAATCTTCGTAGGATATGCAACAAATAGTAGTGCAAATAGATTTTTAGTCATTAATTCTGAAATAAATGAAATTTCAAATAATACAATTATAGAGTCTAGAGATGCAATTTATTTTGAAGATAAATTTTCATATAAAACAAACATAAATAATAATATACATTCAAATATTCAAATTTCAAATCCTAGAATTAGACCTAGAGATCAAAATGAAGATGAAGATGAAGAACCTAAGAGAAGTAAAAGAGCAAGAATACCTAAAGATTATGGAGAAGATTTTTATATAATGCTAGTAGAAGATACACCTTTAACTCATGAAGAAGCTATGAAATCTATAGATGCTGAATGGAAAGAAGCTATAACAAATAAAATTCAATCAATTAGAGAAAATCAAACTTGGACTTTAACTGATCTATCTCAAGGATGTAAACCAATAGGTTGTAAATGGATATTTAAAAGATATTAAGATCGGATGGTACTATAGAAAATATAAAGCCAAATTAGTAACTAAAGAATTTACTCAGAAATTTGGGGTTGACTATTTTGATATTTATGCCCAATAGCTAAAACTACAATAATTAGAACACTTTTAGCTCTAGCCTCAATTCATAAATTAATTATATATCAAATAGATGTTTAAACCGCATTTTTAAATGAAGAATTAGAGAAAAAATTATATGGTACAGGTAGAAGGATTTATAATTCTAGGTCCAGAAATAAGATTTGCAAATTAAGCCGATCTTTATATGGTCTGAAGCAAGCTCCTAAATAATGGCATGAAAAATTTGACAATTTAATAATTTCAAATGGATTTGAATTAATATGTCTAATGAATGTGTTTATAGTAAAGAATAGGTGATCAAGTTGTAATAATGTGTTTATATGTAGATGATATATTAATATTTGGAACTAACATGGATGTGATCCAATTTGTTAAGGATTTATTAATACAAAATTTTGAAATGAAAGATTTAGGTGAAGTAAATGTAATCCTAAATATAAAAATTATTAAAAAAGACAATATGATAATCTTATCACAAGAGTATTATGCTGAGCAATTACTAAAGAAATTTGGGTACTTTGATCTAAAACCTGTTGGTACTCCTTTTAATCCTTCTGTTCATCTAAAGAAAATACAAATAATCCTGTTTGTGCTGATAAATATGCACAAATTATAGGGTCATTAGATTTTTAGTTAATTTTACAAGATCGGAGCTAACATTTGCTGTAAATAGACTAAGTAGATATTTGTGTAACCTAAGTAGAGAGGCTTGGATTGCACTTGAAAGAGTGCTTGCTTATATTAAAGGCACTCTTTCATATGCATTACATTTTACTGGTTATCCTCCAGTCCCAGAGGGTTATAGCGATACAAATTGGATTAGTGACACTTTAGATGTTAAGTTCACTTCAGGATATGTATTTATCTTAGGAGGTGCAGCAGTTTCCTAAAAATCAACTAACAGTCATTGATAGTTAGAAGCACTACAGAATCTGAAATGGTAGCACTTGACCTCACTATTAGTGAAGCAAAATGGCTAAGAGAATTCTTGCATTATATTCCACTTGGTGTATATCCAATTCCACCAATATCAATACATTGTGATTCTAGAGCAATGTTAGATAAATGTGCACAAAAAATTCCGATGTAAAGATGACTCGACATATGAAAATGAGACACAAATATATTAGAGGTTTAATTAAACAAATATGATATCACTGTCATTTGTAAAATCAATAAAGAATATTGTTGATCAACTGACAAAGGGATTATCTAGAATAGTGGTCCTAGAGTCGTCGAGGGGGATGGGGTTAAGCTCAGAATAGAAGTCATCCATGGTGGAAACCCAACCTAAAAGGTTCAATGGGTAGAAACAAACCACATATATGACTATTGTGAGGAGCACCCCTTTTATTTCTTGTCCCTATGGTGACTGTGCTCATATTATAAAAGGCAGGGGATGAGGAAGAGTTAAAGCTCTGAATGGTTTCGAGACCAATGAGGTGGGGTGTTACCTTACCTACACTCTTATTAGTATCTACTAAGTGTGTGAAGTCGTGAGGCAGCAACTATGGAATTTGGGCTGATTCCTAAAATGCACATGATTCGATACTTGGGCATGGCCATCAAAAGCACAGTCCCGCTTCGAACGAAACCGGCTGTTCTGTGTGTGTAATTTGTAAAAATCCATTTCATCGGCCTGATTCAAGGCTTAGTCTGTCAAGTGCTTGCAGATGTATACAATCAACACTAAGCTAAGGTTCAAACCGAAAGGTACCTATAGCCGAATATACAGAATTAGGATCTCAATTAATTTGATATCTTTAAATTTAATTATTGTTAATGACTTTAATTGTTTATATATTTTAAAATTTGAGGAATTTTTTCTTTTCTTTTAATTAAATTTAATTAAGTGGTGAATGTTGGAGATTTGATTTTTAAAATATTTAATTTAAATTTAATTTATATATAAATTTCTATCTCTTATGTGAGAAATGATACTATATCTGCTTCCCTCGGCACAAAGTGGAAAAGTGGGATCGTGCGTTCCTAAAAAAGAGAACTTCCCACAATGGTTCAATAGTTCCTCGTACTCTATAATCCGAGATGTTGTATCGCTAGAGAAGCTTTGTTGGAGACTCACACGTGGAGGGGCTAAAGCTACTCTAGGACAGTGCATCGCACGGCTCACCAAGTTATTTCCCCAAACCCATTTTTTAAACTCAATTTTAATTTAATTCATTATTATTTGTTCTTTGATTGAATCAAAATTCATGAAATTTAGATCAAATTCCAGAACATAATCCAGCATATAATGCTCTTCTACTTCCTAGCCTTCGATTTCCCCGATCCAGCCATTTTCCCTAGATTGTTCGTTTGAAGGCTTTGGCTCCTCAAGTTCTGGCTTTGCCTATATTACTATTTTCATTTTCAGATCTTTCATTTGCACGCAAACAATGATGTCTACATTCTCGGCGGCTTTATGATTGCAGAATGTCAAAAGCCTACAACCACCGTTGAGGAAGGTGCTGGATGTTTTTTTGGGCGCAATTATGCATCTCTAGGTAGCTCTGCCTGATTGCTTATCTCTTAGCTTTGTCATCTTGGCGACAGCTTTGCACATGCTTAATGAGGAGAATAGGTTACTGCTTTTCGTGTGATCGATGATGACCGGAAGTCAACTGGTAGGTGCTTAACTTTCAATTTCTTGCAATCAAGACTTACCTATATTTTCTTCGTTTAGTTAAACTAACTCGATCTCCTCGGAGGAGTTTCGTCACTTCAAGCCTTCCCACCGCCAAAGAGGGCTGCTCAACGTAGTGGCCCAAGGCGAACGATTGCTGGGACCTCAGGGTCTCATGTAGTCCAAGGAGTTCGCAAGTTCCAGTGGAAAACATCTAAGACGACTGATGCAGAGGTCGAAGCTCTAGAAGCCAGGTTCAATCAACTAGTTATGTTCTCTGCTCAAGAGCTCCACCAGTCTACAGAGTGCTAGAGGAATGCGCTCATAGTTAAATTTTGGATCGTGGGCTACCACTTGAATTTATTCAAAAGAATAAAACAAGATGGAATGTGGAAGGCAATCTTCACGTCTCGCCATTGTCTGAGAGCACGTTAATGTTTGAGTTCCCGTCAGATAATAGAGGCAATGTCTGAGAGCACGTTAATCATTGTCTGAGAGCACGTTAATCTTCACGTTAATCCTTCTTGTCAATATTCTGATGCTACTATGATAGAGGCAAAACCCTTGTATGGACCATGGATTCGTGCTGCAAGATTATAAATTTCTGCAAATCTGATGGAGTGTTTGAGCAGCAGCAAACAGGATGGACTGTACCAAAAAAGGTCTCCAAGAGGCCATCTCCTTCAATGGGACGAGGCATGCAGGATTCTTCTTGGTTCAGTCTGGGTTGTAGTTTGATCCTTTGTCTACTAATCCTCATGAGCAACAGTTGGATGTCCAGAATATAGAAACCTCCATTGTGCCACTTATGCCACCTCCGAAAGAAAAGTCTCCTCCAAAGCCTTAGAAAAATGCCTGATCACCAGGCTCGGAATCTCCCCTGCAACAAAAGCTTATCATCATAGAGAATACGGAGACGGAGTCGCCGGACAAACAAAAATAAGTGCTACTGGTATTCATTCAGGACACAAAGAAAGCTCAAAGCAAATTGAAAAGATGATGTGGCGGCCTATTGATCAACTAGTGGAAGCTGTTGAGGTCAACCAATTGTCAGCAGGTGTACGGAGTCTGCCCATGATGAGCATGGTACCATCCCTATTTTCCACTAGTTTAGAATCTCGTACTATACACGATATATATTATTTTTTAAATAATATTTTTATAATTAAAATTTAATATAATATAAAAACATCATAGATGATATAAATATTAAATTAAATATAAATTTAAATATTTAAATAACATAATAATAAGAAGTGATATAATTATTTCTGTCTTTTACCGATAGAGAAATCATTTCTTGAATCAATATTTTCAGCATCAATTGTTCCGAAATTCTCATCATTAAGCAGAGTATGACCACCTATTTGCATCCCATGTACATCTCTTTTCTTCATAGTCGTATCAATAAAATAATATATATTTTATTATTATATAATTTTTATTTATTAAATTTTCAGTCATTATTAAAGACTTACTTCAGAGAAAAGGTACGATCAATCGTCGGTCGGCACAACCATTGATAAGATTGAGAGACGGAAGGGATGGAAGGAAAGAGGACATAGGGAGCAGGGTGGAGGAAAGGGGGAAAAAATAATGCATTAAAAGGGAGAGAGACTAATGAAAGAAAGAAAAACTGTTTCTCTTCGGATAGTGCAGGTTGCATCTAAATTTTTTTTATTAATCTACATGAATAAGGATCAAATCCTTATCTGATTAGTAGCGAAATAAGATATCAAATTTTTAAAAATCTGAAACAATCTTTTGCAGAGGCCTGGAAGTACAGATCCTCTACTTCGCATACACGCTAGACGCTGCAAAAAAGTGGGATGAACTCCAATCAAATCACCTTGGCAACCCAATCAAACAAGGGAGGAGTGGTGTTGGTGTGACACCTCACACCAGTAAGGAGAATGCCCACAAGAGGGCCCATGGCAAGGGAGGAGGGGCGGCACCAAAGGGGAGAGGCCAAGGAGAAGAAGGGCTTCTCTCTTCTCACGCCTCTCTCTCTCTTCTCTCTTCTCTTAATCTGATTTGTTTGCTATACATCCATAGGTATAGACCCTCTCTATTTATAAATGAATCCCATGACCCAATAAGTATAGAACTCCTAACTCAAATATGCTTTGAATCAGTCTAATACTTATGAAAGGACTCCTATATGAGATAGAATTGCCATCACATATGACAACCACATTGCACCCAATCCCTCACCCACATGAGATGCCCACAATGAGGAAGCTTCTAGGTGTTGGTTGGCCCATAAGAGAGGAGATTCCCAATGCACGTAGGATTTCTCATATCTTATCCAAAATGGATCCGATTCGAATCCAATTCGAAGCTGGTTCGAAATAATTTCGAAAAGCTATCAATCCCAAACTCTTTAGGACTTTTGTACTAAGTCTAACTTAAAATTTTAGACCCAATTAAGTCTAATTAATTCATATCTAATCTAAAATTAATTAGTATTTAAATCTAATTTTTCAAATACTCCATGGATCATAGATCAGAAACTGTTCATCTCCGAGATTGAATCTGAACCTCATATGTAGTGCTAGCTAGACATAGTCAACTCTTCAATCTCATTTGATCCATAACTTAATTCTCAATCAAGTTAGCTTATATGTTCAATCAAGTCAAATACTTTCAAATTAGACATATAAACATAGACCGATACTTTCCTACGGTGTCAGACTTGTGTGTGTGATTCCATAGGTTCAAACACTAAGTCAGCAGCACAGGAACCGATTCTTACACTAATCGAGATACCATCTAGCAATGATTTTTGATGTCTAGATAGATTGAATTATTACAAAAAATATTTTAGAACTCATACACATGGTTACCGCATAATTTATCCTTTTGACCTTGAATGCTCTGGGATGGTCTTAGGTTAACTGTTAACTGAGATTGCTTCATCCATATTGTATTTCAATCTTTCAAATCCATCTTATAGATTACCCCGATCAAGATTTTATTAAATTGAAATACAGCGATACATCAACTTTAATAATCTGAAAAGGTCAATCCCATCTTGATCCACACACAGACTTTGTATGTATTTGACTGTATTCAATAGCCTTCCGTCACTGTATTAGAAATTCAGATAGTCCGACATCAAAGTATAGTAAGTTGTGTGCAAGTCACTATAGTGATCTTAGGTCTGAAGGATATTTATACCCATATGCTTTACGAGCAGTTCTTGACAGTAAAATGCTCAACAGGTGAGTCACTTGTTCAGTGATGATATACTCCTACATCTCACCTGTATGCCATACCAGTGTCACCCCACTTCTTGATTAAGAGGACAACCAACTTATATGGCACACAATGACCTCCACTCGATAAATATCATCATCTTGTAATGACGTATCATTTGATCGTGAATATATTTAAAACTATACGATAAATTTCTCTTTATCGTATACTAACATAGTCTAAAGATTTCATCACAGCATAAGAGCTCAAGGAAGATGTAATTTA
>KE504711.1:90749-102308 GCA_000441515.1 Elaeis oleifera | reverse complement strand
AGGATTTCTTTCTGCGATTTGAACCCTTCTCCACCAGATCTGAAACCCACCTTTTGAGATCTGGAAGTATCCTTGATGAAGCCTCCAAAAATAAAAGATGAGACATGGAACTTCTTTTGGCGGTCAAGAGGGGGCGCACAAAAAGGGGGGCATGCACAAGGAGGGCACTAGAAACCCTAGCACCTCCTTTCGTTTTTGGGATTGGCGGCCAAGTAACCTTAGGGTTCTTGCTGCTAGAACGTGGGGAACCAAAAGAGAGAGGAAGGAAGAGAGAGAAGGTTAGGGAGAAAATGATTTAGTATTCCTTTGATTCATCGAGTCAGAATACAATGTATCTTATATACAGGGTCAATATGACCCAACCCAAAAAAACTCCCCTGACCAACTCAATATAAGATTACGCTCATCTAAGCCCATGTACACCCGTGACTTGATCCAATCTCATAATCTTGGACTCAATCTTAGCCTAAATATAAGTTAGTCCCTCAAGGCCCAAAATTCCTGAATCTCAAGATCCGAAAGGCTGACAGCCTTTCATCCTAAGATCCAAACTAGCCTTAGAAACTCCATGACCACTTCATGGACTTTGAACCTGGGCCTTAGCCTTGGGAGCGTCATATAAGGCCCAACAATCTCCATTTTGGTGCCCTAAGGCCTCAATCAACTCTATCCTATCCATCAAATACATCAGTGTCACACATTTTCGAAAGCTGTCCCGTGAAAGTACCTTCGTCAGTGCATCCGCTGGATTCTCTTTGGTGTGAACCTTCACCAGCTCCATCTCGCCTTCTTCTACAAGCTCTTTGATCCGATGATACCTGATATCGATGTGCTTCGTCTACGCATGGTAGACAGAGTTCTGTGCAAGTAATAGTGCACTCTGACTGTCGCAGTACACCTTGACGGCCTCTTGTGCGAGACCCATCTTCAACGCCAAGTCCTTCAACCATAGGGCCTCCTTCACTGCCTCTGTAACATCAATGTACTCTGCCTCAGTCGTGGATAAGGCCGTGATGAGCTGCAAGCATGATTTTCATGAAATGGGACCTCCAAATAGACTAAATACAAAATCTGTAGTCGACTGTCGGGTGTCCACGTCTCCATCGAAGTCCGCATCTACGAACCCTCCTATCAACCCCCGAGCCTCTTTGGATGTGTTGGAAAGTCTCTCAGCATCTTGCTGTCCGTAGCAGATGCCGACTCCAACAGTATCCGTCAAGTACCCGAAGATCCCCTTCAGTGCTCGCCAGTGCTTCCTGCCAGGCTGCGCCATGAACCTGCTGACCTGACTCACTGCATGGCGATATTGACCTACAACACACCATGACGTACATAAGGCTCCCCACACCAGAGGCATATGGCACTCTCTCCATCTTCTGAGCCTCCATCTTAGTCTGTGGCGACATCGTCTTTGAGAGTCTAAAATGCCCGACGAGTGGCAGCTCTGTCGGTTTCACTTCCTTCATCCCAAATCTCTCCAAGATCTTCTTGATGTAATCTCTTTGAGATAAATGCAGCATCCTCTTGGCTCGATCTCTGAAGATTTTCATGCCTAAGATCTTCTCGCAGGCCCAAATTCTTCATCTCAAACTCCCGAGACAAGGCTGCCTTCAGTTCCCGCACAATCTTCCTACTCTTGCATGTTATAAGTATGTCATCTATATACAAGAGTAGAAACATCCTAGATCCATCCTCCAAAGATTTAACATAAACACAAGAGTCATATTCGCATCTGAAAAATTCGATGCTCCTCACATAAGAATCAAACCATTTGTACCATTGTCTCAGCGATTGCTTCAGCCCGTACAGCGATTTCTGCAACAAACAGACCTTCCCTTCTGCTCCTGGCTCTCAGAACCCAAGTAGCTGCTCCATGTAGATGCTCTCCTCCAGATGTCCATGGAGGAACGCCGTCTTGACATCCATCTGCTCCAGCTTTAAGTCCTAAGCTGCTATAATGCTCAGCAGCACCTTGATGGAAGTATACCTAATGATGGGAGAGAAAATCTCGCTGAAGTCGATGCCTTCTTTTTGAGAGTATCTTTTGGCCACTAGCCTCGTTTTGTACCTGATATCTCCCTGCTCCAAAGGCCCCTCCTTGCGTTGGTAAACCCACTTGCAACTAATGGATTTCTTCTCTTATGGCAACTGCACCAATCGCCACGTCTCATTCTTATGGAGAGACTGCATCTCTTCGGACATTGCTTGAACCCACCTCTCTCTGTCCAGGCTCTCCATAGCCTCCTCATAGGTGTAGGGGTCTCCATTCGCTGTCATTAAGGCATATGACACTGTCTCCTCGAAGCCATATCGTTCCAGTTGCCTGACGTTCTTTTTGGGCTTGTGCAGTGCAACCCCGATATCCGTCCTAGGTCCTGTTTGCTCCTACTGGACCTCTTGATTTTTTATCTATCCAAGCTCTCTCCATCTGTGGAGACATCTTTGGGGAGTGCTCCATCTGAATATCAAGTCCTCCCGATGCACCTGCAAGTGACAAAATAGAATAGGATGTTAGTTGTCCAGCGCTGCCCTGCTGGACCTCTTGCTGTTTCTGCTGCTCCTCTATGCCATTTCGTCTTTGAAGAACTGAATTTTCATCAAAGGTGACATCCCTACTGATGACAACCTTCTTCTCCAAGGGATCCCACAGCTGGTATCCCTTAACTCCTCGCAGATATCCCAAGAACATCATCTTCTGTGACCTGGCGTCTAATTTGCTCCGCTCACCAGCACCGATGTGCACAAATGCCGTGCACCCAAACACCCTTAGATGGCTCAGCCCAATCTTCCTTCCAGACCATTTCTCCTCTGGAATACCACCATCTAACTTAGTATGAGGTGATCGATTCACCAAATAACAGGCTGCATCCACTGTATCAACTCAGAACACCTTAGGAAGCCCTGCCTGCAGCCTCATGCATCGTGCCTTTTCTATAAGGGTTCTGTTCATCCTCTCGGCCATCCTATTTTGCTGAGGAGTCTCTCTCACTAAGAAATGCCTCTTGATGCCATACTCACAAAAAGTTTGAAACTCCTTGTTGGTGTACTCCCCATCATTGTCGGACCACAGACACTTCAAGCTCCGACCTGTCTCCTTCTCCACCTCAGCTTTCCACACCTTGAATTTGGTGAAGATTTCTGATTTCTCCTTCATGAAGTAGATCCATACCTTTCTTGAGAAATCATCTATGAAGGTCAAGAAATATCTCAACCCGTTTCTAGTTGAAATCGGGGTCGGTCCCCACACATCAGTGTGAACTAGTTTCAGTGGGGCTGCACTGCGGGCTAAACGCTGGCAAACTACACTCTTTTCTGCTTCTCATCTGGCATGGCTCACATACCTTTGAGATACCGCCATCCAGATCTGAAATCAGATCATGCTTACTCAGTTCCTTCATCCCATGATCTTCCATGTGACCTAGGCGGTAGTGCCACAATCGATGAGTCCCCTGCTGCTGCTGCATCAAATTCTTCAGTCACCATAGATCCTTCCATCCTGTAGAGATTGTTCTCCATCCTCCTACCTCTCATCACTACCATGGCTCCATTTGAGATGTTCAACACCCCACTCCTGGTACGACTGCTGAAACTATAGCCGCTCCACTCCAGGTAACCAAGTGACACGAAATTCTTCTTCAGATCAGGGACGTGCTTCACATTAGTGAGAGTCTGCACCATCCTATTAAACATTCTCATCCGAACGCTCCCAATACCAGCAACTCGACACGGATGATCATCTCCAAGTGTCATGCTCCCTGCATCCGTCTTGGTGTATGTAGCAAACCAAGATCGATTTGGGATGTAGTGATGCAAACAGGCTGAATTCAGGGTCCATACATCTGTGTTTTGTCTATGACCATCTGATACCACCAAGAGGTCATCCTCTACCTCACTATCAATCACCGTACTCAATGCATCAGATTCTTCTTTATCTCTCTTCTTGTTCTTCCACTGTGGACAATCTCGTTTGAAGTGTCCGATCTCGTTGCACTTGTAGCACCTGGCTTCCTTTTGCTCCTGCTTTTTCGAGACTTTGACAGTCCCCTTGACTTGCCTGTTTTCCTTCCTCTTCCTGATCTCTCCCCTACGGCCAAGCCCTCTTGGGGAGCACCTTCCTTAGTCAACTTCTCTCGCTGTTCATTGGACCACAGCACTGAGACAATGTCTTCATACTCTAGGGTCTCCTTGCTGTAGAGCAGCGTCATCACCAATGGATCATAGGAAGGAGGGCAGCGAGCATAGCAGTAGTAATGATTTATCTTCCTCTTCCATCTTCACCCCGATGTTCAGTAACTTATTGCATACCTGATCGAATTTCTGGATGTGACCCAAGACATCTCTACCTTCCTACATTCGAAGGCTGTACAGTCTCTTTTTCAACATCAGCTTGTTGCATATGTTTCTTCCATATACATGGTGTACAACTTCGACCACAAATCTTTCGGGATCCTCTTCTCTAACACCGAATAGAGCGCCGCATCCGTCAAACATCCTCTAATCACAGAACAAGCTTTCTTCTCCAGAGACATCCACTGACGATCTGTCATCCCTTCACGCTTCTTCTCTAATGCCTGATCTAGATCTGCTTGAACCAAAAGATCTTCTACCCGAACTTTCCATATGGAAAAATTTTTTTCCCATCAAACTTCTCAAAATCAACCTTCATGTTGCTTCCCATGGCTAGATCCAAACCAAAAATACAACAAAACTCCAAGGGATTTGAGAAATACATTGATAGGGTCTTTGCTGAAATTTCAGTCTTTGAAGATTTTCAACTTCTGGAGTCTCCTTTCTCCACACAACTCGTGCTTTGGTACCAATTATTGGAGCAACTTTCCCAGGTTGTGGACGTCAGGAAACAACAAGGATCTGATCGTGGAGGTCCTTGAAGGCCAGCAACCAAGCAAAACAAAACAGCCTTTAGGATTTCAGCAGCCTTATAAATTCTGTCGGCAGGATTTTTTCTGCTATTTGAACTCCTCCACCAGATCTGAAACCCACCTTTTGGGACCTGAAAGTATCCTTGATGAAGCCTCCAAAAAACAAAGATGAGGCGTAGAACTTCTCTTGGGCGGCCAAGACGGGGCACACAAAAAAGGGGGCGTGCATAAGGAGGGCGCTAGAAACCTTAGCGCCTCCTTTCTTCTTTTCTGGGATTGGCGGCCAAGAAACCCTAGTGTTTCTTGTTGCTAGAACGTGGAGAAGACCAGAGAGAGAGGAAGAGAGAGAAGGTTAGGGAGAAAATGATTTAGTGTTCCTTCGATTCATCAAGTCAGAATACAATGTATCTTTATATACAGGGTCAATGTGATCCAACCCAAAAAAACTCCTCTGGCTAACTCAATATAAGATTGCGCTCATCCAAGCCCATGTACATCCATGATTTGATCCAATCTCATAATCTTGGATTCAATCCTAGTCCAAATATAAGTTAGCCCCTCAAGGTCCAAAATCTCTGAATCTCAAGATCCGAAAGACTGACAGTCTTTCATCCTAGGGCTCAAACTAGCCCTAGAAATCTCATGACCACTTTATGGATTTTGGACCTTGGCCTTAGCTTTGGTCCTCTGAGCCTTGGAGCACCACATAAGGCCCAACAGTTGTGGCAAATGCATTTAGGAGGCAACCTGAAAATGTGGCACCACTATCTGATGGAACTATTTCAACATCGAAGGAGCTTTGATTTAAGAGGTTGATCATTGGCGAATAGGAGCATTCTAGACTCAGAGAATAGTGGAAGTTTGCTCCTCTAGGCAAATTTTTGGGAGCAAGATTCATATGAATGTAGTTAAAAGCATTTGGCATTCATTCAGAAGAAACATACGAGATTCATAGCTAAAAATCTAATGAATGGGCCCCATGCCTTTAAATTCATGATGGACTCAGACATGCTAAATATCTGGTCGGAGGGACTTTGTATGGGATTAGATTCTCTCTTTACAAAAATAGCATCCCAATGTTGGAGGACATGGAGAAAGTTTGATTTAGCTTCTATCTGGCCCAGATTTCAGATCTCCCATTGAAATATTGGATAAAAGACTTTGCTTACTATGGCAGTAGGAGCAAGTAGACCATTCGAGATAAATGAAATTATGCAGCGCTATTATGCTTGAGCTTATGTTGAGGTCGATCTAGGTAAACCCCTTGCTCTAGGTCTAGGTATGAAAGTTGCCTTTAGTGTGGTATGAATGTGGTCTTATTGGTCACAATCATTGGTCTTACCCCAATGTGCTTGAGAAGAGAGTTGTAGATAGCCAAGATGGTAAGGAGATTACAATGTGTGATATAGGATCAATTAAATTTAGAGATCCTCATCTTGTGTCTTGTTGTGGTCATGGGTCAAGGGGTCGAATGGCTCAGATGGTTGGTTTATGCCTTCGCCTCTGCATACGTGAGGTATTGTCTGCTTTGGCTCATGACCATTTTTAGGCTTCAATGGGCCCTGATCATTTAGAGCTTCACGGTTTTGTTCTTTAAAAAGCACCTCATGTTGGGAGAGAAGGTTCCAATCTATATAAGCCATATTTCCTCTTGACTCATAACCGATGTGGGACTAAAGAAACTCTCTCTACACCACAACACAACCCTCCAGTCAAGAGGGAGTATGTGTGGATAGGAGGCATTCCCACAGACGGCACCAATGTTGTGGTCATGGATCAAAAGATCGAATGGCTCAGATGGTTGGCTTATGCCTCCGTCTCCGCATACATGAGATATTGTCTGCTTTGGCTCATGACCACAACATGTCCCAAGAGGGAGGAAGAAGGTGATAGAAGTTGATAGCATTAACCTTATCGTGAAAGGGGAGAACTTTGAGTATGGTCCAGGTCTTGTTCGATATGGAAGATTTGGTAGATGACTAGTTGGCAAAGGGGGTCTATTCACCCAAAGTTCTTATGTGGAAGACCGTCAGGAGAATGGTATATTAACAAGTGCATTTGCTGAGAATACTCAGACTAGCAAAATATTTTGAGGATCTGCCGTATTTTTGGCTCTAGGTATAGCATTCGAGGACTGGAACCCATTAATGCTGAGTTGATTGAGGGGAAGGCATGTCAGTTGGAAGGCAACCAAATTTATTCTCTAGAAAATGGTGTCAAATCAAAAAGCTGACTTCTCAAAAGGTTTAATGACTAAGTTTGAACAATTCTTCTTTGCAAGTTAATCCATAGAATAGGTAACATTGCAGAACCTTTCAAGTCCCTGCCAAGATCCCGAGCACTAGGTATAGCATTCCGGAATTGGAACCCATTAATGTTGAGGAATTAGAGGAATCTAGAAGGTAATCCAGTCTATACTCCTTTGTGCTCTTAAGAAAATGGTGTCAAATTGAAAAGCTAACTTTCTCAAAGGACAAGATGGTAATTAATCACTCAGATAAAGTAAGTCTGGACAATTCTCTGTTGCAAGTCAAGAATATCAAATTAATGTGAGAGGTCCAAAGTGATACTAAGGAATGTGAAAGGGCTTCCAATGTATATTTGTGAACCTTGCATGAAAGCATTATGCTATTTTATAGTTTTTGTGCTCATATATATATATAATTCAAATAGAAAATATTAGCAATTAGAATGATTGAACGATGTTTTTTCTAAATGATATTCAGATATGTTTCTATGCAAGCAGGAAAAGATCTCTTGATGAAAATTTTCCGAGTGACAAGAGATGTATTTTAGTAACTCTAAGGGAGTACTCTGACACATCTGTTTGACTATTCTTAGCAAGAGCCTTGTTGGCTTTCTTTTGTGTGTACCATTTGACAAAGTTTTTCTATTATACACATAATATATTTGGATGATGTAAATTTCCTCATCATTGAAGTCAGGAAGGAGTGGCAGTTGATTTGGCAAGGAAAAATATCTTTAATTTGGGAAAGACTTTGGGAGTTCTAAAAAATGTTGGCAAGTTTATGTATAAGTAGAATGATCATGAATTGTATTAAAACAACTATAGATATTTTTGAATAATCAAAGTATAAAATTTGCACAGTTTTTGAGATGTTACTTTTAAATATCAGTTGATAGAGAAACATATGAAATTCTATCAAATGATGAAGGGGATTTTCTGTTAAGGTGCATCAACAATATATATTGGCTTTTGCTGGTTGATTATGTACTGTTTGACAGAAATTTGAGAATTATACTTAAGGACATGACTGGAAGCAAAGTCATGAGTGTTTGTGGACCCTATTTCGAGGAAGACTACTAACAAGTAGATCAACTCTAGTAAAAGCAAGGTTTGAAATGTTGCTTGCACTTTCATTTTTGTCTAGCTTTGTGAAGGTCCAGTTTCCTCAATTGTGGCAGGTGTCAAAGTTTTGCTCCAAGTTACAGAGTTTCTCAATAAACTCAAGAAAATTTTCAAAAAATGAAATACTAAGAATAAAAACCAAGAAGCCATGAAAAAATATTACTCAACCTTTTAAAGTATGTTATGTCATATAAGTTCTTCATTTTTGTATTTTTGGCAATTTTGAACCGAAGTTAGTATAAGTTAATATTTATGAGGAGCCTTTTGTTCCCACCATCCCCCACTCCTCGAGATCAGCTGGTTTCCTTTTGTTGCAGTTTTTGTAGTGTTTTGGACAAAGTGTATGTTCACTCTTTTGTCATAGTGCTGGTCTGAATCAATCGTGCTTGTGCTTTCATCTTACCCTGAAAATATTTAGTACTTCATAGTTACTACACATTTGGTTTATATTTTGTTTTGTTTGGGTCAATATTGCTATAGTAATAGGAATATGTTGATGAATTGAAACTCTTTATTCTATCCATTTTATAGCATCACAATTAATCTCATTTTTTGTGGTAGCCTTTCTTGCTGATAGTTTGTCATTATTAAATTCAGGTACAATTTTCACAAATGCGATCTGTAGCAATGGTACCTGCCGTTGGTCCTCGTGTTCCTATGTATCCACCCGGTGCCCCTGGTCTTGGACAACAACTATTTTATGGTCAAGCTCCTCCTGCCCTTATTCCTCCACAGGTAACTACAGTTATTCAGATATATTTTATTTAATTGTAAGTTCCCTTTTAACATTATTGTCAGTCTAGCGGTAACAAATTGTAATTAGCAAATAATGGAAGCTTTCCAATTTTTATAGCATGCAATAGAGGTTTTGCATTTCCCATTGCCATTGCCGTTGAGATCCTAGTAGCAGATGAAGCTTGAGATTGAACTTCTAAAAAGAAACCTAAATTAGGTACTCTTATATGTTCCAATGGCCTGTCGCATGATCAGCAACATGGCAAGTGTATGAACTGGCATGTAAAATACATAAGATATGTCATTGCAAGTTAGGCTATGTATATACCCTCACCATTCCTAATCTGCATTGGATTTTATGGTTTAGCTAAAGTTATCACAAGGTATCAGGATTAGTGATTTAGGTTACTGTGTCATGACCAGAATCGAGTGTGTAAACTGGCCTTTATTCTTCCTGTTTTAATATAAGATGACAGCCTGTTGGATCTTCATAATACAGGGGGGTACCTTATGGAAACAAAATATAAAAGTGTATGATTTGGTAGCCGGACTACTTCAGTTGAAAGTGATAACTTAATCATTGAGGTAGACTATGTTTATAATAAAGTAGTTTCTATTTTTTTTATTTCTATTCATGACTGGGTGAAACCACATGTGGTTGATTTTCGGTAGACCGTGCTTGGGAATGCTGTGTAGATGAAGCTACATTTAATTATACTACATTTAATTATAATATTTCAGTATTTTGCTACTATATCAGATGTTTGGTTGACTGTGCATACACTTACGGCCAATGGAAAGCAACTGTTTGGCTAGATGTAATTAAGAGATGTAATGTGAATGTGATAGTTGCATGATATATGATAGCTTACAGTTATATACTAATATCATGTATGATAAAAAATATCATCACATTTTATCAAGTGTATTAGTAGCATCATCTTAAATCATACTATTAGATCCTTGAAAGAATATAGTAGACAAGGTATACAATATGCCTAAAGTATGGAACTCTTATAATATAATAGTATAACTATTATATTAATATAATAAATAATTTGTTATTATAATGCACATTATTCTATTATTTTTTGGTACTCCACTAAATACAGTAATATATAATTATAAAATTTGTATAATGATATCTTATAATATTGTGGTTCATTAGTATATCATTCATCTCATGATTTGTTTCATTTGTCAGAAAATTTTAACTTTACATTAAATTATTGGCATAATATGTAGCTGGTTTGAATCAAGATTTAAGTGTTGTTGCCATGGGGCATGTAGGCCAATGGGCACCAAAGCATGTGCCATATTGGAAGGGAAAAATGACTTGTGGTTGCGTGTATTTCCGCATCTTAAACTAACACCAGTTGATAGGGGCCAATTTAGATCTATATTGGCCAACACACAACTTAGTTGGTAATGGCCCAGTGCAAGGCTCGCTGGATCGGTACTGAACCCTAGATCGATCGGCCTGCGGTATGGTTTGGTATGCCCTCATATTGTTTCATACGGGACTCAAACCGGCACTGCAGGGTGGAGAGAAATTGAGGGTAAATCCCATGAAGGTGCATTAATGCCATAGAGTAAATAACAAAAGAAACCTAGAAAGTGAAGCTACCCCATGCAAACACTTGAGGGTAAAATTGTCATTTACTGTTAGGACCAAGGTACAGAGTTGTTCTGACCACAGCAAGATAACTTTATAATTTATGATATATTTTATAGGTCTGTGCCTATATAATAAAAATACCAGCTGTTGCTGCAAAAATCCGCCGGCGTCGGAGATGCTGGAGTCGAGGGTGCCGCGGTAGTCGCCGGGACCTGCAAAGGAAGTCTAAACCGGAGGTGGGGTTGCTCCGGCAAGACCCTCCGACGCTCAAGTCAGTTCTCTGCTTCAACAAGAATGGAGAGCTCGAACGGAAATTTTGGCAGAGTTTTAGCTAGAGACTAGAGCTTAGAAATAACATATCTGGGTGCCCATTTATAGGCAGAGGGCGTTACTGACTTGATGGCGACGTTCGTAACCGTCTGGTAGTGGGCCGTTCGGAAGTTCATTATGGAGGGTAGTGGAGTAGGGACGTGGATATCGTCGTGGCTTGCCGCGTGGGCCTGTTGCGGAGAGTGGAATGGTATCCGTCGTCGTGACTTGCCAGAGCGTGATGGGGCCGCGTGGGATCTGCCGCAGGGAGCGGAGCGGCATTATGGCCGTTATGGCGGCCTGCCAGTGAATCCAAACCGTCGGTTGGAGCTCGGTAGGGGTGTCTGGAAGAGCGGTGTGATTCCCAGTCGGAGGGAAGCTTGGATGTTTCCGAGGTTGTTGACGAACCCGCGGCGGATGGAGGCCTCAATCGTTGGTGTTGCATAGGCTGAGGTTGTTCGTTGTGGAAGTTCGGTTGGAGGAATCCTGTTGGTGAAGAGGTTCGTTGACTGCCGTCCGCTGGGAGACCTGCAAAATACTAGTGGAGTTCGGTTGGAGTTGGTGAAGATCGGTCGGTACTGTTGGAGATCGGTCGACGTTGTTGGAGGTCGGCTGGTCATTGGGGAAGTTCAGTTGTCGGAGTTTGT
>KE504711.1:69207-81408 GCA_000441515.1 Elaeis oleifera | reverse complement strand
CATTGAAATATTGCTGAAGTGTTGACAGTGTTATATTATTACTAATGATACTATCATATTTGATCATGCATTGCTACTATTAATGAATTTATTCTTATTGCTTTGAAGTGACAAATCTCACCCATCTAACTACAGTAAGATTTGATATGCAGTTACATTGGCTGTAGAGTGCATTCGGCCCGAATATGTATTTAATTTGTAACTACGTGCTGGATGTCAAACTATGTTGAAACATTGGATTTGACCTCATTGTACTAATGTGTATTGTTGCATGATCCGCAATCTGCAATCAAACAGGCCTATAGTGCAATTACGGATTTTATGAGCTTAAACAACTCAGCAAGGTGTTTGCATTAGCTTATTAATAAGCGATGGGATTTCAGCTTATCAAAGGCTCAATCTTAACAAAATGTTTAATCTTGTTTGACATTATTTTAGGGAGTAATATATAAGGTTCGCTGTCTCAGTATCGGACCGCATATCAATAGCATCCTATTATATTGTCGGTATGCAGTATAGTATGGTATGACAGTGTCGATATGGTGTACGTACGGCACCGGTATGGTACGATATGCCTCGTATTGGATGGTATGGGGTGATAAGGCAAACATTGGTAATATATTATTTTAATTATTGTTTGTTGATTATCAATTGATTGGCACTCATAAAATTATGACATTTAACTCAATAGGTAAGGATGGCAACAGGTTGGGTCGGCCAATACCCATGTCCACCCTGCAATTAAGAACCCCATACCCATATCCCCCCTGTACCTACCTCGGGTTGGTCAAGTAGTGGTACGGGTAGGTAGATAAGATAGGTTGGTTTAGGTCGGATAAGAAATTCATCTTGCAAACATTATAAAATAATTATAACTTTGAAAGGAGTAATTTAGATTAAGGTTATATTAGGTCACGTTCGGAGTGGACATACGATTATCCATATCCGATCCGAATCCACTGTAAGTATTTTATCTAGAACCCATATCCACCCCGGAGTTTAATCTGGTTGGGTAAAACCCACGCCATTTGAATTAGGTCAGGTCGGGTCGGGTACTCGATGGGTCGGCTACAATTACCAATTTGCCATCCCTAATAGGCAACGTATATGTCAATAGATTTTATTTTTTAATTTCTTTGTGGCTCACAGTGCTTGCAGATTTCGATGCAAGCAAAGTTTGTCTTGTGAATATGCTTCTTGAAATCCAAAGGGATGAAAAAATTGTGAAGAGGTATAAAAAATGCATATAACAGTTGTGTTTTCTGTAACTGAGTTAAAATCGTCATATCAGTTCTGTTATTGCACTAAAGTTGACGTCTTAAATCAGTCTGCTCTGGATGATTACATAGAAGCAAAAGTGAGATTTTGGGGGAAGGCTGTGGCATTAGCTTGATAAATGGATTGACAAATTTCAGGGTAATGGTACTGCCAGTTTAATTCGTTGTGGACTCAACTGCATATCTGATATCAAGAGTTTTTCAGCATATTCTTTAATCATCATAAACTTGGTTTGCTTGTGGGAGACAAATAGGTAGTAGCAGTCAGGAATCTTTTCATGAAGGATGTGACTTATGAAAGAAACCCTAATCAAGTTCTAAACTATGCTTCTTTTAGTGCATGGAAACAAAATCTTGTTAAGCTAATATGCACTTTTACAGGAGAAGGATCTCCTATCTCGGTCCATGTGTTTGTTAACAATCAAACAAATATGTTACAGCATTTGTGAAATTGAATATTATTTTCAAAAGTGAGGATGCATGTTTGATGTGTATATTTCCTCAATATTCATTTACAAGAACAGCGAGACACAATACTTCTATTTTAGTTCGTTTCCATTACAATTATAAATTTTGTGCTTCAACAACTATAAGAATAAACATACCTGCTAATTATTAATGCATTAAAGTGTGTTTTTTTCTCTCTTATTTTATATATTGGCTCTATGAAAGAATTTGTTGGCATGGATATGCTTCAAAAACATTCAATATATATGCTTGTTAAAGAAATTGTGAGGAAATGGAGCACTAATGTTGCTGTGAGTGATTTTTACCATTATAGAATGGTATTTCTTTTGGCACAGATTTGCATAAGCATGGAAACACTTATGTTTATATCTGCTATGCAATTGATGGATTGAAGAAATGCTATTTAAGGGTATTTGTGGAGCATTAACAATGTATAGAGTCCCAAGTTACCTGTGGACATCACGTAGGCAGGAAAAGTGGGGAAAATGATAAAACGAGATGTTATCTAAGGTCCCATTTCAGTCTAATCAAGTCATTCTGTTTTAGGGTCAAGAGTAGAAGCCTGGCCTTTGTTAGGTTTGTTTCATTTAATACTAACTACTGAGACTTGACCTTGTCATTTATTTGATTATTTTACTGAAAAGTCTTAACGAAATTCATAAATTTTTGCTTGACTGATGCCATTTCCATTACAGCCTGGATTTGGCTTCCAGCAACAGCTTGTACATGGGATGAGGCCTGGTGGTGCTCCTGTGCCAAATTTCTATGTGCCACTTGTGCAACAAGGTCAACAGGCCCAACGACCACGGAGCAGACGTGCTGGAGCAGGGCCTGTGCAACAAGCGCAGCAGCCCATGCCAGTAATCCAGCAACAGGTGTGGTCTTTTTTTTTCTCCTCAATGTTTTGGCATAGTTTGCCTCTGTCATTACCGCCACCACCATTTGTTAGGTAGAACTATGATTAAATGCCATTAGATTTGCATGATAGACTCACAACTGAATCCAAGGGTCAGAAATCTTTCATGGATTGAAGGGATTGGTGGATAATGTTGTTCAGAGCAGTTGGTTGTGATCATGTTTAAGCAACAGTTTAGGTAATTGGGTAGCTTTAGTGAACAATTTTGATTGGATTATGTTGGCAAGAATCCACTCATGAATATATGTACTCTAGGAAGAACATGTCATTGTGCTTTCTATTTATAGGGTTGACCATCACGATAATGCTTGAGGCAGTGCACTTGGCAGCATCCATGTATATTCCTACATCTTTTATTATCAAGTTAGAAATCTGTGTCCATTTTTTAAATGCCTGCTTTGCAGTTCTTTTACAGCACTATGTTATTGGGAGAATTTGGTTGGCAGGATAGATCATTCTTCTTTCATCATTACTCTTTTTGAAGGCTTTTTTGTAGTACATGCAGCAGAGAAATTATGATATATATTTTTATGAGTGTAGAATAGTTTCATTTTTTTCATTGTCTTGTTCTTATAAATGAAACTGCTTTTCATGTTATAGGTATGCTTACCATGATTTCAAAGCCATCTGTTATGCCTGATAGAGATGATAAATTATTGTTGCTATGTTGGTTTGTTGTGTCTTTATTGCAGATGCTTGCAAGGGGACGTGCCCACCGGTACCTTCCTGGGCGCAACATGCCTGATGTTCTAATGCCTGGTGCTGGTGGTGGAATGCTTTCTCCTTATGACACAGGAGGATTGCCAGTGCGAGCTTCTGGCATGACGCAACCTATTCCAATTGGAGCATTGACTTCAGCCCTTGCAAATGCAACTCCTGATCAGCAAAGGATGGTATGTCTCTTTCAATCTTAGTACCTTCTGCGCTATGTACTTTGTTGGTACACCATGAAATCTTTTTGACACATGCATGTGCTCTCATACAGAGACTGAACCCTGTCAACAAACTGCAAAACTCAATGCTAGATTTTCTTCAGACAAATATAAATATATCAAGATGTACTAGATTTCTATCTATCCTATATTGACACATAGATGCCTGAGACGTTAGCACCACCATTGTAGGGTAGACTGGTATTTTGATTAATTACTAGTAAGATGACTAATTGGCTATCCTTCTGTCCAAGTTGCACTCCTTTTAGTTTTGACCATATTTTGGAAGATACTGGTTTGCACTGGTATCAGGTACTCACTGATACAATAAACCAATATCTTGGCTCTCATTATCTTTCTTGTTATATACTGATATATGACTGATATGATGTCAGCATATCAGCATTGATTTCCTAATTAGTCATTTACAAATTTAAGTAGGTTCACCATAATTGACTGAGATATCATTATCTGATTTTAAAAATAAGGATTTTGACCAATATTTTAGATACCATGGGACAGGCGCCCTGGTTTTCTGTGGAACTGGATGCCCTGTGTTCTGACACTCTGGATGATGGATGTCTTGCTTAGTTCATGTCGATTTCTCGACTAGTCCCATTTTGACACTCGGGATGGTGCTCCAACGCTAGGGATGGTGGGACTTCCGGCCATCCCACCGATATTTAAAACTTATTTTGATGTTATAGTCCTTTTTATTGATCTTAACCATATCAGTTCCACTTTTTGTAAAAAAAAAAAACAGGTTTCAAAATCTATTTTAGAGGATAATATAGTCTCAGACATCCACTTAAGAGAGTGATCTGTTAACCTTTCCTTGCCAAATGAATAATGCCCTAACTTGTTTTGTTTACCTACAAAACTCATCCTTCCTGTCTGCCTCTGTGATTCTGTTCTGCAGCCTCTTTCTCATTTCCTACACTCCACGCATGTTGATTAGGTTGCTTCCTTTGCCCTTTAATGTTGCCTCCACCCCTAACTTTAATAATTAGTATTATTTGACTACTTTAATTTTCACATGAAGGTTCTTGCCTTCTCTGTCATTGGAACAAAGCCATATTGCTTTGAGATAAGACTTGGCACTTGAATGAAATTCATGAAAGGTACAACCATGTCTCCCTCAATATATTCTACTTTATTGCATGGACCATGACTCCCATCAGATGTAGATTGGTACCATAGAAGCGAATTTTTTTCTGAGAGAAGATGGGAAACAACTAAATCCCCAATTCAAATGAAGTGGTTTCATGGAACTTATTAGTGGAATGGTTTCGAGTACTTGATCCCAGATATCAACTAGAAATTATAGAAATTCTCACCATTTTGATTCCTGTTGTGCTTTTTTTATTGATTGAAAGAAAATGTGGATCCTGAATTTGCAAACCTGGTCATTCTTGAGTGTATCAATGTTGGATACAAGTGGGTGTTAATGGAGGATGATTAGAAGCTTTGACAAGAGATGCGGTAGTCATTTAACTGAAAAAATCTGATGTAAGAATAGGTGCAGATGATGGTTGAAGCTAGTTGTCCGTCACATGAAGTTTCAGATGTCATGTTGACTTTTTCAGAAAAGAGAGATTTTTTTTTGGGATTCAACTAGAACAAGAGGCCTATACTATCAGAATCCCTGAAGAATATTGCTGAAATTTCTGACTATATTGGGATATGTTGGAGGTTCCGTTTGTAACCCAACCTTCTCAACCAAGTTAAGCTGAGATCTCGGTCATCTCCATCTCAGCTCAGTCTCAGCCATCCACCAAGATGGCTGAGATTAATGATTTTAAAAACCTTAGGAGAGGTGATCACAAGTGTGCTACAACTATGAAGTACATGTAGTTATTTTCTCTTTTCCGTTATCACTGACATTATTATTTAGAAGTTGTATAGTGAGACATGCAGGTTCACTTTTGAAGAATGGAAGATTTGAAACTATCGATAATCCAAGTGTGTTTATTGGGATAGGAACTGGAAGAATAATATTAGTTAAAGATAAATATGAGAGAGTTAGTTAAATAGATTGGACATTTTTTTTAAAAATACTGACAATGATATGCTGTTAGAATATTTCTTTGAAGTTCACTTTGCATGTGGCCTCACTAGATTGTTATGCCCAATATCCTTTGGCAAAGTGATTGACCGATTAATATTCTGCCTTGTTAGATGCTTGGCGAAAGTCTGTACCTCTCGGTGGAGCAATTGGAACATGATTATGCTGCTAAAGTGACAGGGATGCTTCTGGAGATGGACCAGACTGAGGTCCTGCATTTATTGGAGTTTCCTGAGGCTCTGAAAGCAAAAGTTGCTGAAGCCATGGAGGTACTGAGGAATGTTGCTCAGCAGCAGCAGCAGCAGCCCAACGCACCTACCGATCAGTTTGCTGCACTGTCTCTAAATGATGGCCTTGTAACTTGAGGCTATGCAGTTATTATTCAATTTGCTTTGGGGACTGTCTTAATTTGTAGTGATAATTTTGAGTGGTTCTGGTTTGGATGGCAAAACTCGCTTGCTATAATGTAGGTTCAGAATTTAGTTGTTCTTTCATTCACCTTGTCTTGTTCCTAGGAGTCATAACTTGCTCGCTGAGATTTGATGACTTGTTCTTTGAGATTTGGACCTCTTCACAAGAGTTTTTATTTGCCGTTTGGTCTCCTTGTTTATTCCTCTACATCAGTTGATATCTCTGTCCTCATGAACTGCGTGAGCTTCGATATGATATATGAGAGGCTGACAGATTTCTTTGTTGATGCGTTCAAGCATATAGCCTGTAGAGAACCAGAAACGGCATATAGAATAAAGGGTTTGTTCGGCTGTCTGGGCCTATAAAGCCTGTAGGGTTCATTCGATTGGGCCAGCACAACTAAAAATCACTGTATTAGACTTGTTTAAACAAAATCAAGGGGCTGAGGTTTTTTATTTCTCTTTATAAGATTTGAACCGACTCACTCCAAATTATACTATAAATATTATTATAATATATTATTTATATTACAAAATAATATATTATAATATTATACTATGAATGTAACATAATATAATAATAAATTAATATTATAATAAAGTATAAGTATGTAATATAATCTATTATTATATTATTATATTGTAACAATATGAATGTGTTATATTATAATTTATTATTAGATTTGATTATAATTCATCATATTATATTACATTATGTATTATATTATTATTATAATTATAATATAATATTATATAATAGTATATAATATTATATTATATTACAATATTCTATTACATTATATGATTAAATATTATACAATATCATGATATTTAGAATATAATAATACTTATATCATAAACATATAATATATCTATTATACTATTATTATATTATATTAATAATATTTAATAATAATATAATATAATTTGTTATTAGATTAAATTATAAATTATATACTAATAATATTATATAATATAATAATTAATAATAAATAATTTTTATTTTAAAAATTTTATTTCTAAAAACTTCAAAAGTTCTACTGCTGCCTGCAATTTCAAACCGGATTGAACTCCATGTTCTCTAATGTAATTATATTTTAACTTTTATCAATGAACTAGGATGCTTCATTTTGTAGCTAACTCAAGGTGTCAGTAGTTTTGGATGATTGGACAAATAAGACAACATGACATGGCTGGATGCCACATGACTGAATGCGATACTCATGAAGTGTTTTGCTAATGCAAGCAAAAAAATATTCGACGCTTAAGACACTTTTTAGTGTTATTTAGGGGCTCATAATTTTAAGCATTTTCGATGAAGTACTTTTAAACTTTTGGAGAGATGCGCAAAGCAAGGTGTCCTTAAATGTTTATGGATACTTTAGACCGTAAAGTTATCGTGATTATATGGGCATTCTAAGCAAAATATCATATATATTTTAAATATAAATATATGATAAACATCAATCTAAGTGTCTCAAAACATCTAGATTAAAAACCAATCTAAGTATCTCAAAACATCTTAAATGAACCTAACAAATAAATTATATAATTTTCAAACTCATGGCTGTTTCATTAATTTATTTGTTAACTAGTATCTATAATTCTAAGTTCTTATTTGTTAAATAAACATCAAAAGATATAAACACTATATATTTTCACATACATAAATACATACATACACATTAAAGAAATAACCATCCAAATCTAGACAATATGAGAAAAAGAATCCATGGAGAGTCAGAACTATCGCTTAGACGTTTTTCATACAAGAAAAAGAGGCAATCAGTGTGTGTGTAACTCTTGTTGAGTTTGACAAAGATTAAAATTATTATTTTATCGATTTAAACAATCAATATTTCTATCCTTATCTCATTTCCACTTGTTTGGGTTCATTTTCACCGCTTTTTTTAATATTTGAGTGGAAGGTGACTTCATCAACTAATACATCTCCCACTTGAAAACACAAGCCATCAACAAAAGATCTTCGAAGATCTTGCAAATGTTACCCATCATGTAGCTTCAAGTCTGAGAGAAGTCTTACTCCCATTGAACTTCTCTCAAGTTACGGGCTTTATCAATATATCCATTGGATTCACATTTGTATAGATTTTCAGCAATGACATCTGACCATCCTCCATTATGTCACGTATAAAGTGAAAATGAACATCAATGTACGTTTGTACAAGAGGGAAAGTTGGATTCCTCGCTAAGTGTAAAGTACTTTAACTGTAATAATGCAACTTCAAACATTCGATTTCACCTTGAACTCTCCAAGTAATTGCCTAAGCTATATAGCTTCTATGCAAGCATGCATAGCTGCAATATACTCCATCTCTATTGCGGATAAAGCTATAACTAACTGTGACTTTGACTCCTAGTTTACGGCATCCTCTGCCATAGAGAAAACGTATCCCATGGTAGAACGCCTCCTGTCTCTATCTCCAGCAAAATTTATATCAATAAAGCCAACACACTCCAAACCTGTAGGCCCATAACAGAGTGAATAGTTAGAAGTACCCTTTAAATACCTAAGGATCTACTTCACCACTATCCAATGATCATTGTCAGGATTTGTCATATACCGACTGACAGCTTTTACTATCTATGTAATATTGGATCTTGTACACACTACAAGAAAATATATTATTAGTGATAGCTAATTGCCGTCGCTAATAACCCAATACCCATCGCTAATAATATTAGCAATGGACTCTCGTCGCTAAAAGTTTATCGAAGCTAATTACTATTATTAGCAATGGCAATAAGTCTGTCGCTAATACATGTAATTAGCGATGGTATTAGCGACAATAAAGCCATCGCTAATACTTTTTATTTAATTTTTTTAATTAAATTTGAAAAACTATTAGCGATGGTATTTTGATGCTAATACTGTCGGTAATAGTCTTTACCAACGTAATTAGTGTCGCTAATGCTGTCGTTAATAATTTTTATTTTTTAATTTATAATTAATTTTTAAAATCTATTTTAATCACAGTAATAAGCAATTATATTTTTTAAAATATCTTATAAATAAAATAATAATTATTTACCATAATTATAAATATCAAATTAATTATATTATATTTAAATATAATTTATAATTTATAAATTTATACTACTTTACAAGTAGCAAAATTACATACATATCAAAAAAATCATGTGAGATCCTCCTCATCGTTCTCCTCATCCTCCTACTTCTGTACGTCCTCTTCAGTAACCAGTGGATGAAAGTCAGATGTGCCAGCATCCTGTAACAAAAAAAATAAAATATTATTAATAAATTTTGATACGAAAGTATATATGTCAATACAGAGATATATATTTTGATATACTACTTCGATTCTCAAACAGATTATTTTTATATATTTTATTTGATGATGTGGAGCTATAGACACCTCTAACCCATCGATTGGATAATTAGATTGAATTTTTATCCCCTAGGTCTCCTTCCCAGACTCAAGCCTAAACATGTGAAGCTTCTAAATATAAAAATTTAAAATAAGTAAAAAAATTATTAATAGACTTATTTGCTGTGATGGTTGTGACAATGAGTCCAACTGATCGCACAGGTGCAAGTCTCGGAGAATCTCAACGACTGTATCACGGATGATGTTTCGAAAGCTTTGAGGTCACTAGCTCTAAAGTCTCTGCACGATCTCCTCCATATGTGCATCACCCCACGTTTGGGTTGTCGAGACCTGAGAGGAGAACGTCGAAGAGTATTGAGCTGCTGGAAGGTTGAAGCTACGGTCAAATCCTATTATCCGACTCTAGTGGTCCTGAGCCATCCCTTGAAGTCAAAAAAGGGCTGAGAGGATGGGTCCTCATCGTATCAATACGAGATACTCCGCATAATCCACCTATACAGTTTAAAAATTCATTAGTCCATACATATCAGTATATATAAAATTTAATAAATAATATTTAAATTTTTACTGTGATCTATCGAGATTTAGGATCTAAATAATCACCAGTCCTCCTAGACTGGTGTATGGCCTCCTATATCTGCAGCTGTCCTGATGCACGACCCAATTGCCATATCTATAATAAATAAATAATTAAATTAAATTAATTAAATATACATATGATCAATCCAGTATGAAATTAATTTAAGTATAGAATTTTATCAATCTATCGGCCACAACATATGTGCCAATGGAGCCGCCGGTATGCTTGATCAGAACCTGCTGGGCAGTCCGATTCTGCTGTGCCCTCTGCTACCTACTAGAGTACTCCTAAGTGCTCCACTAGTCACAGAAGGCCTCTCACATGTTCATCCACATCCAGTGATCTATTTAAGACTTCCAATCTGATGGTGATTCGAAACTGGAGTGCTCTATGGCGAACTGCCCAAAGCTATACAGCCCATCCTAAAGCCTACGTGTGGCCACCTCTTCAAAATTCAACAGCCAGCTTCCTCATCCTGAAGAGTCTCAAATTGGTAGTACTCCTGCACGTAGAAGCAAGCATATATTAGTAAATAGAATACAAACCTACTGCGAATTTAAAATTAATACCTTTGACTTATTAGGAATATCTCCCAACCTGTATCACGAGCCTCTGATGGTCAACTGGAGAACTTATTCATCGGCCCGACATCAATCATTAGATGATCCCAATAACCACATGAGGCATCCCAGGCTCTCTAAATATACTACAAAATTGATTTTGAGTAATAAATATTAGATTCTAAAATGATTAAATTTTAAACATATTTAGTGAATATATAATACTTACGAGCAGCTCTGAATATGAACCAGCTTTCTATCCTCCGATCGAGTCGGAGGTGCCAGAGCCGGACGGGTCCTCTACCATACCGCTGACTCTGAGAGTCGAGTGCTGCTCCGTATGACTGTGGAGTCACTGGTGACCCCATATCATCTGAATTTGAGAGTATCAAGATATCATAAAGAATGTTATATTAGATAATAAAGGATAAAATACTATAAAAGAGAATATCTAAAGTATTAGAGTTTATCGTGTGGTATGTATGGTGCAGAACCATGTGAACTGACTGTATAAGAGCTCTCTCCTCGACTATGACAGCTCCGATCTCTGAAAAATATGATCTATAATATTTGAAAATAAAATAAATAGATTTCATGGATTAATTATATAATTATGGATGGCAATACAAGAATTAAAATGATGCAAGATAAGTATTTAAAATGATTCAAGACAATGCAGGAAATAAAATGATACCAGAAGGTTGCGGCGATTCTGAGTTCGCGAGAGAAATCCCTCAAGATCGAGATCAAAAGAATGATCAGAGTGGTTGGAGATGGCACTCCAGATGCAAGATATAAGAGCTTGGATGCCTAGGTGGAGGTCGTCGCTGAGAGGTGCTTGGACTTGGAAGAGAAGTCCAAAAAGAAAGGTGGGCTTCGAAGAAGAGTCTTCGAGCTAGAGCAGAAGCTTCACAAAGAGAGGCACAGGAGTGCTTCACTAGAGGTGAAGCACAGGAAGTTAGAGGTCCAGAAGTTTATCGCAAGTGAGGAGCACTACTCATCGCAAGCGAGATCCATACTGGACAATCAATTGATCAATGTACATAATTCTTTCATCCGTATAAAATATATAAATGTATGGATATCGTAGAATATGTACATTAATCAAAAGACGGATCTATAGTTATATACAATGTAATATTTTAAATTTTAAATTAGTGGGTTTCTAAATAAAGAGCATCATTGCAAAGAGAAACGATCGGGATGCGCGTCCCATGCATGCGGATTTGAAGTGTGCCAGATGACTAGACCGTGCGAGCACACCAACATAGCATCCGGATAAATTCCATCCTAGAGATTCCAAAGTACTGAGTAGCATTATAAATAGAACTAGAAACGGATCGAACTGGGCTAAGCCACACCCCTTCTTGAGTCCGATCGAAAAATTTTTCGAACTTCGGGCTGGACCTAGGATCTAGAATCCAATCATCAAGTTGTTCTAACCGTCATTGGAGTAGATGAGCGGACTAGAGTCGGTCCGACGGTGGCATAGCCTCAAACCCCTACTATTGAAAGCAATAGGACTACTCTCGTCGGAGAGCTTCTCGAAGTGGTTCCACCTTTCAAAAATAATATTAACTTAAATAATATTATTAATGATATTATTAAAATTAATAATATTA
>KE504711.1:39791-52243 GCA_000441515.1 Elaeis oleifera | reverse complement strand
AGTTATTTGAGTCTAAAAATAATAAAAATTTGAAAAAATTATTTATTTAATTACAAATTTACTTCTATTTAGTCTTTTAACTTTTGCCTTATATTATTTTTCATATATAATAGATTTACTGCTTTCTAGCTAGATTATTTTTAAAAAAAATTTACTTTCTATAGCCTAGTGATTTACTACTTTTTATAGTTTAGAATAATTGACTACCTTAAAAGTAGATTTGATTTCTTGCTTATTGATAGGTTATCTAGTTGTATTTTAATCTTAAAATAATTTACTTCCTATTTAGTTAGATTCTTTAAACCTCTTCAAATCTAATTAACTTAATTAACCTACCTTTAATTTCTTATTTTAAATAACCTAATATAAAAAGAATAAAATATACATCTCATAACACTTAATTAATATAGAGAAATCTAAAATAAATAAAAAACTTAACATATTTGGATATCTTTCTAATTGTATTGCATCTTTCATAAAATACTTTAAAGGTATTTAATCCAATTAAACAATATAAAGTAGAGATTTGATCATCCTTTCTTGATCCAAAATCACAATCCTTCATTTTGCATTGACCTAAATCTTTAATTTAAAATCAATTAGATGTTGACCCTTAAGGACTCTTGAGCTCAATAAGACAAGAAACCCTAAGAGTTGGATCGGATTAAGGTTGGTCAGTTTAACTGGTGTCTAAAAAAGTGATTCAGAGATTACGTTCCGAAGGAAGGTGGTTTATTAATTAGTTCTGTTCGCTTATCTGATCAATTTAACTGATGTCTAAAAAAAATAATGAGAGGATCTCCACTAACTTTATACTTATCTAGCCAGTTAAGTGACTAATCTTTTACTTGGAGGGCTTGAAGATGATCTTGAAATGGTTAGAAGCTATCTAGATCTAAGATAACCCTTAGCCGGAATTATTGTCTACCTTGATTACTCATAAACATTAAACCTAACAAAACTTCTCTCATCCATTTCTTAGATTTAGGACTCTCTAGATTTTCATCTTTAGAATTTCTTTCATCCTTTTTTTATGTAAAATTTAAAAAAATTTATAAAATTAAATTTTTATGTTGCTTAAGGTATAATTGGAGGTGTATGCTTGGGTATCGTTCACTGCGATCCAAAATTTAACCCTAGATCCAAAATTAACAAACAGACCTAAAGCCAAGGACCACAAATCAAGACTTGTTTCAAAGTAGATATGTCAGAAGAAGTGATAGAGGGAGCTACCCCTAAAAGTATTCTTAAGACCCAATGCATACATGTTGGGATCCTTTTGGAGTGGATGATTTTGATCCAGATGGATATGTTGAAAATGTGCACACATTACTAGAGCCATCCAATTTTAGTACTACTCCCTCTAGACTAAGAAATATGAGCCTTTACTTATAATATCTACTCCCATAGCTCCTTCTTTAGAATCATCATCAGTCCTAGAATTGAAACCACCTCGATCACACCTGAGTATGTATGTATAGGACCATATGACATGCTTCCAGTAATCAATGCATCAGATCTAACTCCTAATCTAGAAACTCAATTTAGGAGCATTTTAGAGGAAGATATAGGAGAAATTTTCAATGAACAAGAGAATGAGAATGGGATTGCAAACTATCTTCCTAAAATTGATAATAAAGAAATAATGGACTTTATCAATAATAAGGTCGCAAATTGTCTTCTTGAGATTGGCAATCCAAAATCATTAGAATTTATCAATCTAATTTTTGATATAGGATAGGTAGAATCCTGAAGTTTGACCAAAGACTTTAAACTTAGCGCTTGTTGGGAGGCAACGTAAGTTTTTAAGAATAGTCTTAATAAAAGTCTGACTGAAGACTTTAAGCTTAGCACTCTTGGAAGGCAATCCAGATCCTTACATTTTATTTTATTTTTTTTTCAGTATTTAAGACCTACTTTAGTTGCTCCAGAAAGGACTATTAGCCAAGTTAGGGGAGAACTACATTTGTTATCTTCAAGGCTCAGGCTGAGCCAATAACAAGTAAGCCTAAGTGAACTCCTTCTTTTTTCTATTTTTTATGTATCGTGCTCTATTTCTCTCCTCCATTGAGGATAATGTCATTTAAGTTGGAAGAGAATAACTAATTTAATAGAGTCCTGAAGTATGGTCAGACATAATTAGTTTTGTGTATCCAAATTTTATCTCAATTTGAAGTTAATTAGGTATCCTAATCAATGAATGATTAACGGTCTAGATAATTTTAGAGACACTGAGGGGTAAATTATTAGGGAGACCCAATGAATGATAAGGTTTAGATCAGATCAAATTTTGGAATGATTTCAGAACCATCTTCCTACCTATCTCAATAAAAAATCTACTTCATGGGGGTATGGGTGGAAATGTTGAGGTATGCAAAAGTTTTTCATATTTTTTTAAAAAAATTAGCATTGTCTCATTAAGTAATCGGACCTCTTCGCCTAAGTAAGTATTGTGGTTCACATCAAAAGATAGGGATGCTAAGAGATCTATTATAGAGTCAGTCTTATCTTATAGCTCTTTTAGACTCGAGTCAGTAAGTTCGAGAACTGTTCTATATCTAATACCCTAAAGCCAACTGATTTGGAAGTTATTGACCGAAAGCTTGCTACAAAGATCAGTTAGAAGGCTCAAGAGGCCAAGACATTGCACTAGATTCTTTTGAAAAAAATATATAATTAAAAAATAGATAATAAGAGGATTAAATGGTAAGAATATAATAAATCTAGCTCACATCAAGTTAGAGGATTTAAAGAGTAGAGTGAGGAGTTGGTGAAAGAAAATCTATAATAATTTTTATGATTAACACTCAGTCACTAATTGGATCGAATTAGTAATCCAATGAAGTACTTTTTTAATAGTCTAGTTGGATATCCCGTATTATTAGGAATGCCTAGGATAACTTTCAAATTAAGAATAATTTGATACACACTGCTAATGTATCTATTTTACTCGAAGATGACTAAAAGCTAAGTTGGGGGGTGTGCAAAATTTGATCACGATCGTAAGCAGAAAAAAAAAATAAAATTCACTACTATATAATTAGGATGAATCAGGATCATACCCACAGAGATCGTATTAGTTACGTTTGATGGATTTAGATTTAAGTTGAAAAAGAGTAAAAATTGATTAATTACAAGACTACTAAATAAGCAAGCAAGTAAATGAACAACCTGATTAAAGATTATCTTCAAGTATGAGAGAGGTTTCTCAGGATCTCAACTATTTTCTTGTTAGACAGTTGGTACCCTTCTTAATATATCTTTGGATTGGTATCTAATCAATAAAGATATAATATATCTTAGAGAGCATGGCCCGTACTCTTAGATTATGGTCCATCCCTTAAAGTTATAGGCTAGTCAAATTTTTAGATACATAAGGCAATAAATCTATGATCGATTTTCGAGCATAGCCTATCTCACTGAGTATGTATCGTATCCTTAGATCATAATCCATCTTTACATAGTCATAGACTATTCAAAGACTATGATCTCATGTAAAATAATAAAAGACATAAATAAAAAAAATCAAATCTTTTATTGCATATCAAAAAATAATACAAAAGATTTAAAAAGGAAGAACACTGTTGAGACAAGTTACAGTAATTTTCTGAGAATATGGAGAACTAGCTGCGCATAGATCTGATGCATCTTTGGACTTTTGAAGGTACTCTTCTCATTCGTGGATCCTCTAAACATCAGATCTGAACCTCTCTTTGATGTTTGGATGGATGAAGGGAGAAGGAAAGATGGTGGAGATGTAGGGTTTCGATGGAGGAGAGAAAGAGAGAGAGAGAGATGGAAGGGAGAGAGAGATGATCCCCACAAGGGCACGCGCCAAGGAGAGGAGGAAGTTGGAGTTTAAATAGAGGAGCAAGGCCTAGGATTTTGTGGTGTAGCATTTAAGAATGGAAGAAAGGGGCCGACTGATTTTATGATGGGACGTGAAGATGTTTTATGTGGCGTGATAGAGCAAGAGGAGGTGAATGTGAGAAACTTTAGGGCGTAAGGGATTTTGTTGCATGTAATAAAGGAAGAGAGGGGGCGCAGGTTTGTGTAAGAAGAAAAGAGAAGGGAGCGTGGGTTTATTAGCATGTAGAAGAGGTGCGTGGGGAGTTTGGGCGTGAAGAAGTGGTATGGCATCAGGAAAGATGAGAGACTTGGGCGGCCTAGGGTTTCTTCTTTAGGATTTTTACAAGAGGAGAGGCGGCATGAAAGAGAACCCTTGGATGGAGCTTATTACTTCTCCTCTATTGATTAATAAGTCGCGTTCATATTTGGATTTTCATGAAGAGCGATCTGTTAATCTAATCTCTTGATATTTAAGTCATGTTCACACTTGGTTCTATGTGAAGGATTATCTTTTAATCTGGACATTTGAATCTTAAGCTTGCATCTGATCCCTTCATGAATAAGTCGTATTTACACTTGAATGGGAGCTGGTTGTCCAGTTCACTCGAATTTGATCCGATTTGAATTCAATTTGAATCGTATGAATCCAAACTCTCAATCACCTACAAAATAGACTAGAGAGCATCAAATTCTTAATAAATAAAGAGCAATTAAATATAATTATATGTCTCTAGTGACTTAATTCAAGTATTCATCAGACAAATACATCAAGTTCTTGGTATAGAGGTTTGGTGGGATGGAAAAATAGTACATTATCATTTTCATAAAAGGAATTTGTATAGAAATTACTTGAAAATTTGGTATGGGCAAAGCAAAGACGGTGAGGATACTATTTGTATCTCACTTTAGGTTATCTTTGGAGCAATGTCTCAAGATAGAGGATGAAAAAAAGTTGATGGATCGAGTTTTCTATACCAACGTAGTATGTAGCTTGATATTTACTATAATGTGCACGAGACCGAATATTACTTATGCGGTTGACGTTTTTAGCCGATTTACAGCAAATCCTGAGAACATGCATTAGGATGCGCAGTGAAGTGAGTACTTCGTTACTTGAGGGGATTAATGATTATGCAATCACTTATAGCAAGAGCTCAAGTTCAATGCAAGGTTATGCGGATGCAAATTTTATCAGTGATTTGGATAAGAAAGATCGACAATGGATTATGTATTTAAAATAAGAATGGTCTAATTAGTTAGATGTCTAAACTTCAAGCAATGGTTACTTTGTCGATCATGGTGGCCAGATACATGGTACTAACAAAAGCAAGCAAGGAAACACTGTAACTTCAAGGTTTGATGAAAGAGTTTGGTATTAAGATAGTTTTATGATATTGCTATGTGATAGTAAGAGTGCTATATATTTAGCAAAGAATTCGGTTTATCACAAAAAGACCATACATATTGGTGATATCTGAAAGGTCATTGAAAATGATAAGATGAGGATGTTAAAGGTGGGCACTCATGAGAGTGTGGCCGATATGCTTACGAAGCTGGTGCAAGTAGAAAAATTAAATAGAGCCTATCTTCTTTGGGCTTCAAAATGAAAGGAGTATAGAGACACATGATTGGCATGAAGATGTGGAGAATGGTGACTTTGCTATTAAGATGGAGATTGTTGGGTTTAGTGATATCAAATTTATTAATTAACTTATTGGACTTATTTGGGTTTGATTCAAAAACTCATATAAGTGTTGAGTTTCGGTGGCATAGCGGAAGGGTTAGATTTTGAAAATTTTTATTCAAAACACCTGATGCATCGAAAATCCTAATATCCAAAAATTCTTGACTATAATAATTAAAGTATAATTAATATAAACTAGGATAAGAAGAATGCCTATAGCGCTAATTCAAATTTTCATGAGGTGTCTAAGTATTTGCCCTCCAATAGTGATCCACACGAAAATTAGACCAAAGACAGTGCTCCTTCTTCACCTTGCTTCCAAAGTTCTAGCCCTTAGAACTCGACTAACCCTGTATCGATCAGATTTCTCCAAGAACCTGACTCGACCCTCTTAGATTTTTCTCTGAATTTCTGATTCTCTTTTTTAGGATCCTCATAATCTTTATTTGGATTAGATAAAGCTTTGTCTTAAATCCCAAAGTCTTGTCCTAAAACTAAGATAGGTTGCAAGAAAGAAGGAGAGCTACGGAGAGGAAATGAAAAGTTTCTGAATGCATCAGACACCCAGCACCCAGGCCATTTTATAGCCACCAGAGGGATGCCAAAATGAAGGGACACATCCTACTTAAAATTTTATTTAATCTGAATATCAGAGATAAGAGTTTCTTCAAGCAAAAGATTCTTATCAATGATACGTCGATCAGCACCTTCACTTACACGCACGACCAAAGAAGGGATATTTTCGCATCCCTTCTCAAATTAAAAAATTCATGTGGATAGGGAACTTATTTTTAATTTTGAAAATTTGATATGGGATAAAAAATCTCACAGAAGGATGTGATCCTCGCACCTCTTCATGCGAATACCTTATCATCATGCGTGCGCGTGCAGATATGCAATTTGCCATCCGATAAGCATCCTGATAAGTTTGAAAAAATTTCAAATAAATATCCATAAAAAACTTGATTAAAAGTGAAACAAAATTTGATAAGAGATGTTCCATTTTAATTGAGTTTGATCTACAGAAGGACTCTCTGAAATGTGAAGAAACGCGATGCTTCAATGCGCATGCATGAGAGATCCTTCTCTTTCAATTTTTTTTACCCAATAATCCAAAAAAATCCATCTCATGCTTTGAGATGTACACTAGAGGAAGTAGGATGATATGGGCTACCACACGCATCTTAATCCCATGCTAGAAGGACTCCTCCTTCTGCTCACGCCAACATGAGCACGGTGATTTATTTTGCACCAAGAATCCTTCACAATTTGAACTCTTCATATATGGCATCAAATTGAGATGTGGTGCCCCAATTTAGACTGCTTCCAGATGGCACGACCTGACCCAAATACCCAACAAATTAGGCTAGCTTATTAGAAAGGGATGAGACTAAATTGATCTCCCAAAGAGTTAAGATTTCCACATGTACTAACATGCTTATTGAGAATCCTGATTGAATCTAAAATTCTAATCAACCTTATCAAAAAAGTCCTTGGCTAATTTTTATATGTGTGTGACCCATTAGGTTCTATATTTAGCCAGCAGTAGGTCCGAGTACAAGTTAACTAAATTTGATTAGATTTCAATCTAACCGATTTAGATCCAATCGAGCTAACCCGAGTTCAACAATTAGAATCCTTTCTAATTAACGATCGAATTAATTTTTAATTCAATCAAATTTACAAGTCAAGATTGATATCTAACAATATATCATGACTATTTAGAAGATATAAAATTTGATAGAAATATCAAATATACCCTTCAGTGGCAAGTTATCGTGCAATTCAATCCTTCGATCATCCCTACATCCTGAATATGTTCATGAGTATAAAATTATGTCAAACTCAAATATATATTCATATCAATTCTCAATTAACTAATGATGACTCTGATGATGAAGCATTAGAAATTCTTTCTAATCTCTTTCCTATTTTGGCTAAAAGACTTTTTCGTGTCATCTAGGAATGAGAATACACAGGATGCGATCTCTTCTTACTAGGAGTGATCGATTCCATATTGACCTACTCATAATCTTCATACACACTCTACTATATCCAGAATATTCCGTACATGTCTTAATGCCATACCTGAGTATGAACCAAATATGGATTCATGTGCATAAGATTCCATAGTGATCTCAGGTCTAAAGATCACTTGCACAACTCCCACTTAGAGAACTATGTTTGACATGCAAGTAAAGCTTTATAAGATATTTCTTTCATCGAATCAATTCAGTGGACTCATTTTTAAATGAGCACCCATATTCTTGCATTAGTATCCCACACAAGTGACTAGTGAGATCTGCCACCCTCTCCATCGAGCATATATAGGATATGCCAGTCTATCTAAATATTGATCTCTGACTCAATGCTCCTATGATCAAGAATATTTAAGATTAAATTTAAATTTTAGATCTCACTAGCATGACCCATTCATGTCTCCTAAAATTATTGTCCTAATCTTAGGGTTCATCATAATCTTAGACATAATAAGATGCGGCTAAAATGATAAATCAATATCTCATTTTATCATCAAATAATAAATACCATTATATGAGTTGAAAAATTATAAGAAAATTTCATCGCAACATACTTGCGATTGGCTTATAGGGTACTCTTCTTTCAATCTCTCACTTATACTAAAATCAATCATCTTTGTATTTCAATCTCATACAATCTAGATGGCGATCAAATAGCTACTGTGGTATGATCTTAGTGAATGGGTCTGCTATATTATTTTTTGTTTCAACTCATTCAAGGATAATATCTTATCTCTCTATAATTTTTCGAACGAGATGGAAGCATCTGAGGATATGCTTGGATCTTTGATGAGACCTAGATTCCTTAGATTGAATAATGGCCTCAGTATTATCATAATAGAGTGGCACTGATCCTTTAATCTTAGAAACAACTCCTAATTTCATGATGAATTTTTTCATCCAGACAGCTTCCTTGGCGGTTTCACTAGCATCGATGTACTCTATCTCAGTAGTTGAGTCAACTACTGTCTGCTGCTTGAAACTCTTCCAACTCACTATCCCACCATTTAGGATAAATACGTACCCTGATATTGACTTACTATCATCCAGATCAGATTGAAAACTAGAATCTGTAAGTCCCTCTAGTTTCAACTCTGATCCCATTTCATATATGAAAAAATATTTTTAGTCCTTCTTAGGTACTTCAGAATATTTTTCACAGCTTTTCAATGATCTTCTCCTGGATCAACCTGAAATCTGCTAGCTACGCCTAAAGCATAAGCTACATCAGGCCTGATATATAGCATGGCATACATTATTAATCCCACAACCAAAGTATAAGGGATTTCATTCATCCTCTTCCTCTTCTCTAGTGTCTTAGGATACATTTTCTTGGAGAGACGTATACCATGACTTACAAGCAGATAACCTCTCTTACTTGTCTCCATATTAAATCTCTTTAATATGATATCTATATACCGTGACTGGGATAAGCCTAACATCCTTTTAGATCTATCTTTATAGATCTTTATACCCAGTATATAGGATGTTTCATTCAAGTCTTTCATTAAAAATTATTCGATAGCTAAGTCTTGACTGATTGCATTATTGAGATATCATTCCCAATGAGTAGTATGTCATCGACATACAGAACCAAGAAGATAACAATATTTTCACTTGTCTTCTTATATACACATGGTTCATCTTATTTTGATAAAGTCAAACTCTTTGACTGTTATATCAAATCGGATGTTCCAGCTCCTCAAAGTCTACTTCAATCAAATTTTGTATAAGGTTAACCATCAATCGAATTGATGATGAATCCCTTGAACGATTCTCAATCATTGATCAGCCACATGATCAGTCAGAAACTTTTTTTGAGTGTAACCCTATAGGTTCGAATCTAAATCGATAGTATAGAAATAAATTTCTGAACCAATCGATGTAACCATCTAGCAATGGTGATCTGACATTCGGATAAGTCGAATGATGGTGAAGCAATATTCAAAAATCTACTGGCGTATGGTTACTGTATAATTCATCCATTTGATCTTAATGCTCAAGGACGACCTAAGATTTAACTATCAATCTTAGATAAGTCATCCACATTATATTCTAATCTTTCAAATCTATCACATGGATTATCCGAGCTCAGATTTTGCTAAATTGAAATATATTGATACATTGACTCATACTAATTCAGAGGAGTCAATCCCATCTTGACTCACGCACCAACTTGACAAGTACTTGACTATACCTAGAAACCTTCCATCACTGAATTATAAACTCAGATAGTCCGACATCAAAGTACAATGAGTTACTTGCAAGTCATCATGGTGATCTCAGATCAGAGGGACACTGATACCCATACCCTTCGTGAGCTATCTTTGATAGCAGAGTGCTCTGTAGTTGGTCACGTTCCGTGACGATGTACTCTTATATCTCACCTGCATGTCATACCAGTGTCTTCACACCATTTGGTTACGAAGACAACCAACGCATATGGCACACAATGACCTACATTTGATATCGCTATCATCCTAATAATAGCGTATCATTTGGTCGTGAATTAGTTGAAGGATTACGTGATAAATCCTCTTTTATTGATCAAAGTAATCTTAAGGACTTCATTACAACATAGGAGTTCGTTAGAAGATGTAATCTTGTGATGAAAAAGGCCAAATAACTTTTATTATTGATCAATTTATAGATATTTATAATTAACACAATCGTCAAATGATTGGCTTTAGGATACAATTCCCAACAACTCTCACTTGGACTAAAATCAATTAGTATAGTATCATATATCCATCTTCAATTTATCATCTCAGAACTCCTAGATATCGAGGCTTTAGTAAATGGGTTGGTCAGATTCTTTTTTCGTCGATCTTCTAAAGATTGACGTCATCTTAACAGATTTTTGAATAAAATAGTAGCGATGCAAAATGCTTGGTAAGCTAATGGAACTTCGACTCCTTGGTATGAGTTATGGCTCCGATACTGTACAATACAGCATAACCATCATAGGAGGGTGCCACTCCTAGCTTGCCCATGAACCTCTACAATCACATAGCTTTATTGTAAGCATCGGATGCGGCAATACATTCTGCCTCACAATTTGAATTTGACTATAATTTTCTGCTTGAAACTTTTTCAGCACATTGCTCCATTATTTAGGATAAGGATGCATTCCGATACGTTCTTGCTATTGTTATATCCAACTAAAAATTGGATTCATATTCTATAAGTTTTAAGTTAGATTTTTCATAACCGAGTCACCGATCTTTAGTATTTCTCAAATACTTAAGGATGACCTTTCAGTGATTCTCATCCGAATTTTGCAGGTATCCACTCACTACCCCTAGTGAGTATACCATATCCGATCTCATACATGGTGTTCATGATAGAATAAATTCTAGTCATAAACACTCTATGTACGTAGACGGAGATAATTTAAGCATCCTTTTAGATCCATCTCTATAGATCTTCATCTCTAGGATGAGGGATGCTTTTCCCAAGTCTTTTATGGAGAACTATAATAATAGCGAAATCTTTATTCTCTGTAATATAAGAAATATTATTTCCGATTAAGAGAATTTTATTCATATACAAAATAAGAAATATACTCACAGAACTATTAACCCATTTGTATTTACAGGATTTTCTTCGTTCTCAATGAAGCCATGCATTTTATTCACTTATCAAATACATGTTCCAACTCTGAAATATTTAACATTGCCACAGAAAAAATATCTCGTTATGGTTAATACCATAATGTTGACAATATCCTTAGGCAACCAGACGAGCTTTGTAGGTCTCCATCTTTTCGTCTATGCTCTTTGATCCTATTGAAGATCCACTTACACTTTATATGCTTTACCCTTTCGAGTGGATCAACAAATATCCATACACTATTGACCTTCATGGACTTCATTTCGGACTTTATGGCTTCAAACCACTAATCGAAGTCGGACCTCTGCATGACATCCATATAGGTAATCAAATTCTTATTGTTCTCATCAAGTTCAACAAGATCACATCCCGAAATTAGAAACTGAAGTATCTATCCGATGGATGTGATACTTTACCGGATCTCCTTAATGATGTCTTCTACAATGGATTTTGAGTTTGATCTAATCAAATCCGATTTTATAGGTTCACTAGATTGTGTCGGTTATTCTATCTATCGAACTTCATAAGTTCACATTAAAAGCATCAGTTCCTTCACCAAAGTACTCTTTTTCTAAAATAATACCGAACAATTTTGTTCTTTAGTAAGGTAAAAGTTATATCCCTTGGATTCTTTATGGTTATCCTATAAAATAATATTTATAGGATCAGGATCTAAGCAAATCGATTTACAAATGCTTGACATAAAACAAACACTCTCAAACTCTAAGGTAAAAAATATCGGCTTATGCCTAATACATATCTCATATGGAGTCTTTGTGACTGATTAATTCGGAATCCAATTGAGAACATGACAAGTAGTCTCAAGAGCATAATTTTAATAGAAAACTGACAGATTTGTAAATCTCATCATGGATCGAACTATGTCTAACAAAGTCGATTTCAATAAGAAAAAATCTTATTCTCTTTTAGATATGTCAAAAACTCACTAGAAAGTATTCTCCTCTTTGATCTGACCGAAGAGTTTCAATGCTCTTCTCAGTTCATTTCTCTACCTTATTAAGAAATTGTTTGAACATTTTAAATAATCTAAATTTATGGCAAACATATTCGTAGATCTAATACATCAGTATGTATCAGATATGACCGAGTCTAAATTGCCAAAGATAGGCTTCCATGATATTATCTACTCTAAGGAGTTTATTTATTGTGTACAATACACTAACAGGCTGCGACTATTCATAAATATCATTTTTTAGTTGTCTATCTAGATTTTGATATCATTCATAATGATATCATAAAATTTATTA
>KE504711.1:0-17265 GCA_000441515.1 Elaeis oleifera | reverse complement strand
ACACAATGATCTTCACTCGATAAACGTCATCATCCCGTAATAACGTATCATTTGGTCGCAAACTTGTTTAAGAACTATACGATAAATCTTCTCTTTATCGTATACTAGCATAGTTCTAGGGGCTTCATCACAGTACAAGAGTTTAAGAAAGATGTCTCTTTGTGATGAAAAATATCAGAATAATTATTATTCAATAATCAATAATTCATATACAAGGATGAACTCAATCGTCACACGATTGGTTTTAAGACACAATTTCCAACACAATGCTCTTATTACATTGGCAATGTGGCTTCGATTTTATTTTCAAGCTCATTTTGTCATTATTTTGATCGATCAACCTCTGAAGTCAGTCTTGCAGTGACTTGATACTTCAGGTCGGATTGCTAAATAGACATTAAATTGAGTGAGTTCAATATTTATTATCGACCTCGACCTTCATTGAAAGCTCAAGTGCTAGCTGATTTTATTGTTGAATATTCTATTCCTGATGAAGAACCGATTTTGAAAAGCTTGAAAAATGTTAATATGGACTCTTATTAGATATTACATGTTGATGGAGCTTCTAATTTCAAAAAAATAGAGCTAGTTAATTCTAGCAAGTCCGAAAGGCACTATCACTAAACATGCTCTGAGATTCAATTTTGATACTTCAAATAACAAAGCAGAATATGAGGCATTGATTGCAGGACTTAGGATGGCTAAAGAACTTAATGTTAAAAAGCTGAAGATCTTCACTGATTCTTAGCTTATCGTCGGTCAGATACAAGGTCAATTTGAAGCTAAAGATTCTATTTTATCTCAATATTTACATAATATAAAAGAATTGTCAAAAAGCTTCGAAGATGTAAAAATCATCTAGATATCCAGATCGAAAAATGCCTAAGCTGATGCTCTATCTCATTTAGCCATATCGGATTTCTCCAAGCTCAATTCAAATATTTTTGTTGACATTCTTGAAAAGCCTAATATTGAGGTCTTGCCTGTTGCCCAAACTGATCATTAGCCAAGCTGGATCGATCCATTACCTCACCAAAGGAGTTTTACCAGCTAATCCAGTTGAAGCAAGAAAATCAAAAAGCAGGCCCCATGGTATATTATTCTAAATAATGAACTCTATAAGAGGTCATATTTCTCTCCACTACTGTGATGTCTGAGACCATCAGAAGCTGATTATGCTCTTCGAGAGGTTTATGAAGGAATCTGCGGCAATCACTTAGAGAGCAGTAGCTTATAAAATAATCCGACAAAATTATTATAGGCCCATTATTCTAAAAGATTCTGCTGATTTTATCAATAAATATGATCAATGTCAAAGATACGTCAACATTCAACATTAGTCTGCATCCGAGCTCATTTCTATTATAGTATCAAAGCCATTTGCTATATGGGAAATGGATATTCTGGGACCTTTTCTTATGGCCATAGGACAAAAAAAGTTTTAGTGGTAATTATCGATTATTTCACTAAGTGGGTAGAAGCTGAACCCCTAGCACAAACCACTAAAAAAAGGTAAAGGATTTTGTGTGAAAATCAATTATCTATCATTTTGGTTTGCCTCGAGTTATAACCACTGATAATAGATGATAGTTTGATAATTAGAAGTCCAGAGAATTATGTTCTAAGCTCCACATTGATCACAAGTTCACTTCAATTGGACATCCACAGTCAAATGGAGAAGCTGAAGTCACTAATAGAATCATTCTTCAAGGTTTGAAAATAAGGCTCATTGAAGCTAAAAGACTTTGGGCAGAAGAACTTTACGATATTCTCTGGGCATACAGAACCACACCTACAGCACCAATTGAAGAAACACCTTTCAAACTTATCTTTAGAATAGAGACAGTGATACCTGTTGAGATCGATCTTCCTACGATCAGAACAGAAAATTTTCATGCTGAAAGCAATTCAGATCAGCTAAGAATTGATCTTGATCTACTTAATGAAATCTGAGAGAGAGCTCAGATCCTCATGGCAGCTTATAAACAAAGAGTGGCCAAATATTACAACTCTCGAGTGAAATCCAAAATTTTCATAAGGGTGATCTGGTTCTTCGATGAGCTGAAGTCTCAAAGCTAATAGAACAATAAAAACTTGCTCTGAACGGGAAAGGACTATATCAGATTACTGAAGTAATTCGTCCAAAGGCTTACCAATTCGAAAATTTAGATAGTACAAATATTTCAAGAATATAGAAATGCTGAAAATCTTAGAATATACTATCAATGAAATCTTTTCAATAAAGTATACAATTTTTGTCCTAACGGAGATAGTTCTAGCAAAAGTTCCATTAAAGAATCTTTCTGCATCCAAATCAGATCGATGAAAATTGAACAAACGAGGATGGTTATAACAATGAAATTAAGGTGTCTAAATAAGGTCGAAAAAGCAACGTTAAGGCCATGAAAGTCCCGACTAAACCAGTACAACCTAATGTGAGACATCTGATTTCTGGATTGGATCTCACCAAAGATCGTGAGACATCCGATCTCCGAATTGGACCTCACTAATGATTGTCAGACACCCAATCTCCGGATTGAATCTCATCAAAGAATGTGATCCATCTCTAGATTGAATCTCACCAAGCAATTTGGAACCGTCGATCTCCAGATCAGGCCTTATCGAGAAATATGAAGAAATGGATTAAATCTTATGGAAAGAGCATCCAGATCTATAACTGGATTTCTCTAATGATGACTGTGGGAGGATAACATGGATTATAAGTCTCTGGATAATAAAATCTAACTTGCTGCTTCAACTCTGATTAAAGATATTTTTAAAACCTTTACATTGAATTATTAGAGACTGATTTATCTCCAATTACATGATCTAATTTAATTCAGTTCAACGATGAAGATTACCTCTTAGAGTTAGTAATGTTAATTTATCTTATTTACCTCCAGAAGCCGCTATCGAAGGCTCCCTCTGAGGGTTCAGTCACCTCATCTTGGAAGGCCTCCAAGTTCTTATACTTCTCAATAAGTCGGGACATTCGCTCCTGATTCTTATCGATTTATCATCGATAAGTGATCAAAGCTTCATCACACCTTCGATGGTCTTCTCGACCTCCTTAGCTTGCTCTCTAGCTCGGAGATCCTATCCATATTTTTTACTGCTGATCATCTTCTATTGGAATTTCGTATAGGGGCATACATGTATGTTTAAATTTTTTTCTAAACAATACAATAGAATAGAAGATTAAAATATCTTTTAATTTAAATCACGTATGCATAAAATAAAGAACACATGGATCTACTTTATATATTGAAATTGAACACATACTGAATTTTATGTTGAAATTAAATATATGATCGAATCACATACCTATTTCATAATTTTTTTCTTCGAATCTGGATCTAAAGAAAGTAGACTCTTCCTTAGCCATGTAAGTATCCAGCCTCTATGGGTATCCACTTAGGATCAGCCTGAAACAACCCTCTATGGTGTTGATCTTTCTTCTTCAAGAACAATCACCTTACGAATCTGAACAAAGTCTGTATCATGATCAACTCTTTAATCCTTTCTCTGATCTTTTTTTTCTTATTTCTTGCTCTTCTTTTCTTGATTACGAAGCAACCAAGACCTGAAAATCAGCAAGCAAAGAGGGACGCCCAAACACCTTTTGGGTGTGGAGATGGAGGACGTCCAATACTCCTGGGCGTTGGAACCAAAAAAGGAGAAGAGAAGGAGGCATGGGGAGACTTTTGGGAGGTGTGGGGCTACTGAAAATCTGATGCTTAGAGCCTTGATAAGGCTTCTTTAAAAAGACAAAAGGTTTGAATCCTATTCAAAACTAATAGCCCCTCAATACAAGTCCTACTTACATTAGCAATCTTTGTAGCCTTAAATATTTGACCCCCTCTAGGAGATCCATGAGACGCCAACTATTGGAGCCATTTTACCCACTTTCTCACATACCACATGGGGCTTAAGGGATGTCCCATACTGGTCTCACACACCCTTTATCATGTGGCACGCCCAACTTGATCAAATCAAGTAGCGCCCCAATGTAAACAATCAAGAAATTTCATTAAGGATTTGAACCCTTAATGCATATGATCCAGAACCCTAGACATCCAACAATTGGAGCTCAATGAATCTATCTCATTTAGGTTATTAATAAATAATTAACTTGAATTAATCTTATCAAATAAGTAATTCAAGTACAAAAAAAAATGAGTTCAACCATGTGCTAGTAAGATTGTCCTGAACCCGATAGGATTTCTCTAAACTCAATTGAGATTTTATAAGCCCAATTGCTTATTTCAGATCTAATCCCTTTGTTATGTGATCTCATATATTTAATTTATCTGATAGTAAATATACCATAATCTCTATCATAGCATCATCGAAACTCTTTCAATAGATCAGAACGATTCCACTCACTTATCAATGATTGTCGATCCGGAGCAATCCTAGTGAGTTCTCACAATCCACCAGTAACACCTAGCAGTATATAGTAGCAATTCAGTAGAATCGAAATAGAACCTCAAGATATAGTTAAAGTATGATTCAGTCCCTTTATCGTGAGTTCCGACTAGATGATAAGTCATGGATAAATCATCAAACCTCATCATCAGTCATATGATAGATTCGATTAGCTTAAATCCAATTATGATCCTCATGAAAATTCTTTTCATTAATCATATTGCTGTAGCCACAGACTCTCAGACTTAGCCTCTCAAATCCTATAGGACTACTCTTCTCTATTAAGGTCGATAGATTCCTTCTAGATGATCATCCTACTCCAACAGTGGACCAGCTGTCGCCAACATCCACTATAAGATCTCAATAAGATTATGTTAATGTGTCAGTCAAACTCCAGTAGTCTCACTATGAGCAATCATACCATCATAGGTCAAAGGATCATTCATACAACTACAACATCAAGACGATTACTGACAACCGAGTAGAAATCTAAGTGATCTCTCATATGATCATGTTCAGTACTAGTTATTCTCTAACAACTATCCACACTCATCGCTTAGTGTCTCTATACTATAGACCAGAGACTCATCTATTCCGAAGGAAGCAATTTGTACATCGATCTATCCGGATCGATCACTGTCCTCATAATGATACTATGGCCGGGAGTATTTAGGAATTAATTATACATGCCTCTAATTCTCAATATCTTGAGAATATGTATCGAAGTATTAATTCCATGGATAATTTAAGAACACATCATTCTTGAATAAAATTAAACTTGTCATTTTATTGATCAAATCAATGTATTAAGTACAAAATTATACCTTAGATTTATAATAATATGTCAGTCATATTGACTTCTAAGACATACATCTAACAATCTTCTACTTGGACTAAAGCCAATTAGCCACTAATCTAAGTCTCATCTTCTCAAGGTGGACTTCCATCTTTGGCTGGCTCAATCGTTTATCAGCGAATCTGCCATGTTATCTGCGGAGTCTACTTTTCACACCTCGGCCTATTTTTTTCAAGGCAGTCGTGTATACTGCTGCTCTATGTGCTTGGATTTCTGATGAGATCTAGACTCCTTAGCAAAGGCTATGGTGCCGTTATCTTTATAGTACATTGTCATAGCATCTAATAATATGACATCTAGTTCTGCAACTAACATTAAAACTAGAATGCATCCTACACATCTATAGCATACTCAGCTTCCATTGATCGATTGCTTGGAACATACCGAACCAACATTGCACAAGAACACACCCTGATATAGACATTCTATCATCAGCATCCATGTATCCTCCCACTCCTAACTCTGTCCCTTCTCCAAAGACTAGGAACAAATCCTTAGTACTTCTCAATTACTTAAGGATATTTTTACAGCTATCCAGTGCTCCTCACCTAGATTCGAATGATATCTTCTCGTGACACTCACAGCAGTGGCAATATCAGGTCGACTACACAGCATGGTATACATGAGATTTTCTATGATCGAGGCATAAGAAATCCTACTTATGCACTGAACTTTTTCAGATGTGGTCAGACATATCATCTTGGAAAGACGAATATCATATCTAAGAGGTAAAAGTTCTCTTTTAAATTTTTCATGCTGAATCTCTTTAGCATTTTTCTATGTATAGCTTTTGTGACAGGCCTAGCATCCTTTTAGATCTATTTTTGTAGATATTTATTTCAAAAATATAGGATGTCTCTCCTAAATCTTTCATGGAGAATTTCTTGAACAACCATCTTTTGATCGAGGTCAGCATAGGAATATCATTTTCAATGAGAAGAATATCATCTACATACAATACAAGAAATATTATTACACTCTCACTGACCCTCTTGTATACATAAGGTTTCTCTTCGATCTTGATGAAATTAAATGATTTGATTACTTCATCAAAATGAAAGTTTCAACTCCAAGAAGCTTGTTTTAATCCATATATGGAACTTTGCGGCTTGCAGACTCAAAGATCACCATCACCAGATGTGAAATCCAAAGATTGCTCCATATAGATATCTTCCTCAAGATATTCATTCAGCCAAATTTCATAATCATAATAAGCTGCAACAGCAAGCAGAGTGCAGATGGATTTTAGCGGGGCTACGGATGAGAAGATTTTCTGATAGTCAATACCTTCGTACTGATTATAATCTTTTACCACGAGCCTAGCTCTATAGGTCTCTACTTAACATCTGCATCTATTTCTTTTATAGATCTATTTACATTCAATGGGTACCATACCCTCGGACGGATCCACTAAGGTCCATATTTGGTTTGAGTGCATTGAGTCAATTTTGACTTCATTGCATCAACTATTTTCGAAATCGATATCAGACATCACCTCATCAAAGATATTAAGATCATCACCATGATCCTTATCTTCCATAAGGAATATTTTCTCTATTTCTTCCGTAAGCATATCTATATACCTTTCAGAAGAACAAAAGATCATGCTAGATCAACAAGATGGTGGAGAAACATCAACTACTAGCTCATGAATAATGAGTTCATGAGAATCTATAGCAATTTGCTCATCAGAGATCTTTTCTTCAAGCTCAACTAACCTCCCACTGCCACCATTCTGGATAAATTATTTTCGAAAATATGGTATTTTGACTCATAATCACATTGTGATCTTATGGAAAGTAGAAGTAGTATCCCATTAATTCTTTTGAATACTTAATAAAATGAGCTATTACATATCTATTCTCTAATTTATCAGCCATCTGTAGTGACATAGACCGAACATCCCCAAATTTTAAGATAATCTAGACTCGGCTTCTTATCATGCATATCTCATATGATGTGGTAGGAATGAATTTTGATAGAATCCTATTCAAAAGTAATTATAATTAATAAGGCATGTCCCCAAAGATATAAGGGTAAATCAGTGAAGCTCATTATGGACTTGATCATATTTAATAGGGTCCTATTGCTCCTTTCAAATATCCTATTGAGCTGAGATATTTCAAGAGGAGTCCATTAAGAGACTATGCCATTGTCCTTAAGATATCGTAAAAATTTCAACTAAAGTATTCGCCTCCTCGATCATATCGAAGAACCTTAATGGGTTTGTCTGTTTGTTTCTCTACTTTATTTCTGAATTTTTTGAACTTTTCAAATGCTTTAGACTTATCTTTTATCAAACACACATCTTTATCATGACAGATCATCGGTAAAGATAATGAAGTAGCTATAATCACCTCTACCTGCATATCAAATGGCTCACACATATTGGTATATATCAGGATAAGTAACTCGATGGCTCCATATCCCACAAAGGATAACTTGATCATTTTTTTCGAAGACAAGATTCACAAGCTGGATATGACTCTGAATCAAAAGAACTAAGGATCTCATCCTTTTCCAGTTTGTTTATCCTGTTCCCTTCAATATAGCCTAGTCTATAATGTCACAAGTACTTTTGATTAATTTCATCTCTAGATCTCTTTTGACCTACGGTACTCACTATTTGCTCGTTTAAATTCACATTCGCATCAATATGCAAGTGATAAAAACTGTCAATTAAAAGAGTACATGCAATCAATTTATTTCGTAAATAAATAGAATAAAATTTTTATTAAAATTAAAATCAAAACCATCCTGTGCTAGCACAGACATGAAAATCAAATTTTGACTAGCTACAGGAATAAAATAATAGTCTTTCAAATCTAATCTAAATCTTGATGGTAATCGAAGAGGATAAGTGCCAAAGATTTCTATAGTAATTTTTGCTTCATTGCTGATCTGAAGGATCATGTCACCTTTCTTCAACCTCCTACTTTCTATTAGACCATACATTGAAGTACATATATGAGCACACAAATCAAAGTCCAATATCCAACTAGAAGTAAAAAAACTATTATGTTAAATATAATTACAAGCATACTTTCTAAAGGTTTGTCATCCTTTTTGATCTTTAGACTCTCTAGGTAGAGTGAACAGTTTCTCCTCGATGGCCTTCAGTATCATAGTAGAAATACTTTTTCTTTGCTTCAGCCTTCTTCAGAACATCCTTCTTTGACTTGCTCTCTTTCTTCTACTTCTTCGTAGATTTACTCTTCTTTTTCTAACTAGACTTTCTCTTAGATAAAGAAGTCTACTTCACAGCGATAACAGTGCTCTTTGAACTCTTCAAAATTTTCTCAGTAGGGACCAACATATTGATCAGTTTGGATACAGTGCAATCCAGCTTGTTCATATGAAAATTTATAATAAATTGACTATCTGAATTCGTAAGAGATTGAAAGATCAAATTCATCTGTAATTCTTTTTGCATATCAAGTTCGAGCTTCTCAAGCTCTTCAATGTCCTTGATCACTGTCATACAGTACTTATAAACTGACTGTTCTTCACGTATCTTCAGATTGAAGTCTCTTGAATACTTCGAAGCACGCTGTATGGCTCTGCTCACCATACAACTCTTATAGGTGAGTGATCATAGTCCTGACAATGGGCATATGCTCATGCTGGTGCTGTAACTCGTTTGACATAGAAGCCAATACATAGCACTTAACTTGATTGCCTTCATCCATCCACTTTTTATATGCTATTCTTTGCTCAGCAGTAGGATGGTTTGATAATACTAGAGATTCCTGATCGAGTACATTATCTAATTTTTTAGAAGTCAAGACAATCCTAAGATTTTAAGCCAGTCTTTAAAATTAGTTCTGATTAAATGATTGGACTTAATGATGTGGGCTAGAGGGTTTGAAGCTGACATGGTTTAACTGCGAGAGTAGAAATTTAAGTTAGATTTTATACTTTAAATTTATATTTACTCTAGAAATTTTAAGAAGCAAACAAAGACTCTCACTATTTTTCGGATCCCTACACTCTTCAGGTGGGAAGCAAAAATTCAAACGCGACAACTAGATTTCTAAGAGATGCTGTAGTCTCACCGATGCCATGCACCTTATCTAATAATTATTGACAACACGCACATCGATGCATGGATAATTCTTTACCCTGATGCTTCTCAAATATGTTGCAACGACTTATTCTCTAAGTTATGTGAGCTCATCTAACAGTTATTAACCATACTCCTTAGTTAAATCTGACCAACCATTCACAAACATGTGCAAAATCGTCATTGGGTCCCTCATCTAACAGTTATTGGGTCCAAACTCATACTTATCCTCGAGCAACTCTTTGCTAATAGAGTGATTGTATGTTCTCGGTGTAACTGAATCATTGTGACCAACTAAGAACAATCAACACCAGTACCATACCTGCATATCTACAATAGTGGAAGACCTATAGACTTAATATTTATGGAGAGATTTAGATTTAAATCTCATCTAATTAGTCATCATATGATCGATCTAATTGACATGGACTGAATCAAATCGGTAAGCAACCTTATTCAAGATTCAATCTTCCAAATTAACCAGGTAAGTGAAGATCTGTGGGAGTCTTCCCATTGCTTTTCTTTGATATCAATAAATTGATCAGATCAGTAAATAGAATCAATTAAATAATCATCTCTCAAATACTTATCTTAGATATCAATAAGTCAATTTATCCAACTAGGTTAGCTTAAGTGAATTAGACTCAAGCCATTGAGCCGAATTAGGTCCTTAGGTTAATTGATTCTGTATATGAGATTTAATCGATTTGATCAACAATAATTATATGATCTTAAAACTTAATTGACCTAGCTCTAATCAATATTTTGATCAATTACTTAATCGAATTAGATCCATTATGTTCAAATCAAAAATTCTAGATGCAATCTAATTACATAACCTAATTTTTGATTTATCCATGATCAAAAACTCTCATACGCAAACACAAATTTTAGATTCTAAAATCAAATTTTAGATCTAAATATTTTGCATAAAAGATAAGTTTTAAATCATGAAACTAATTTTCAGATTTAACATACAAGTATATATTTCATATATGTATATAAAATTCAGATCTAAATAAAATTTAAATCATAATATGATATCATATATCTCATATATAAATTATGAATCAAATTAAAATAATTTTAGACTTAAATATATAATCATACATCTCATATATGAACTATAAATTAGATCAAAATAATTTTTAGATTTATGCATATATCTATATATCACATACATATGAACTAGAATCTTATCTAAAATAAATTTCAGATCTATGCATGCCTTCAGATATCAAATATATGAACTGAAAATTAAATCTAAAATAAATTTTAGATTTAAAACAATCATCTATACATCTCATGTATTAAAAAAATAGATTTTAAAACTTTTTTCAAAAATATATATATCAATTCATGCATATGAAACTCACGGTTCTAATACCACTGTTGGAATTTCATGTATGGACATGTATGTATGTTTAAAAAAAAAAATTCTAAATAATATAGTTGAATAGAAGATTAAAATATCTTTTAATCTAAATCATATATGTATAAATAAAAAAATACATGGATCTACTTCATATGCTAAAATTGAATACATGCTGAATTTTATACTGAAATTAAATATGTGATTAAATCACGTACTTGTTTCATAATTTTTTTCTTCAAATCTGGATCTGAAAGAAGGTAGGCTCTTTCTTAGCTGTGCAAGTATCCAGCCTCTATAGGTATTCACTCAGAATCAGTTTGAAACAGTCCTCTATGGTGTTGATTTTTCTTCTTCAAAAATGATCATCCTGCGAATCTGAACGAAGTCAGGATCACGATCAACTCTTTGATCTTTTTTTGATCTTTTTTTCTTTTCTTTTCTTACTCTTCTTCTCTTGATTATGAAGTAACCAAAGTCTAAAAATCAGTAAGCAAAGAGGGATGCCCAAACACCTTTTGGGCATGGACATAGAGGATGCCCAATACTCTTGGGCATTGGAACCAAAAAGGGAGAAGAGAGGGAGGCATGGAGATACTTTTGGGAGGCATGGGGCTGCTAAATCTGATGCTTAGAGCCTTAGAGAAGGTCTCTTTCAAAACTAAATAATCTCTTAATACAAGTCTTACTTGCATTAGAAATCCTTACAGCCTTAAATATTTGACCCCCTTTAACAGATCCATGAGGTGCCAACTATTGGAGCCTTTTCACCCACTTTCTCATATGCCACATGGGGCTTAAGGGATGCCCCATGTTGATCCCACATGCCCTCTATCATATGGACACACCTAACTTGATCAAATCAAGTGGCATCCCAATGCAAACAATCAAGAAATTTCATTAAGGGTTTAAATCCTTAATGCATATGATCCAAAACCCTAGGTATCCAATAATTGAAGCTCAATGAATCTAATTTATTTAGATTGTTAGTAGATAATTAACTCAAATTAATATTATCAAATAAGTAATTCAAGTATAAAAAAAAATTGGATTCAACCATGTGCTGGCAAAGTTATCCTGAACACAATAAAATTTCTCTAAATCTAATTGAGACTTCATAAGTTCAATTACTTATTTCAGATCTAATCCCTTTGTTGTGTGATCCCATAGATTCAATTCTATTTGGTAGTGAGATATACCATGATCTCTATCACAGTATCATTGAAATTATTTCAATGGATCAGAACGATTCCACTCTAACTCATCAAGGATTGTCGATCCTAAAAAATCTTAGTGAGCTCTCACAATCCATCAGTGATACCTAGTAGTATATAGTGATAATTCAGTAAAACTAAATAGAATCTCAAGGTATAGTTCATATGTGATTCAGTCTTTCTACTGTGAGTTCCGACTAGATAACAAGTCATGGATAAATCGTCAAACTTCATCATCAGTCATATGATAGATTCGATTAGCTTAAATTCAATTATGATCCTCATAAAAAAATTTTTCATTAATCACACTGTTGTGGTCGTAGACTCTCAGACTTAGTCTCTCAAATCTCATAGGACTTCTTCTCCCTATCAAAATTGATAGATTTCTTCTAGATGCTCATCCTACTCCTATAGTAGACTAACTATCGCCAACATCCACTACAAGATCTCAACGAGGTCATGTTAATATATCAGTCAAACTCCAGCAGTCTCACTGTGAGCAATCATACCATCGCAGATCAAAGGATCATTCACATAACTGCAGCATTAAGACAATCACTGACGATCGAGTAAAATTCAAATGATCTCTCGTATAGTCACGCTCAATACTAGTTATTCTCTAACAACTATTTGCATTCGTTGTTTAGTATCTTTACACTGTAGATCAGAGACTCATCTATCCTGAAAGAAGTGATTTGTATGCCAATCTATCTAGATCGATCACCATCCTCATGATGATAATATGACTGAAAGTATTTAGGAATTAATTATACATACCTCTAATTCTCAACATCTTGAGAATATGTATCGAAGTATTAATTTGATAGATGATTCAAGAACACATTACTCTTGAATGAAATTAACTTATCTTTTATTGATCAAATCAATGTATTAGGTATAAATTATGCCCTAGATTTATGACAATGTGTTAGCCATATTGGCTTCTAGGACATACATCTAACCCTTTCTCGATCAGCTGATTGTCTTTCTTGTTGAGCTGATGTTGGTTATCCATCAACTGATTATTTTTTTCTTTATTGTCTCCATCTTTTCTTGAAGCTGTTTCTTCAGCCCCTCTACTGTCTTTTTTCTTTGGCAGCCTTCTTTCTTGCTGGCTTCTTGGCCTTTTCGACTGCCTTCTTGGCCTCCTTTTTAGCCTTAAGACCTTCCTCCATGATCTTCTTATTCTCATAGAACCACCCCATATGCTCATGCATCAGTCTGAAGTACATGACGGACTACAAAAAAAAGAAGCAAAAAAGAAATGATCAAATCGGTTAAAAGTAGATGAGAAAAAAAATTAAGGAAAATAGGGAAGAAAATATGGTTATATCGATAAAAATTGATGTGAAAAAGAGAGAGTACAAAAAAAGAAAGAGAGAAAAAGAGAAGTAAAGACTTACATCCATAATACTAGTATAACCATAGTTTGTCAGCTAATCTATTGAAAGATCTCTCCTCCAAGAGTCGAGGTCTCTTTAGGGCATCATCTTACCAAAGAGGTCTCAAGCCAGCCTTGGCATCTCTATAAGAGACACCTTTACCAAGTCAATTGCTTCCATTAAGGTGGATGGCGGATTATCAGATGGCTTCGGATGCTGGTCGACTGACTGAGCTGCCTTATCTGATGCAGAGGAGGCATTAGAGAACCCTTTGACTATGATCCCTAAGAAGGTGGTGGTCGAGCCACCTCGATAGATGAACGAGATGACTTCGGCATGACAGTAGACATCGGCATAGCATCGCTGTCTATGATCAAAGCCCCAGATGATGATCGGGGGGTAGCCGACTTTGAAGGAGTAGTCTCCTCCTTGGTCTTCTTGGGGTAAGGGATAGGAGTAGGTTGATCGGCCTGTGTCTTTCTCTTCTTGATCTCTACCATTCTCTACAAGTTGGACTTCATTGTTTCTATCACATAAAAATAGAAAAGTTAATGAATGATGATATTGATGAAAAGTGCTAAAATTATGAAATTTACATCGGACTTATCTTGGAGAGAGATCTGACTGATGTCAGTTTCAAGCAAAGACTACTCCATCACCAGTAAGCTCATCTTGAGTACTTTCATACCCAAAAGCTTTACAACAGCCTCCTTATCCCCAGAAAGTACTTCATTATATGAGTTCCATTTGGTCTCAGGCTTATACCATTTGTAGCTGAAACCCCATGGAACATTGGAAGAAACAAAGAAAAATAATTTTTCCAACTGTGTATGGAGGAAGGAAGGGCAGGACCAAATTTACATTTCGATCGAGATGAAAAGTACCACCAATCTTTCTTATATGGATATTTCTTAGGACAAATATTGTCCTAAAGAGAGAAATCCTAAGTTCTATGGATGAGAATTTGCAACAGATAATGAAAACTATGATTGTCCTAATGACGTTGGGGTGACCTGAGCTGTGTAAACTTTATTGAAGTCAAAATATTATTGAAAATGGATGTAAGAAAAATCGAAGACCAAACTGAAGTATCTCATTATAAAATACGGCACAACCATCTGGAGGATCAGTTATCCTACCATCCCAACTTAGCTCTATCAATTGAAACTCTTCAGGAATGAAGTATTTCTTTCTAAGTTCTTAAAGATCGAGATCAGTCAGAGTAAATTGCTTGATGGTTGGTCCGAGATAATCCATGAGTCTCCTTATAGGAGACTCAGGGTTATCCTAACCTGAGATGTTGACCTCGATCTCTGTCCGAAGTGAATTTTTCACCTCAAAATCAAGCAATGGTTGGATCGATCGAGGTATCCGACTATCCTGACTGATCTCGTTAGTACTATTAGAAGACATTTTGGTGAAAAAGAAACATGAAAATAGACAAAAAAAGAAGAGGATTCGAGAGGAACGGGAACAGAGGAGGGGAACTATCTAAAAGAGGAAAGAGGAGACTCCAAAAAACCTAAAACTCAGATTTTATGAGATGGGAATAGAGGAGAATACCTAACGGAGGAAAATGGGCCTAGGGAAGCTTTTGAAGGACCTCTACTTCTCTTTCTTCTTTGGCTCCGACAATCTTAAGGAACCTTCTTCTTTGTCACTGGTAGCACAAAAGCTAAAAAAAATTTCGACAGAGTTTCGGCATAGAAAGAGCTGGTGAAGTGGTTTTTCAGCTACAGAGCATGCCTATTTATAAAAGTACTCAACGACTTGGATTGATCCGGTATCCTATTAGATTCATGCCACTTCTCAACCATCCAACGAGTCTACAGAGAGTCGTTTCAGCGCATCTCTCCCTAATTTTGCCACATAAGTAGGATTCATGTGAAAGTCAAGCTCTTCAATGGCATTTGGACACCTGGCACGCATGTTCGGTGGTTAACCACTCTGGCATTTATGAAATCTTAGTTTTTAGGCTTCCATCATTACTCCATATGGTGGAACGATTTTTGGAGGAATGGCGCATCACTCGAATGATTAAAGAATTAATACTTTCAACCGTCATCAGAGTAGAACATTTATTATGATAGGACAGGTCAGATGAGGCCTCATCATCATCATCTAGACTCGTGATAGTAGATTGGCATTGGAGTTAAATATTTCCCAGATTACATCGGCCTCTGATCGACTCGCCTCTTCAATATTATCTGCTAAATCGGCTTAGTCCGGAACTACTAGTAAGTAGGACACTCACCTCGACTATTTTTCGATCTACCTCATCTTACTTCGGTTATTTGTCGATTTGATTATTAATAGCAAAAGCATGGTGCTCAGTTCAAATAGGTACCGATATCAGTTATTCCATATCAGTATCTTATCGATGTGCCATCAAAAGTATAGACAATTATCCGACAGTTGTCATCCAGCTCAGTCGTAATTGTCTTTCAATTGTATTCCAGCTCATTTACTATGTGGGCAGCCACTCTACGATCTCTACATAGCTGGTCATTTTGTTATAATAACCTAATAACCTAACAGATCTCCAATGGTCTAACCGATCTCTAATGGCTTAACCGATCTCTAATAGCCTAACTGATCTCCAACGGTCTAACAAACTTCCTTAAAGTCTAAGCAAGCTTTTCTATATAAACGGAGGCAGGATGCTCTTCAGAAGATAAGTCTAAATTCACAGAGATAAAATTCTACTAAATTTTTTACTGAGAAATCAAAGTTCTCTCTACTTCTTTCTACTCTCAAACTCTCATTTCTTACTTTCTACTTCTCCATTTTCATCACCTGCTCTCAAAGCCTCGGCTGATTTAAGCATTGAAGGATCTTAAATCGGAGGGCATCCCATGATTTTAAAACTTCTTTTGCAGGTTTTGCTCGCGGTTCAAATCGGTTCAACCTCAACTATCTAGTTCGGTTCATTACCGACCTCACCTCTGGAGCCTTGCAGCAACAATATTAACTCAACATGTGGTGGCGACCACGACTCACCGATTTATCATGTATATTATTATTCTTCACAAAAGCCACCAAGTCCTAAAAATATGTAATCCTTCTATTTTACAAAAATTGGATTTAAAGATTTTTTCGAAGAAAAATGTGGATCAAAAGGAAAAACTTGAACTATTAAATTTAAAGAAAGATATATCAAAAATTTTATCTTGAAGCAAAAAGGTTCAAGCTGACCATATATGCTTCCTGTTGGAGGGAAACGGAAATTCAAATCAACTAGAGGAAGGCCTTGAAATATAAGTTAGGTCCAAGTCAACTTAAAAGTTTAAGCTGTGTTAAGTTTGAGACACAATCATCTATGTCAATCTATTTACCTTTCACTAACTGTTTCACATATGTAGAGATAATATATATCTTATACATGATTCTCACCATTTTTTCCCTTCATGTTTGAACCGATGTATCCTTGAGTCCAGTTTACTACTCTCCAATTAAGTTACCATTCCACTGCAAAAGCCCACCCTCCAAGAGACAGTTCACCATGTTATTGATTTTAAACTATTTCATAAAATCTTAAACAATTTCATGTGCAAGTTAAAGCATTGCCTAATCTACATTAAATCATTTTAAATATTAATTAATTATTTTATATATATCAAAAAATATTGTATCTCATGTCCTAGTAGGTAGTTACAATTCACAATAAAGCGGGTTGTCTGTGCCATGTGTGAGAAATTCTTGAATAGAATTAGTTTATCATGTATGTTGTGGACACCATCTCAATATATCACTACTTGACCACCTCAATGCACTGTTGTTGAGATGGCGGTAGAATTTTTAGTTAAAATATTGATGTAATATTTTCTCATTGATTTTATCTACGACATATATGGTAGACTAAGTGTTAGGATTTGATGTCTCAAGATTCAGCCTATATTGAGCCCACAGTGAGGTTCGCGACGAAAAATGGAGTCCAACGAGATCAAAAT
>KE504710.1:1398493-1420089 GCA_000441515.1 Elaeis oleifera | reverse complement strand
ATATATATATATATATTATTTCATATATTTTCTATAACAGTGCATTGCACAGGAGTGTTCCTTTCATTAGGCCAATAACAAGAGGTGGGAATCTAAGAGTGTTTTGGGAAGCCATAAAATTCAAAGAAATTACAATCAGGCTAGGAATAGAGGAAGGCCTTTTTCTTCTTTATGGGATTCTTTGGATATGGTCAGGGTTTCCAATGTTATAGCCTAACTATTGAAGAGAATTTAGAGACAAATAATGCTGATGGAAGAAGAAAGTTGGTGGGTGAAAAAGGACAAAAAGGGATGTTTCTTTTAAGGTGTTCCTTTTGCCATAAAGGTTGATGTTCTGTCACTGTTTTTCATTTAGGTAAACTTCTGTAAACGTGTTTCCTCATGACTTGCACTGTTAAATTTTAAATTCATGTCTGAATTTAGTTTCTATTTGGCAACCCTGACTTGTACTGTAAATGGAACTTGCCATATTATTGGAGTACATGGGATGGCATACCTTGTAGGTGCACTGATTTCCCTAAAATAGACCGGTGGTGCATCGGCTAAAGCTGGCTGAAAATGCCAATTCATTGGCACGCAGAACCTAAAGGCATATGGTATCTTGGTGTTTGAACTTCGAACAAGCATTTATTAAAAGCCTCCTGAAGTAAACTTGTTTTGTAGCTTATAGTGTGATTTAGAAGGTTTATTCCTTTTATGGTTGTATGAGATGGAAGTGGAATTTGCTATCTTGATCTGATTCCTTCATTTCATTGAACAAGAGTGGATGGGCCTGCTAGCCTGATTCACTTCTCACCTAGACTTGAAGCATGTGTCATCTTCATTAGAAGCATGAGTGAAGCTTGGATTAGGATATTTGGTGTTGGTTCTATAAAATGACAAGAGCTAGCCCAGCCTAAACGCTGCCATCTCGACAGTTTATAATAGTTTTACAGCTTAACAATAAAAACAATTGGGAGCCGCCTCTGTTATCGCTACAGCATCACCGCCAACCGGCGGAATCGAAGCATGTATCGACCCAGCGTCACCAGACGTCACCGGTTAGTACGTTGCGCTGCGTGTTCATAGTATTACGATAATTCATCTGATGCGATGATTTATTTCACGGACGAGATCGCTGGTTCAAATCTAGAATGGTCCAGCTACGTCAGAAAAAAGAATAGAAGAAAGAAGCATCTGGCTCTTTTATGTCTACTCCGGCAGCGATGAATCAATTTCTAACCCCACAGCTGCTGCACGGCACCATTTATTACTTGAAAAACTGTGCATCAGTACGATGCACAAGATCACGTGTATCAACGTACAATTAACGCACCCCACCGTCCACCCGGTGGTCCCCCGCTGCTTGTTCTCCTAAAATTTTGGAAAAAAAGGGAATGGTCCAATGGCAAATTGATCAAAACGTAAGGGCATATTTGTGCAAGAAACTTGAGCCTGCGTGGCTGCACTTCTGCCGTACACGTGTCGCGATGCCAACGCTCGAGTCCGTGGCGGCATGAACGTTCGAGGAACCAATCCCGTACCCGTTTCCATTACCACCAAGTTCCCTCTTTTGCCCCTCTGACGGCCTCTGCTTCTCAACCAGATCGGGGGCAATTGCGGGAATGGAAAATAGAGCCGGACCGCTTGCGGAAGGGTTGTCCACCCTTTTGCCCGCGTGTATTCGAATTTACCCACCGGTCTTTCGTATCCGTCCATTATTATATGTTCGACCCCACTCCTTCTTTAAATTAATTAAATCCCACACGGCGCTATACCGGTCGAGGAGGGGAAGAAGAAATCGAACCATCCCGCTGCTTCCATCGCCTGCTTTGATCGCCGCAATGAAGAGATCCGGGGCGAAGGTGGCCGCTGTCTCGGTGGCCGTTGCGTCCTCCACCGCCGCCCTCACTGCCGCCACCTATACTGCCGCGCTCTCCGATTCCTCCTCCGATCCCAATTTCCAACCTCCTGCTCAGGTAATTGTTTGCTAATTTGTAGCTGGATTGCCCTAATTTCTATTTTAAGAATTTTCTCTTCTTCTTTCTGGTTAAAATCAAAGAAATCGTCTAAGTTGGTATTTATTCTTCTAGTGCGGCGAGATGGAGGAGCAGCGGCGGTCGTCTTCCGCGACGGATAGATTTGCTCCGAGATTCGATGGATTGCGGTTTATTAAGACGCTCGTGACAGCTCATCGATGAGGATTAGAAAGCTAGAAGTTCACGATTTCTCCCTCTTCTTTTTTTTTCTTGCTTGGTGTGAGCGTAGCTAAAGATGTCTGATGATTGATGGAATGTAACGTTTGATTAGCTGTAATTGTAATTAATTGAAATAGTAGGTGTGATCATTGTTATGCTGAGACAAATTGTGTCCGTTTCCGAGAAAAGTTTATAGAAGACAGGGAAGATTCCTATCTCGTATGATGTTGGGTTATTATTATTAATTGTACCATCCCAATTCTTAACCAAAAAAAAAACCACCAAATATTATTGTTGTAAGGAGTCAAACTTATGCGACGCCTTGCTGTCAATTTTGAAGCAGCAAGCTGGCAGGTGTGAATTCACGTGGTAAAGACCAGGATGGCGCCTTGTACCAAAAAATAAGATAAAATAAATAAAGCCAGACTGGTGCCAAGGGTGCTTTGATGTTTACCTTAAGCCTTGGCTGCTTCCTTTCTTGAGAAGGTACATTTGTTAGCTATTAGTTTAGAATTATTATATTACCTATTAGTTCATGAGCATTTTTCCAAAATAGAAGACAGTAACCGTCATATAACATTGTTAAAATGTCTAACATGGATGTAAAACTGTGGCAATGTAATTAACACAATAGAAAATATATGACTACACAATGGCACTCCAAACTACACCAGTGCTTATACGAGCCATGTCAGCCATGTCTATGTGCAGTTTCTTGCACTAATTCCTGAACCTTGTCATCTTATCCAATTTCTAATGCATGGTTGAGCTTGACGAAGCAAAATTCATACTCTGACCCATAAAGAGTGTTCTAGCAATACGTGCAAATTTAGCTCTTGGTATCAAAGGCATAATGGCCAGGGGAGTAGGTGACATCGAAAGCATTGTCATTCAACAAGGACATTGGATCTCGCCTCCCAATTTACCTACCATGTACTGCGTTGCTACCAGTTACGAGAACAAATACTGAGAGGATAAAACTGCATCCGTTTGTACTCTACATTCACCTGGTAATCCAAACACCCGAACCAGCCCATTAAGCTCGGCCACTTGAGTCGCGTCCATGAAGCACCATCGACATTCAACAACGGGACTCGCAATTAAACTTGTCGACCTCAACGATCCACTCACACATGACTTGTCCACTAGCCACCAGAAATTCTAGCTTCTACTTCCCATTGACCATGATGCATCTTAGAATTTAATAAGGATCACCGTTCCCATTTCAAAGTCCAACTCCCCCTGACCAAACATGCCCCAAGATTCGATGAATGATGCAAAAAAAAACATCTAACTAGCTATTTTATTGGTGAAAAAGAATCCTCCCAATGCCTCTATCCGGATGGCTCAGTCTCCACCTTGTGTACTTTTATTTATTCATTTATTTTCACTTCACTTAAATACACCTTCTCGCAGTTACATATTTCCTACTAACAGATTCTTGGTCCTTGTTTCTCATCTTTGGTGGTAGCATAGAACATAATAACTAGTAACTCCAAGGAACATTATTTTTATTTCCTTTTTTTTTTTTGTTCAAAAAGTTAGCGCCTTGCAGGTGTTGCACCCTAGTCGGCTTCGTTCAAACTCATTTCTGGCAGTAGTGAAACAAGCGTCCGCTAGATAGTGGGCCTAAACGGTACAAACCCACCAGAGGCCTGGTCTGAGCCCACCAGATCTTAGAAGAGTGCACAGACGGGCCCACAAGCATGATGATGGTAATTACTGAAGAGAGCCCGGTCCCGTGGAAAAGTCTCCCCTCTGCTACCTGGCTGGGACTTCAGAGGTTCCCGTGACATGAATGCCAGCAGGAGAAGGTACGGAGACCAGAATCGAAACCCACGGCCCACCGCCAGGCCCAGGCACCAGTGAGGGAACGGCTGGTCGGCTGGTGACAGGCGTGGCACGAGGGAGGGAGGAGGAAGGGCCCGGGGCTCGTCATGATGCGTGCTAGGTGTGGATTTGCTGGATTCCAATATTGCCTTGGGAGCAAATGGGACAAATAAACCGCAAAGGATTCTCTTTACAGGAGGTCTCAACGCGGATTGCCAAAATGTCACCATGTGAGATGCATTCAATTATATCCTTCCGCCTATATTTATTCTCTCCGATTCATAACGCGGATGAAGCAGGCAAATATAATAATGTCTGTCCAATGTAAGACTGTCTAAAGAAATCCCTGTAACCCGTTTATTGTGACGCAGGTAAATTTTGATGGCTCAGTTAGAGACTGTTACTGGCATTATTGGCGGTTATCAAAATTATCTTACCCAAGCTGGTGGAAGAAATTAAATTGCCGTTGCGCCCTGCTACGTTTGCAGAAATACCAGAGCCACTTGGGAGGGATTATGCATGGCAGTTCGCAAATGTAAAGCTTCCTAGGTGCGACGAGAGAGAAACTGTATCACTATCATGTTATGGATCAATGAAGAAGCCATTCATGGCTTTCAAAGTAATACCATTTTACAAATATTTGTAGATCAATGGAGCTATGTAGACTTTCAAAGCAACTCCTATATAGAGAGAGGGAAATTAAGCTGCTGATTATTTAGCCACGGTGGCGCTTGAAGAAGATGTTTGTTGGAAGATGGGAGATCAAATTCCCCTAAAGCCCTGCTTCTTGATTTTGGCTGATCCTTACAGGACTCCTTTCTTCGGACTTTAATTTAGGCAACACAAGATGTTAAGAGATTGAAAATAACATTGAAGTTCGTCGCTCCTATATATTGAATTGATATCGGTAAGCAACTACTATGTGAAATAATATAATGGCCATATAAATTGAAGTTAATATATACACATGCAGATATGCATGTATATAAGCGTATATGTTTACGAATTTAATATATATACAGATATGTATATATTATCCAATCAATAAATATGGATAATGTATCACACAAATTAGGTTTTATCATTTGGCAAAATGTTAAAATATAATCTATTGCAATTTATTGGCAATAAAATTATTACAAACTTATGATCACCATAGGCAATATCGAGAGCACAATCCAATCTAATTATCAAACCAAGCGTCATCTTCATGTGTGCTGTTTTACTTCTCTTCTTTTCCGATACAAGAAATAGGATGAGCTACGTATATATTTTTATACATGTTCTAAATATAGTCTCCAAAATCCTTTTAGACCTTTAGCACGATTATTCTTAGAATTATAATTTTATCTCATAATCTCACAATAAAGACCAGCTTACTTGATTGCTGCATTTGCAACTTTTTGGAGTTGATAATCTAGTTGCTTGTCATATTTGTTAGATGACATGCAATTTTAAAGTAACATTGGATCTCGAACAAACACAAAAAGTTAATATCAGTATTATTGGAGTTCAAATCCTTGAGCATTTTTAGTACAGATCTATGTAGCTAGGGGTTCAACTCAACAATCAACATTTCGTTGGCTTTTTTTTTTCTACCAAAAGAAAGAAAAAAAAACATTTCTTTCACTTTGCAAAGTAGAAAAACAGTAATCGGCACACCCTTCCCCATAACGGCAAATACCTTTCCCCAGGTATGGGGACCACATCCAGATCCTCGAGTCAGTATAGGAGGGTGTATATTTGGGTAGCCCTTTCAGTTGGTGTATGGTAAGAAACAAAATCTGATAAGGTCTGCTAAGGAAGGTACAAATACTACAATAAATTGAATAAAATATAGCAATCATTTTTTGTTTCTTTAAAAAATAAGTAACTTGCAGCAGCCATGAAGGCCCACTGTTTATAATGTGACACGCTTTTTGTGATCTCACTCCATTTGGGCTGCTATAGCCGGTCTCAAACAACTTTCCGTTCCCTTTCACATAGCTACCTGCAATTGTAGGTCAAGGGAGTGGATTCTTTTAAAAAGAGGGTAAGAATATCAGTTTTTTCTCAAGGGAGGCATATAGATATCATAAATTTCCTAATTCCAGCTTCACACTCCGTGTCCGCTTTCAGTTCTTACTTTGTCTGTTTTCTCTCTCCTAGGGTTCTCTGATCGCGCTGCGGCCGCCAATCCGCGCTTCTCTGAAATCTCTCCGGCGCGGGGTTGTCGAAGAATCTCTGTAAGTGATCTCCAACTCTTCCTTTTACCCACTCGATTGGTTCAGATTCGACGAATTTAGCCGCTTTCTCGGGGCAGAAGCGACCAGAGTTTTATGGGTGGATTAGGGTTCTTGACCTAGGGTTTAATTCGTAAAGGTGGCCTTTTGTTGATTCGGTTTCTGTAGTTTCTGGTTCTAGTCTCTCGTTTACGGTGATTCAGAGGGTCTGGAATTAGGGATTTATTTGGTTTTGCAAGTAACCGGATTTAAGGAAAGGTTCGTTTACTTATGACGGTACGCTGGGGTTTAAATCACGTCTTGTTTGCAACTGATCCGTTCTATTGTTATTGTGGATTCGGAATTCAAAGGGATCATGGATGAAAGAAAATTGAACATAATATGGTATGAACCCTAGATTTTATATTTGTTTGCTGTATTCGTCAGCGTTCTGTTAATTATAACCGCCTCATCCATTTTTTCGGATCTACTGTTTATACTGATAAATTTTAAAAAATAAATAAAAAATCAGGGCTAGATCTGTTCTTATCGCTGCTGTTGATATCTGCCTCTTCTTAATCATTTATTTTGATGCATCTCTACTTGATTCATGAATATAAATAATCAATCCGATGTGGTTGATCTCATTATGCGCCTTTTTGACTTGAATTTGCCTTTAAAGTTTTCAATATTCTGTTTCCTATTTTAATCTTATAGTCTGGTAATACAGATTATTACAGATTTGCTCACCTTTGGCTGGGGATAGTCCTTGCTATACTGAACCGATGTGTAAAAATATCATATAGTTATTCTCGTAGTCCCGGTGCTTCCTGTTTTGCTTCATCATTCTAAGGCATGATGAACAAGACTCGTATTACTTAATTAGCCATATTAGATTTGCCGTTTTAACTATTACCCTTACTCTTGGTATTAATCATGTTTTGTTTGATTTCTTTTAGATCATTTGTTCTTTGGGAAGAACGTTAGATGAATCACAGCATGTATTTTGGGGTCATATTCTATGCTCACTAGTGAATAGCTGAGATAAAGCCTGATTTATCATGGGTTTATGTAATTTCTCTTGGGCCCTTAATATTATTCTGGCATTAACTCAGAGTAGAGCAGCTTCTTGCTATTTACAAAGTTTGGACGCTCCTGTCTGCATGGTTTTGATCATTTGGCATTTCCCGTACCTTTAGGCTGTTATAGAAAAGTTCTTGTTCAGGGTAGAGCCACCTGCTTTTGGGTCTTGGACATGTTTTATCTGTATCTGATTGCTTCTTTTTCTTATTCAGAAACACAAGATGGCAATGGAAGTAACCCAGATTCTCTTAAATGCACAATCGGTGGATGGTTCAATTAGGAAACATGCAGAAGAAAGCCTGAAACAATTTCAGGAACAAAATCTTCCTGCATTTTTGCTGTCTCTTTCCAGTGAGCTGGCAAACAATGAGAAGCCAGTTGATAGCCGTAAATTAGCTGGCTTGATTCTTAAAAATGCCTTGGATGCAAAGGAGCAGCATAGAAAAATGAACTTGTTCAAAGATGGTTAGCTTTGGATATAGGTGTAAAGGCCCAGATCAAAGCATACTTGTTGCAGACCCTTTCTTCTCCTGCTCCTGATGCCAGGTCCACTGCATCCCAAGTTATTGCTAAAATTGCAGGTATTGAATTGCCTCAGAAGCAGTGGCCCGAACTCATTGGCTCTTACTTTCCAACATACACCAGCTCCAGCCTCATGTCAAGCAAGCAACACTTGAAACCCTTGGTTATTTTTGTGAGGAAGTTTCTCCACAGGTTGTTGACCAAGACCAAGTGAATAAATACTTACTGCAGTGGTTCAAGGCATGAATGCTTCTGAAGGGAGCACTGATGTCAGGCTGGCTGCTACACGAGCATTGTACAATGCATTGGGATTTGCTCAGGCTAATTTCTCGAATGACATGGAGAGGGACTATATCATGAGAGTTGTTTGTGAAGCAACTCTGTCACCTGTGGTGAAGATACGTCAGGCAGCGTTTGAGTGTTTGGTCGCTATCTCATCCACCTATTATGAGAAGCTTGCATCATACATGCAGGATATATTTAACATTACAGCAAAAGCTGTGAGAGAAGATGAAGAGCCTGTTGCTCTTCAGGCTATAGAGTTTTGGAGCTCAATCTGTGATGAGGAAATTGACATCTTAGATGAGTATGGAGGTGATTTTACTGCAGATTCTGACATCCCTTGCTTTTATTTATTAAGCAGGCTCTGCCTGCTTTAGTTCCGATGCTATTGGAGACGCTACTTAAGCAGGAGGAAGATCAAGATCAGGATGAAGGGGCTTGGAATCTTGCAATGGCTGGGGGAACATGCTTGGGTTTAGTTGCAAGGACTGTTGGAGATGATGTAGTTCCTCTTGTAATGCCCTTTATTGAAGAAAACATAACAAAACCAGATTGGAGGCAAAGAGAGGCGGCAACATATGCATTTGGTTCTATCTTGGAGGGCCCATCACCAGATAAGCTCACTCGCATTGTCAATGTTGCCCTGAATTTTATGCTGAGTGCATTGATGAAAGATCCAAATAATCATGTCAAAGATACAACTGCATGGACTCTCGGAAGGATATTTGAGTTTCTTCATGGCTCAACTATGGAACCACCTATAATAACAAAGGAAAATTGTCAGCAGATACTCACAGTACTGCTTCAGAGCATGAAAGATGTCCCTAATGTTGCTGAAAAGGCGTGTGGTGCTCTCTATTTCCTTGCTCAAGGTTTTGAGGATGTTGGTTCAGCATCACCATTGTCTCCTTACTGCCAGGAGATTATCCAGGCTCTCCTCGCTGTTACCCACAGAGAAGATGCTGGAGAATCTCGCCTGCGAACTGCAGCTTATGAGACTCTGAATGAAGTTGTGAGGTGTTCAACAGATGAGACAGCTCCGATAGTGATGCAGTTGGTGCCGGTTATCATGATGGAGCTCCACCAAACTCTTGAGGCACAGAAGCTGTCATCTGATGAGAGAGAGAAGCAAAGTGAGCTGCAGGGCCTTCTTGTGGGTGCTTACAGGTCATTATCCAGAAGCTGGGGCATCAGAGACAACAAAGTATGCCTTCTTGCAGTATGCAGACCAGATAATGGATCTCTTTTGAGGGTTTTTGCTTGCCGAAATGCAACGGTTCATGAAGAGGCTATGCTTGCTATTGGTGCTTTGGCATATGCCACAGGTGCAAATTTTGTCAAGTACATGCAAGGATTTTATCCTTATCTGGAAATGGGTCTCCAAAACTTTGAGGAGTATCAAGTCTGTGCCATTACTGTTGGTGTTGTTGGAGATTTATGCAGAGCATTGGAGGACAAGATTCTGCCTTTTGTGATGGAATCATGACCCAACTCCTCAAGGATCTGTCCAGCAATCAGCTGCACAGATCTGTGAAACCCCCAATCTTTTCATGCTTTGGCGATATTGCTTTGGCAATAGGGGAGAATTTTGAGAAGTATTTGATCTATGGTATGCCCATGCTACAGAGTGCAGCAGAGTTATCTGCACATGCAGCGGCTGCGGATGATGAAATGCTTGAGTACACCAATCAGCTCAGGAATGGAATTTTGGAAGCATACTCTGGCATATTGCAAGGTTTTAAGAACTCTCCAAAGACCCAGCTGCTGTTGCCTTATGCTCCTCATGTCCTTCAGTTCCTGGATACTTTGTACAACGAGAAGGACATGTGAGTTTCCAAATCATGTATCTTCTTTAATTTATTCTTTCTATGCATCATTGTATTTTTTTTTTTTATTACCTCATGCTTGGTTCTTCTGTTTATCAGGGATGATACAGTGATGAAGACTGCAATAGGTGTTCTGGGAGATCTTGCTGATACTTTAGGCAGTCATGCTGGCCCTTTGATAAATCGGTCCGTTTCAAGCAAAGACTTCTTGGAAGAATGCTTGTCATCTGATGATCATTTGATTAAAGAATCTGCTGATTGGGCTAAGTTAGCCATCGGTAGGGCGATTGCTGGTTGATGATAATCCGGTGTCTTAGAGGTCTGCATATGCATTCGCGTCGTGTCAGGTCTGGTCTGGGATTGCATGTGTTGGTCATCACCAGTTTCGCACTAAAGGTTTTTTTTTTTCTTTTTTGGGCGGAGTCATGAGTCTTTGCTAACTCATTCATCTGCTATTGGAGTCGGGTTCCCTTTTTCATTTGCACCAGGAAGTAGGATAATTGTCCCTTCTGGAAAAAGCTGGAGGGAGCTCTGTTTTGTTGGCTGCACAGCCTGAGGTCTCATTTTCATGGCCTGCCTGTGACCTTTGTGTCATTTTCAACGTCAGTTATGCCTCTTGCACATTTTATTCGTGACCTTCCGCCAAAGCTTATCCTTTCCAGCAGGCAAGCAATATTAGGTTGGCCATTGCAGGTGAATAGCACCCAGTGCGACACAAATTTTACTGTCCTCGCAAGAGCAATTTCTTAGTTTCACCATGCTGTCCACTGTGGTCAAGTTGGCAATGTATATTTCCCTCCCTGGACTCCGCCCTTTTTTTCTTTTTCTTTTTTTTAATCTTCTTTTTTGGGATTTTGTCTTGGTCTTGCATTGTTCAAAAGTTGGCGAGTCTGCATTTCATGATCCCCTGCCTTTGTATACGTTGAAGAGTTACAGTATGTGGTTTTCGTCTTATGCATTACCCATATGGAATCAGGCTCTATATTTGGCATTAGTCATTCTATCATTTTTACAGGTATCTTGAGCATTCATTTGTAATGCCACTGCATTTATCTAGATATCCTTTGATGGCCGCCCTATTTTTGTTCTTTTTCGAATGGGCCTTTTTCCTGAGATCATACTTATCCGTGTAAACCATCATGAGAGATATTTTGCCGGTATGTGTGCATCTGTTGTAGCTTGTTATTGTCAGGTGGAATTGGGCTTGTGCATTTTTTTCCCCAGCCCTAGTACTGTATCCCATTTGGCAGATAATATGAATTTTTATATGGTTTGAGTAATTAAACATCATATGGATGCACATCCATTTGTTATTTCTATCCGATAATTTACCTTTGCATCATTTCTCATATCAAACAGCTGCAGACTTAAAATAATATTTTATTTCCCAGGGAGCGATTCTTTGGTTGAGAGTTGAGATCAATGGATTGCCTGGAGGCTTATTATTATTATTATTATTATTATTATTATTATTATTATTATTGTTTTTTGGTAAGAAATGGCATGAAGGTCACATCATTTGACTGTAGAAACTGTACAAATATCCTTCTGAGAAATGGAACATCTAATAGGTCACCATAATTTCTCAAAAGCTCAAAAATACTGACATTGCCTTGAGGCTCTCTGCCAACCTTAACACCTTCATGCAAACACAGGAGCATTAAAAGGAATAATCATAAAAGTGTGCAGGATACGGATCGTACTTCTGTGGTTCTTCACCTCTCTTATGATATTCCGCCCAGCTCGGATCCCCACTAATTCGTGTTTCTGACTGGTATATTGATGGTAGCATGCTTTCGATTCTTTACCAATGAATGTACGTTAAAAATTACGTAACGGTAAGGTGCCAGCAGTCTTATGTTGGTGGGTAACGACGAAATGGTGCTGATAAGGGTAGTGAAATTAATGGTTATATTCAAATTTTTCTTGGTTTCCCGCATTTTTTTTTGTGCATCAGCTCCTTATAACTGAATGACGTATGTAGGTGGTACGTAGAACGAAAGCAAGTTTTGTCCAGGTGAAATCGGTATCGATTCAAACCCAGTGGCATGGACCTAATTCTGGGAGATCGATGGGCCGATAAATCGTGAGTGTCGGTCCCCATATGTATAGTTTCCGGAACGGCTGGGCGAAAGAGATGGACCGAGATGTTGCCCCGTCCCACCGCTCCAAAGACGCAAGATCTCCCTCTCTCGCGGCGAGAGAGCGGGCGAACGAGAATGAGGGTGTTGGTGCAGCTACATGGCCCATGTGGGCCCTCGCAATTGATACGGCTCGGAGCCTTGCCATTCTTGCCGGTATGTTCCTTCCGATCGTGCTTTTTCTTTGGGGGGGGGGGAACCTCTGATGTATAAAAGTTGTTTTCTTTCTTCGATAGGTATGATCTTCGAATTCTTTCACTGTTCATGGATTCTAATGCCGATGCCGGTCTGTTCCCCTATCAATCTTTTAGCAACAATTCATCGCCATTCTTTATTTCAGATTTGCTTTCCTTTCTTGGGTGGACGTGTTTTTTTAGAACTACCCATTGTTTGCATCTGCATTTTGATTGTTGAGTTTCTTGTTCTTTTTACCATTTAATCTACGGATTGGCACATGCGGATGCTGAATGCAAGAATATGTTGTTTCTGAAGGATAAAAAGATGAAAATATTAACCCAGAAATAGCTTTTACAATACCATTATAAGAGATGGCTGCCTCCCTATTGCCTGTCTGCTTAATATGAGAGTTGTAAAGGAGAAGCAGTTTTGCCCAAGGACGGTCCAGAAGGATCTCTCAGACTACATGCATCTGTTCCAAGTTATGTCATCAGCTACTTTACTAAATTTTATATATCATCATGTCACGTCTTAAAAAATTACAAGCTTTGTTCAACTAGTGCCTACCTCCATTTCTTTTTCTTTCTTTTGCTTTAAGGTTAGCCATGTTATACCAAACAAAAACTAATCTGACACATAATTGAGCTTGATTGACTTAGTTTTAGATAGACATCGAATCATGTTATGCTTTAAGGCAAAGTAGATCATAGAGTGGGTGGATTTGGTGCCTCATTTACATCAGCTGCTGAGGAAGTTAGATAAGCATTTACATTTTTTTTCTAAAGATTGTCTTATTTGTGCAGCAACAGAATTCTCTCAGTGAATAATTCATGGCCATGTGAAATTTCAATTGATACACAAATGTCAGGCTTCCTATGATCAGATATTCTTTGCTTAAAAAAAAAAAAAGCCTTTTCTATAGCTTGTATTCTTTACATAGGCTAACCTGTGTGTGTCCAGTGTATAAACCAAATTTATCTTTATTGAATGGTTGTTTTAGTTCTTTTTGATATTGTTTTTACTGAATCAAGATTTGAGTGAATTTATAAGAATACTATATATACCTTCTTTGTCAGGTAATCTCATTCTAGACATGGACTCTGTTTCACATTGAATCTATTGTACCATGATATGCTATCGATTAAGTTTTCTGACTAAACCTGTTCATTGTGAGGTCTCATCAATTGATCAAAATACAGCAGAGTTACATCTTAATTTCATGATAAGACTGAATGATTGGTGATCTATTTACGAGGCACGTATCACATTAGCCATAAGAAATATTAGTTTGATATCATCCTCTGTTTCTACTTGCTGAATCTATATTTATAGCTCTTTGTTTACAGAATGGGCCATAGAAAGAAAGAATCATAAGTTGGGTGGCTATTTTCTTATATCATGATCTCATGATCCTCTTACAAGGAGATTAAAGTTGAGGCAATTATCAATGTTTTACTTAAAAGCACAAATTCTCGTGAGAAGTAAAGTTCTTTGATGGTTCATGGACGTGAAAATAAACATTGGGAGATTGATTCAACTAATTTCCACTCTTGCATCTTGGTTTCTTGCTATCAGATTTTGTATACAAATGGAAGCACGTTTAATGTTGTTGATTCTGAGCCCAAGTCCAGATGGGAAATGTGGAGGATTGAAGCCAGCTGGTAGTCAATTGTAAGAAAACATGTCAACTCTGAAATGGAGTATTCAGTGGAATAAAAACCTGTAGGTGGATGTGTGGTAAAAGAAGGGAAGGATACTAGGAATTTAGAATATTATAAGAAATAACGGAAAATCATGTGAGACATTTTACTTGTGTGTAACAAAAATCTAAGAGGTTCCAGTAGGGAGAAATGCTTTAATCTTTAATGAAGGATGCGGGGAGAGGAGAAATAAGCAATATGAATGTAAGTACGAAAAGGTAAAATCCTTGACATACATTAGAGGCAACCCTAAATAGGTATTCTTGGTGAATAAGGATTCATAAAGCCCACCTGAAATAGTTGGTCCCAAGCTCAATGGGCATGATCTTGGTTACAATAAAGCATGTGTGTTTCTCTGTTGATTGGTGACTGGTTGTGAGGATGTGCATTAAAAATGTCCTTGAAGGCCTGCTTTACACTTCCTGATTATATATATCATTGTCGGCATGGGAGAAACTGGATACAAGAACAATACATAAGCAAGAAATTGAAAATGGCTTTAGAAAAAAAATCCCTAAAACTGGAAACATGAAATAGTATATACATAAATTTGTGAGAAGTACATGCAAAACCATTCAGCAATTAATGTGGTGTGGTTTCTAATTGATTTCCTTGAGCAGGAGGGCAGTTTCATAAATTTATACTTTAAGGAGATTGATAAATTCACTCCCTCATAAATTTACATTTTTTGCTCCTTATCAAATCAAGTGAGAGTAAAATTGCTAAGATAAAATAATTTTAAAAAATATGAGCAAAAAATCTAGTAACCAATCTGATTCTGCCCCATCCCTCCTATCATCTCGCTCCATGTTGCTTGTTATTTTCTTTCCCTCTTTGTTTAGAGCTTTGGAGACAGTAAGGAAAGATGGCAAGCGGCAATGAACAGCAAGGAACAAGCACGGGGCCTACAAGCTTTAGGCATAGGTCATTGGCAATGAAATCCATCTTCCTCCCTCCTTTTATCTATTCGTAACTCTATTCCTCCTTAAAATAATCTCTCCCTTTGCCTCCATCTTATTTTCTGTTTTGAGGGCTCCTGGGACTGAGAGAGTCCATTTTTCCTAAAATAATCCTCAGGCTTATCTTATCTTGCCATGTGCAACAGAATTGAACTGGTCTCATAGTGAGGTTTTCGTGTAAACACTAACCCAACTAGGAAACATGATACACACTACTAATCTCGGGCATGTTATATGCACTTGATAGGAAGTATGGATGGCTGTGATCTTCCCATTTGATTATAAACATATTCTATTACTAACTTTCAGAAGGTTCATTCCCTTAGGGTAAGAACTGAATTAAGTGAGATGTGTTTATTGAAGATAACAGTAGCTATAGAGGTGAGGAAAATGGTGTAAATGGGCACTCTGTTTCTCATATTTATATTAAAAATAAGAAGATATCAGATACAGGCAAAGGTGAACTTATTAAGGGTTTTCCTGTTACATGATTATAGAGGTGATTACCTAATAAGGATGATGTAGCATGCAATAATTCTTCATTTGCATGCTTATATTTTTTTGGCGTTATCATCTTACCTGCTTATGACATTCTCAGTCAATCCATTTATGGATATCCATATGTATCCATTATCAAAATGTGCAAATGCAATTGATTAACACGTAACCTGAGCTCCTGTGAACACATGATAGTTTCACACACATGTATGCTTGGAATGGAAGTGTTATTGCTAATTATTATTAGATGTTTGGAGCATTTAATTTGACATACTATTTGGGTAGTTTTTTTCCTAGATTTTTACCTACTGTAGATACTCGCTTTATATATACATCTTGGTGGCTTGATTCATAGAGCATGATTGGTGACTAAGGACATGTAATTATGGGGAGAGTTAAATTTGCTTGAATGTATGCTGAACGTCCTGAGGCTATCTAGCAAAATAAGATCGAACAAATATTAGATGTATATTTGCCTTTGTGCTCAATGCTTTGCATTCTTATAAAGAATGTATGGATATGCAAAGATCTAAAATAGTCAAACCAATAAACCATTTTTGCATATATCTTATTATCTTCAGACAAACCATACAGGCATACAGATTACAAAGGTTAACATAAATATTTGCTTCACACATTCGCAGAGGCATAAATTGTGCTTTTATTAAAATCTGTCTTTCCAAACTGCAATAGGTTATATTTGTATATATACAAATTTTCTGTGTGTGGATTGTTTTAGAACTTAGTTAAAGGATATATGTACATGCATGCTCTAGAAAGATAATTTTGGTTGCTGAATTTTGAAGTATTTAATTTAGTGCTAAGTTTTCTGGTTCAATAACTCTGGAGAGAGGTGCGATGCGTGGCGTTCTATGATTGGTGAGATGACAGCTGGCTCAAATGTTTCCTTTCGTCCCATTTGACAGCTTTGGAAGATGCAGGAAGTAACATGTTTGTGAAATCTTGTGAGAAACTAGGATGTGCCATTGGCCGATGTATTTTGCCTTTATCTGAGAGCAAAGTGCAAGCTGGATTTTGGACTGAAGTTTAGGGGTCAGTGATGAGAGGAAAAAAAAAAACTTCCAAGAGGATTTCAAAAATCAAGAGTGGAATGTCCACAAGAAAGGGAGTGAAAGAAAGTAGTACAGCTAACACATTTGATTACTTCTGGATATTTCACGATGTGCTTTATGACTCCAATTTAATAGCTAAAACACAGAGAAGTTCTTGAAATTAGTATGAATACTTGCAGGCCACATGCTTTCAAATTCCTCCAAATTCCACTGTCGAGCTACAAGATGTACTAATTGTTCATCCACTGTTAGTGCGTAATATATAAGCATTTGACTGAACATTTCACAATGTCTTATTATACACTTTTTGTGATCCTGATACAGATGCTGAAGTACATATTGTACTGGAGGCAGTCATAATCTTGGTTGTTACATGGCTGTTGAGAGTGGCTATAAAGAGAACTGGGAATGATATCACTGCTTACCATTGGCATTCTGGTCCTTTTTAGGTTCAGGAGTAGAAGACATTTCTTTGAGGCAGCACAGTCATGGTTAAGACTTAAAAGCACGGCGAATATTAGAGTTACATCATTGGTGACATTGGACCTAAGCTTCTATTGCTGTGTGGGGAAATTCTTTGTGCTTCGTGGGCAGTATAGAAAATCCGATGTGGAGCATACCACTTTATGTGATTGGTCCACGTAGCCACCGCTTTCCAACGTGCATTAATGCCTGCAGTTTTGTTTTTTCATTTGAAAATTTTGAATGACGAAAATATCTTTGCTTTTTGAAAAAAATTATGACATCTTATATCCATATTATGACATCCTGCATATAGAAAGTCATAATTTTGGCAGGATGTCATAATATGCCACAGGATGTCATAATTTTTTCAAAGAGTAGGGGCATTTTCGTCATTCAGAATTTTCAAACGAAAAAGCAGAACTGCAGGCATTACATGCACGTTCGAAAGTGGTTGGATAAAAATGCTTCTTCTATATTATGATATCCTGTGGCATATTATGACATCTTGGGTCATATTATAACATTCTGCATGCAAAAATCATAATTTGACACAGGATGTCATAATTTTCTGGGTCATATTATGACATCCTGCGTGTAGGAAGTCATAATATATCACAGGATGGCATAATTTTTTCCCAAGAGCAGGGGTATTTCATCATTCAAATTTTAACGAAAAATGGAACTGTAGGCGTTAAATGCGCATTAGGAAGCGATGGCTACGTGGACCAATCACGTAAAGCGGTGCGCTCCATATCGGATTTTCTATACTGCCTGCGGTGCACAAAGAATTTCTCTTACTGTGTATTGTTCTATGTTTTCTTTATCAATAATGCTAGTGTTAGTGTAGGAAAATATATCTGAAGCTCAATCTATAAATTTCTTTAACAAACTATAAAACTTTCAGATTATAGCTCTTCAAAGTTCGAAATTATTTTGCTTATTTCCCACATCAGTTAAATAGATACACAGTGCATGAATGCACATTATTCCTGTTTTGATTTAACCAAAATTTTGTTCAAAAGAAATTGGCTATTGGTAGTATTGATATAGTCATAGTTTTGAATCAGTTAGATGCATTATTTTTTGACCAAAAAAATAAATGCATTACTTTCTACATCAGTTACATAAATACATAGCTCTGCATGAAAGCACATTATTCCTGTTTTTGATTTAATTGATTGAACATACTGGGATCAATATTTGTTCACAAAGAAAAAAAAAATGCCGATGATAACAGTGATATATTAATTTAGTTAAAGGACTGAGCATCTACTCTGAGTAAACTCTAACATTGGTATGGACATCACAGCATGCTCAACGTTTGCCCTTATCTTGAATAAAGGTGATAGAGACATGGACCATGGAAATGCATCATAGATGTGGGCCATTGATATGCCCAGCCATGTGAATAGTGTGAAATGTCAAGCATTGTGCATGAAGTATTATTGCTTACAGTCTTATATCAAGGAACTATAGTTTGCCTCCTCTTTCTTTCTTTTTTTTTTCCTAAAATTACAACAGGTACAGGGTCCTAAAGAGTCATGTAACTCACTTTTGTTTCTTGACGGTGGCAGAGACCTAATGCTGCATTAAAATTCTAGGTAGTGGGAGGATATATACACTGTTGCATGCCAGGGCAATAAAGCTAGGGATATGGAAAGGTGGTCCACTTCATGAAGGTGGTGACCTTAATGATATGATGGCCACCACCCATATCTAGGTCTTGACTCTATCAACAGTGCAGTGATGGATGGGAGAGGTCCTAGTTTTCCCACAGAAACACGTCATGCACCCAAACTACAAGTATCAACTGGGTAAGGGAACAGAGAAATTCACGAGCACAGAAATTAAGTAGTATGCAGCAACAAGAACATCTGAAACGGTGTGCGGCACCAGAGGATTATTCAGTGGTTTTGTTTTGACTCTTGGGTGCGCTCTAACCTTGTTCTTTCTTCCACCTCCTTTTCTGCCGCTCACTCATACATGTTTATTTGAGACATGCTTGATCCACTTCATGTGGCTGAGCTTCCATTGTCTCCAATTCTTTTTCAGTCTGATTCTCTTGAGAAACTTCTAAATTCTCCTGCTATTTAAGAATCCAGATGCATATAGTCAGATGTTACTATCAAAACCATTTCGTAAGCTCCTTTATGAAGGCAAACAATGGATAGAATTATCTTATGTATTTATATGTTTTCTGTCAAGGTATTGGTATTTATGACTTGAAATTAGTTATTTGTCCAGTTTTTTTTGGTACATATTTTGTCCCAGTTTTTGGTAGCCCTTCCAAAAAGCTAGCATTGTGTCAGTTTTTGTTCTTAGGCATTCTCTACAGAAAGCTAAAGTCTAGCAGCTACTCTTCGTCTGGTGCGCTAACTTGTAGTTATTTTATAGCTCTCCTCTTGAAATGCTTTCAAACATGTCCCTTTTAGCAAACTCTATGATTGTCTGTCTCCACTTGACATAAAGTCACAAAAGGAAGAAACAACTCCTCAGACAGGACGTACCCCTTGGGTTTGGAGTTGGTATCTGTGGGGTTTGCACAGTTAATGAAACCATAATGAAGCTGGTACAAGTATTCAGTTGGCCAGGTTAATAACCAATGGACTTGAAGCCATGCATGAGGCATGTTTGTTTTGCTTTTACCACCACATATTGTAGCTTTTTCAATGGTGAACAGGGAATTAGGAATTCCAACTATGTGAAATTAATGAAGTTGACTTCATGTTGGTGGCCTAACGAATATCATCATCATTCCACAAGACAATCATGAATGTGCACCATGTCAAAAGCCTGCAAGGCTTTCGAGCAGCCATCAGCCCACCATAAAGGGAGCAGTAGCCCTTCCTTTAACACCCACCAGCTCGTTAGAACAGCATTAACCATGCCAAGACCCATGCCTGTCCCCATGCTCATTTGCCTAATTCTTCTTTTCGAGACATTTTCAAGTAAGTAATTCTTTTCATGTCCTTGTACTCCATTTGTTTCTGGATTTCTTAACCAATCAAAGAACGCCATGCCTCTTTTTCCACAGGCCAAGTTCGGAGCATTGATGATGGAATTAAACCTGGATACTTGGTGAGCAAGGTAATATATGTGGCTGTGCCACATATTCTAATTTCAGCATTTCAATAAATTCTGCTTGTGTAATGCTGAGCACCTGCCTCAACTTTGCCAGGACAAGGTTTTCTGGTTCTACTAAACCTTAATGGCTGCATTGATGCAGCTAGAAATGCTGATTCATGTGCTCTCATAACTTAGCTGTGATATGGAATGTGGTACTTTGATTTTGGAGTGGTGATGAGGCACCTTTATGTTAGTTAAATTCTGGTTATGGTATGAAAACTGGCAATGACTTGCGAAGAATAGCCAGAAAATTTACAAAGTAATCTGAGATGATTACTGCTTTACATATAGTCTGAGTTCATGCTACGTTCAGCATACAATCATGTTTTCAGAGTGGTGCCATCATTTTCCTATGACGTATTTAATATTCAGATACCTTATTTTTTATACCATGGAACACATCCAGAGTAAACTTAAAGTATGGATAGTCCCATAAAGCTCCTAGATAAGAGAATCCAGGACTTGCCCACCACACAAAAATACATGCACGAAGTTTATTTTAACAAGCAGAGAAACAGAAGAAATATAAAGGATCTACCCCATGCATTTTAGTTGTATGACCTACAAATTTCTAGATGACTTTCTGTCTACATGATAAATTTTTATGTATCCATGCTAATCTGTCTCTCCCTCTTCTTTTTGAAGGGTCCGAATTTGGAGATGCATGCAAGAAAGGCTCTGGGGGAGATCACACTGGATTATGACTACGGAGGACCCAACCCCAAACATGACCCCAGGAAAGGGAAGCCAGGGAATGGTGGTAAGAACCCTTGACTCTTATTTGCCCATCCCGCGGTTGTACGGGAATCACGAAGAAACTAGCCTCTTTTATACTATCTATCTGTCTGTGCTGTTATTCTTTATGGTCTTAGACTTGTTTTTTTACGGGGGACATAACTGGTATGGTTTTAATTAAGGTAGCAGTTTGTCTGTGAGAAAATCTTGTACTAGCTCTCTCTTGCGAGGGGGACATAACTGGTATGGTTTTAATTAAGGTAGCAGTTTGTCTGTGAGAAAATCTTGTACTAGCTCTCTCAAAATCCTCTTTCGTGGTTGAATAGTGCCCCGGTAATAAAATGGAAAGGTCCGATAAATGTAGCATAGTGCGATCAGGTGCCTGTCTGTTGGCATGTTGAAAGTTCCTTATCCACTGCTAGGGAACGTGCAGCCGCCGGTCCACTTACCGCGGCATCGAAAGCTGAAAAATCTATCTCGAGTGGTAATCGAGCGAAATTATTATCTACAGTAAATCTGGGATGAAATTACGCTACATGAATTCATTTCATCTCAAGGTGAAATTATTAGATGAATTTATTTCATTCTAGGCCCCCAATGGATCTAGTTCACCTAATAATCTCTCGACAAATAATGCTTTATCACAAGGATATTAGGATAATTTAAATTATATACGGATGGAAAAGTTATTTAATTCATGGTTTCCAGGGATTGGGTTGAATGCCATGATAAAGCCTGCTTCAATTTCTCAATCATATCTTGTAGCATTTGACAGTTTATGTTATAAATCTGTTTTCTATG
>KE504710.1:1370541-1398473 GCA_000441515.1 Elaeis oleifera | reverse complement strand
AATATAATATTATAATATATTATATTATATTATATTATCATAATGTATAACAAAAAATATCATATATTAATATTTTATATTATAATATAATAATATATCAATATAACATAATATAATATGTTATAATAAATAAAATAATATATAATAATAATATATTATATTATATATTTATATAATACTATAATAGTATAATAATAGAGTATAATATATTATAATATACTATAATATATTATATATTAATATTATAATATATTATATATATAATAATATAATATATTATATTGTATATATTTATAAAATACTATAATAATAATAGTTTAATATGTTTTATATATAACAGTATATATTAATATAATATAATATATTATAGTATATTATTATATACAATAATATTATATTATTATAATATATTAATAATATAATATAATATATAATAATATTTATATAATAAAAGTATTATGTAAAATATAGATAGATCATAGTAACCTATTCAGAAAATAATAATATAAAAAAATATGGATAACAGATTTTTAAATATTTTTAATGTATAAAAAATATAGATAAATTATTTTTTATCTAAATAGTATTTAAAAAATATTTATTCAAAAAATATAATTTTTTAAATAAATTTTTGCCCTTAAAAGAAAAGGGACCTAAAAATTAACAGTAACATGGAAACCTCGTATCCTGCTGGTGGTGGCCGCCTTCCAGGACCTCCATCAAAGAGATGGTGAAATCGGTTGGTTGCTGCAAAGTGCCTCTTTGCAGCGGGACCCCTGAACCACCGTCCGGCGTACGCGCATTGCAAACGGGCGGTCCTCATCTTGAACGGAAAGAAAAAAAAAAAAAGGCTAAGTACCACTCGATTTGATGAACATAAACCAACATATTTTGCACAAATTGCTGCGCATTGCAAACGGCGGTCCTCATCTTAAACGGAAAGAGAAAAAAAAAAAGGTCTGAGTACCACTCGATTTGATGAACATAAACCAACATATTTTGCACTTGTGCTAGAAGCTATATATACACTATTAGGGGCCTGGACCGTACAAGTAAATAGCACATGCTATATCAAGTCCTGTGCAAAGGAATACCGAACAGTATATGCTAGTGAATTAGTTGGAAATAAGCTCATCAAATTTAGATATTAGTGGTGATCCATGGTGTTCCTCTTGGGCGCATATCCGGGCATGATAATCTTGTTTAGGGTGGGGGTTGTAATCTACAAAACCCATCAGTCTTGAGACCGCTACCAATAGTGAGAACATGCAAATAATCACTTTAGTCTGTGAATAACAGTTAACATCAAGGATATATGGCAAGTAGATTTAGGAATTTACAGGAATAGATGGGTTTTTTTTCTTCCTGTGACAGAGGAGGGCTTGATATCTATCTAAAATTATGTACACTCCAAGGCATCTGATTCATGATACAAGGAAAGATGATATCCAGATTCCTAATGAGACAATACCTATGGTTGCAAAAGCCTGACTTATTTCATATACAAAATTTGGCCTCTGAACTGGCAAGTTCTGCCAATCTGTCCTCCTACAAGCCCACGAGTGCAAAAGAAAATCAGCAAATCAACAATGAACAGTTACACTACGCTTTTTAAGGATAGGTGGTTACCCCAAGTCGGCAATCAATATGCTTATGTTATCTTGTGACCCTCGGTCCTGCAGAGAAATGAGATTCAGTCAGCTAAAATAGCAGTTATAAGAACATCATATATTGAAATTGTCATCATATAATAAGAAAACGAGACATCAAAACAAAGTACCAAAGCTGCACGAGCAAGTGCTTCGCAAGCCAGCTGAAATTAAACCAAGAGAAAAATGAACTCAGTCATTTAAGTCGTAGAGACCTGGACAGCAGTATTAAGGTTGCAAACCATGCACCTGAACATCACCATCTTGACAGAGTTGATTTCTTACAAAGTTACCGCATCAGAGCTAAGCAAAAAAATTGTGAGAGATGTCAATTATTGTTCCACGATATTTTGCAAGGCAGGAAGAAGGCAACGACGGTATGATATGAACGTAACTGATTTAAGAATATGAAGCGGCACAAACCTTTTCATGTAATCCCATAAACCATCAGAGGCTAACAACACAAACTCCACATCGGATCCAAGTTCTACCTGATATATGTCAGGTGAAGAAGTCACCAAATCGCCTTTAAACTGTATGCTGAATAGCAGCAAATACACTGATTATCAATGAGGAAAGAATCAAAACCAGAACAGAATTACAATCTCAGACTTGATGCTGACAAACCAGTGAAGGAAAATAGTTTTATTATCAGAGAAAATATATGGATTACAAAACTTTGCACCAATTAACTGGCACATGAATTTATAACAATATCCATAAAAGACCCTAAGTTTCCGCAGAACCCAACACTCGAGAATCTTGGGAATGAGGTTGGCAAACTGTTGTTTCATGCTATTTTGGAGCCTCGCTACAACTGTGCAATATATTTCTTCATATGCACATAGAGATCTATTAATACATTAGGTATATTTTTATTCAGGATATGCATATGCATTGACATAGGGTCGTGAAGGTTCATAAGTAGTTTTTTTAAAGCACTCTTAAACTTCAGGTCTTCATATAAAACCCATCCCATGAAGATGTAATAAAACTGTTGGTGAAGCAAAAGTTTAGAATACAGCCGTGGCAAATCACCTAATCTAGTAACAGGCACTAGTTGAGAGTTGCCTAAGGCAGAAATCTGACATCAAATCATAGAGGAATGATGTAGCCCATTGCTGAACACTCGGCCTTTAACAGATAATGGCTTGATCGATAAAACCAACCTCGCGTAATTGATTATGGTTTTGTGATAAGGAAAGCCAAATTTGTGTAAATAGACAGCTGTCCTTTCAAAATGGCAGTTCATGTAAAATCCAATGCCATTTGATCTGCCTTGACTTTGCTTAAAGATTATCAGACAGCTGGATGCAACAAACAAAGATGGTTGAATTTGTCTCTTTAAAGAACTGTGACACGTTTATGACCATGCACAGTTTATGTGTTACCCTACATGCCTCTTGTTTTGACAAATATTGCAATTACAGTGGTAAATAAACGGAATAACCCATTAATCAAAATTGTTGAATCTATCATAGTTTGTCAGAATATTACCGGGACACAAATTTTTCAGTCCATCTCCCCTCCTCAACTCCTTGCACCAGCATCCTTCATAGAAAAGAGAACAGGTGAGGTTTCTATTATCTCTAAAAAGGATTTTGATAACATGTACATGTTTTATTAATAAACTAACAACATCAATGTTCTCAAGATAAAGAAAAAGCACAAGGGACGAACTCATTCTTCTTTGTCTTAAATCGCATGTCTCCAAAAGCACGGGATACAGAGATCTCACCACAAATTCGTCCATCAACAATCTACAGCCATTTTAAAACAGCATGAGCATGAGCAAATAAACGTTGTGAAAATGAAAGCAGACTGACAATTGCTTATAAGAAATCATAAAGACCCTTGGAACCATAATAACGCTTGATTTTGAAAGCAAATTAGCAGGTAATACGCATCCATCAAACAAACATGGATTGCCATTATGGTGTATAACTTTTGAGGGATATAAGAACAAACTGTGTGATAGAGTATTAGTAAACTATACTTGACATAAGCATATAAGTAGAAAAATGAGAAAAAGGAGGAAAACAAGGAAAGACCCATCTGCTTAAAAATGCTGGACACATGCATAAAATGGGGAATTTGAAAAGTTGAAACTTGTACATTTAAACTGGTGGTCACAATTCGAAGAACATGGATACTTAACAAATAAACTAACACATTTAGTTTAAATAAAGCCTGACACACCACTAGTAAATACATCTACAACTACAAACAACCTAAACATGGAATTCAGACTATGTTGCATCCATCCCTGTTTGAAAATTGTTAAACCTGCAATTACTGAAACAAGAAACACAGGATCCAAAAAAAAAGCCACCAATACCACTACAAAAGCAAGTATAATTATAAAGGTTAAAGGTGAATGTTATACAATTAAGCAAGAAGCGTTTTTTATTGAAAACATGATGATGATTAATGTGGAGTAGTCAAAGAAAATCAACAATCAATAAGATGCCCTAGATCTGTGAACAGGTAAGCCAATCCAGATGTAATGTGGTTAATCTGGTGCCAGCAGACCCTGCGCATGTTGAAAAATCCAGGACCTCCTTGAAAAATTAGATAGCATCTGGCTTGGGTGAAAAAATCCCCACAAGAAATTCCTAGCCAACCCAACCAGACCTAGATCTTGAAGTTAAGAATTTCGAGGATAAGCTAAAATGCAACCCAAGCACCTCAATTCATTCCAAGTCAGTTGGATCTCAAACAAAAAGTTGACAAAATGCACCTGATATGGACTATTTATGCCCTAGATTTAAAGCAAAGTAATATCACATGCTACAACATAGTGCAAGCCATTTCCATGAGTGTTTACTAATATGTCCTCCATATGTGGAACCGCTATAGTGAATGAGCTTACTAAATTTGCCCAACTTGAGTTTGGACTGATTCATATATCTATGCAATATTAATATAAGACCTTTGCACCATGTGCATTTTAGTCATTAATTTTATTAAAATCACTGCATTCACATTATCCCAGGCAAATATAGATAACTAATACAGAACTAAGTAGAATTTGACTATAATACTTTGTGCAAATGTCTAGCTAAAATTTGCTTCAGAACTCAAAATTGTGATCATGAAGTATAAGTTCAAAGTAGACAAGGAAAACACACCCATCCACCTGCTGCTCTAATCCGCTTGACTTCATCAAGAGATACTTTGTTGTTCCCATAAGGTCGATGGGGATTTGTTAAAACTTCAGCCTTTCCAGTACGGGATACTACCTACATTTGTAATTCAGTTTAAATCATTAAAATCTTTTTTTCAAGATTCATCTATTTAAAAATTTGCATGGTGTCTTGATGAAAGCCATCTCCCACAAGATCAGTTTATGATGATGCTCGGTAGGAATAGAAAGAAAGAATAGGAGAATACCGCACATGAGTCACCAAGATGTGAAATAATCAGGACATCACTTCTCAGAAACATGACTGTAGCTGTTGCACCAGAATTAACATCGTTTCCCATCTGTTCAAGCCTTCACAGAAGAAACACCAAACAAATCCTAAAATTTATGATAGTTTAGATGAACATTTATTACACTTCTGAAAAAGATTGCTCACAAGAAGATCCTGACAACTTTTATTATTTAGTTTATATTTCCTATGACTCTGCTAAGAAAACTGAGTGCTCACCAAATCAAGAGTTTTGAGTCAACATTTTGAAAAGCTTTCTGAATTGCATCTCTTACAGCATTATAATTCTTGCTAGTCAGCAGCAACCCACCTTGCAGAGCTATAGTACATTCTTTGTACAATTCATTCCTGCATGTCAAATGCAACAAACTTTCGGTTATATGAAGTTATTCTCAAAGTAGCCAAACTTGAAAACATCAAATTATAGAGTGCTAAGATTTATTTCAGGTTCAATGTACAAGTCATTTGGAGATGGAGGTAGGGAGGGAAGGGACGGGATCAAAGGAATCCAAAAAGGATAAGCCTGTGCAAGTGCCTTCTCAAAATATCAACTTCTAAAGATAAACAAGAAATCTTGGCTCAGCTACCTTGGCTCTCTGAATTCTTCTTGTCATTAATTTCTTCATTATTAATGCACAAACTTTCTTGAATCCTTTCATGTGATTTATATCTTCTTCTTCTTCTTCTTCTTTTTAAAATGCCATCCCCTCATCTTCCCAACCCTTCAACACCGATTATGATTTTTGGACCCCTCTTCTCATATGGACCTCCTTGAGTCGTTGTTTCACATGTTCAGACTATAAAAGATGCTCCCCACAAGTTGAAATGGTCAACTATGCTCATCATCCTAGCTTTATGATAAATTTACCTTAATGTTTTCACCTCAAAGCTCATCTCATATGCTTCAACCTTCTGTATAGCCCATGCTTTCATGCATCCATCATCAACCAACTATAGATTAACAAAATTTTCTAACACCTTTAAAGCATGTAATGATTGCACAATATCCTAAAAGCACCTCTCCACCAAATCTTCCTTACTTTTAATCCTATTTGCATCTTGTCTCTCTCTGTATATACCAAGATAGCCAAAAGGCTGTTTATGCTTTGTTTTGTCTTAATTTTCATGATGATTTTATTCTAAAGTTTAAATCCTCATCCTCCAGAATTTTTCCTGTGATACTAATCTAGCATGCATACCATCTCAAACCCATGATATAGTACAATATGGTGTCTCTTGGTTCAGGAGGGTCACCAAACCTGTTGTGGATCGCTCTGGTCATGTTAATTAGGTCTGGTAGGATCTGCGAGTAAGACCTACCTCATCAAAAGCCTCACGACACATCAAATTTTCGGAGCTATAATTTCCTGACGGCATCCAATTAAGATCCTTTTAAAAAAATGGATAACTTTTCTAGATGTCTGATGCTGCATCGACCTCTAAAAAGTTCACCGCATGCAATGGGGCTATATGGTGATATTTGGACCTCTCACATGGACCCATGAAAGTAAAAAATTCTTTTTTGGAAAAACTTTAACCAAGCATAACTCTCAACTCAGAAAGAATTGGGCATTGCAATTAAAACAAAGTTGATGAGAAGTTAACATCTAACTTGAGGAAGATTTTAGCTTTTCCATGATTATTTACACTAGTCACAGCTATTTTGGAAAAGCAGTGACCACTTCCAATTAGAAGAGAAATCCGATACAAATTTTGGAAGGGGCAGATCTTCGTATAATTAGAGGGATTGTAACCAATGTTATTGTTCAACTAATAAATGAAAAAAGACTTAGAATCCTGCTTTCAGAAGCTACTTATTTTTCCTTATTTTTTTGGAGAGATTCAAGTTGTGTAGGTCGAAGAATCTCTTCCTTCCCCCAGTCAGAACTCCTTATGAACATCATAAATGATGCCAGAAAGCAGGCTTGAGGCTCATGCTTGGATCATCCTGTTGCAAGGTGGGTGAAACCAGAGTCAAGTGAACCTCAACCAACTTGATCTGAACCAAAACTTGAATTAAGTATACTGAAACCATATGGCTTTGGTTTGGGCTGGCGAATACCAGGCCAATTTTTGTTAGGTCGATCCAACAGTTCAGGCAACCTGACTCAGTTTGAACTTGCAGAACAACAGAACACTCACCCTCCCAAAATCTGAATCGGGCATGAATTATCAGCACAGATTAATCATATGTGAGCGCATCTCTATACGGTCATAATTAAAATGGTCATTGAATGAAATTTACTTATAGCTACACTCAGGAGATCAGAGACCGACCTTCTTGTTACTGGAATTACCAACTACACCAAAGAACCAATTAGTACGTACCAGGAGGAAAATAAGGTTCTCGATCACCGTATCAAGATATGTAACTAATTTAGAGCAACTTCGTTTAACTCCAACATAATAGAATTTGTAGAACATTAGGTAATCAAAGATTCTGCAACGCCGAATACAAAAAGATCAAGAGGAGCGATTTTTCGACCTGAGGAACTCGACGGAGGAGAATCCGGCGTGGCCGTCGAAAACCGCGGCGAAGGAGAAGCCGTCGAGGCCGTCGGATCGGACGACGACGTCGTCCTCCATCTCGGAGCGCGGGCCCTGCAGCTTGCTCGAGCCCCACCGGATCCCCGAGACGTTCGCTAGCGGAGCGTCGACGGCGATGGCCGAGCACCACGTCCCCCTTGCTCTCCTCGTCCGGCCACCACCGACGTCCACGCCATACGGTAGTAGCGATCGCGGCAACCGCGGGCTGAGCAGCGCCATCCGAGTGGTTCCGGGGCTTGCACAAGAGATAAGGCGAGGGGAAGCGTATTTTCCATAATAAGACCCCAAGGAAAAGCCACCACCGAGGAGGCGATTATTGGACGGTAGTAATTGTTGGATTTTAACGGAACAAGTTTAGAGAGCAAGAGACTATCGGATGGCCTGCCAAAATTAAGATGCAAACTAGACCTCACCAAAAAAAATAATAATAATAACCTTGACAAGTTTAAATCATCAAAAATACTGGTTTTAGATAGAAAATATCGTCTATATTTATTTTTCGTTTATTTACAATCTATTGAAATGTATCATGCATTCATTTTGTATGACTCCAACTTATGTTGTAGTGGATCCAAAGTTTAGTAGAACTATGTTAAGCAATTGCATGACTGAATGAAATAATGCTGCCAACCATTCTCAGTTCATCACGTTGATGATGGGATTGATGTGTATATAGGCGAGTCATTGTTGCCATTTGAGCCCCGATTACCATTCAACTAGTCATTGGCTTTCGGACTGGTGAATTTTAAGTAATGTGGCCTGAGCTTTTTTTTTTTCCTTTTATTTTTGCGCCCATACTCTATAAATGGATTTTCCGATAAGGAAAAGAGATTTTGCGTCGACCACATTTGCCTTGTTACCATAGCAGGTGCGGAGGGAGGATCAATAGTCCCCCTAATAAATCGTACTTCATAAGGAACAATAGATCTTCCATGACACCCATCCATGTGATGCGAACCCAACCAGACCCAGCTTTGATGTTTAATTTACTTAGAATTCTTCCCAATAGGGGAGGGAAAACACGAGAAGAGAAATCTCTAGATTTCTCAGCGCAAAACCATCAAATCAGAAAAACACAATATCCATACCTCAATAAACATGGGAGACTCTGGGTTTTGCCACCCTCGTCCCTGTGGGAATTTCAGTTAATTTATCTCTAAACTTTACTAAATTAAAAGCAAGAATTGAGGAGCCTGGCTCTATTTTACACTACTGCGTTGTAATTCCAGCCTTCCAAGCTTTGGTTGCATCTCTCTTTACCTAAACCCGCTTCAAAACGAGAGAGGAAAAAACAAAACTCAAAGCTCAAGACTCGAGCAAGTGACGATTGCTCCAACCACTTGATCCAGATTTTAGCCAAGCACTCATATCACTGGTATCAACAGAATCAGGGATCAAAACAAGTTCAGAGAGAGAGAGAGAGAGAGAACTGCCCATGCTCTTTAAGCCTCAATTCTGTTTGTGCCAAATATCATTCAGTAATGGTAAAAGAAAGGCATTCATACAGCCCTAGAAAATTAGATTACCCAACGACGCACCCGTGAATGCATGCTTACACAAAACATGACTTCATTCTCGGCATCATATGGAAGTATCAGTTTTGGTTAAGCTCCCGTCAGTATTAGATAAAGCACGTACCAGCCTGCAGGCCACATGGGATTTTTTTCACAGAGGGTATACATTATGTTCCAATACAGGTGTTCTTCTGACTGGAGCCGAATGTCATCATTTTCAGAAAGCCTGTGGTGCATGATTGCAGCCAAAATAAACAAACCCGACCCATTAATCTTTCTCATGGAGCAACATTAATCGGTAACCCAAAGCCACAAGCATGGTTTGATTAGGGTCCAATAACAGGCAATTCATATAAAGCACCAAATCACCACCATGGCAAAACATAGAAATGGCAATTGCCATTAACCGATTCCCTTGCACAGTCAAAAAACTTGCACCACCAACAATACATTTAATAAAATTGAGAGAAAACTCATTCCTGCAGCATACATCAACTCAAATCTCAGAGAATACCAATGATCATACAAAAGAAACAAAATTCAAACAGGCTCCATCAAGATCATATATCCCAAGTTCTCAAAAAGATTATATACCCCTGCAGCCTCGCGAATCCAATTATAAAAATGCATCATTTTAAGAATCAGTTTTCTTGGAGATAAACAGCTCTTTTTGGAGATACATAATTTCTTGTACTTGAATCTAGCTTGAAAGCAATACATAAATACATCACATTAAACAAAGAGAAACACCACATCCTCCTGCTGTAACTCCAATGATGAATACTGACATTCACCATTGAATCACATAAAAAGAGACTTGGAAAAATCACCTTAGGATCCTACTGAACTATATATATTTGAAGAAGATGAGAAAATTTGTATGAAGGAAAGGAAAGACCTTTTTATATTTATTTCAGAAAAAGAAACCAAGATGAACTCATCTCAAATGAAACGGCAAAATATTCAATGCAATATCTTTAAACTGGGATTCTATTTACACTCAATACAAAAATTTATAATGCAATTCATTATGAGACTCTCTAAAACTCAAACTGCAAATCCTAAGTAGATCAGAGAAAAACTAAGAGAGAGAGAGAGAGAAAAGAAAAAAAAGAACACAAATTACTAGTGTCATGCTGGTCTGCCATTCTAGATTTACAAGAGATAGTATAAACTAAATACATATAAAGCAAAATAATCCAGAATCAATACTATTAGGCTGTTGCTAAGTCACACGATGCATCCCCAAATGTAGCAAAACAGCAATTATTAGCATAATATTTCTTCATTATCCTGCATTATCCCATTCAAAATCCTGCTATAAACTCCCCTCATGGATTTCCCGCCAACCTCCGCAGGTTCAAATGTCCCCTCAATGTGCAAATGAATGATCCAGATGAAGATATAAAACAATGAATAAGCAAAGAAACAATGCCGCTTCCTTTTCGATGCTGTCACGAATTTTTTACATCATCTAACCAACCATCTCAAGGGATAGGTATGTAATAAATTTATAGAAGAATGACTGATCAAATGGTTGATACTTATGTAAGAACCTGTGAACTAGCAGAATGCAATCAAAGCCATCACAGCATTGTCCCTATCCTCATATCTCATTATATCAAGCACCAAGTATTAATCCAATTAGAAAATCATATCAGATTTAACTGATTTGTCTTTTACTCTGCATCACTGCATGGAAGACAAAGGAAAACATAAGACAAACCAAACCAGCTAATCCACAAAAGAATTCTTTCTTCAAATAGATTTATCCTTCACTTTTTAGCTAATTATCAAGGTTATTGTAACAGAGGGATCCTTCATTCAACTTTGATGAAGTGAGAGGAAGAAGGTCAAAATCAGTACACTGTATATCAACTTCTCCTTCCTTAATGCATGTCAACTTTTTCCATATTCAACCACACTAGAAGAAGACTCCACTGAAATAAGCTGCAGGGAACACTTGCATCCAAGATTCCTTGTACCGGTATGTACCATACCTTTCCATATGCTAAACCATACCATATCAGTATCAAACCAAAACTTGGTACTTGGAGCATATTTGTCAATACACAAACCAACCCCATACCGGGCATACTGACACTGTATAAACATGGTACTAGTACAAGGACCGGCACTGAGATTATGAACCTTGACTGTATGCATGAGAACACCCTTATTCCTTATCTTCTTCATATTCCATAGTCCAGTCATGAAGTTCTCTCCTTTTCATATCAACCATTACAATGTTATAAACTCTCAAACGTTCCACTTTTTCTTTGTTGATGTTTTTTGCATTTATCTGAAAACAAGAGTTTTTCACCCGCCATTAATTTAAACATACTTATTCTACTTATGCAGTTGAATAATACTCTTTCTTTGTTCCAAACTTGCCTATTTAGTTTTGGAACTATCTAAAGCTAAGATGTCGATGCATTACATAAAAGAGTTGCAGCAAAAAGAGTGGGCCATATGAGTCTCTAAGGGTGCATGCATCTCAATTCAAAAATTCTCTCCAAAACTTCATGCATCTGTAAGTATTGTATCACAAAGCCCCAAATAAGCCTTTCAGCAATTAACTGGAACATCTAAGAAATAGATAAGACTAAGCTTACTCCTCCCATCTCCATTTAGGAGAGTCCTTGTTCCAGTTAGAAATATAACTCCATCATACCAAGCAAATATGCTTCAAAACACTTCACATCCTTTAGCTCATAGTCACATAATATGTCCATTTTTAAAGATACTTTATCTCAAAGGTCTCTTTCATTCTCCTTACATATATAAATGAGTTCCCCCATATCACTACTCAAACACAGCACATCCCATACCGGGATGATCAACCAACTTCTTAAGTCGATCACAAAACTAGCCAAAGATAATATCACTGACATGTCCCTGATCCAGATGAATTTAAGAGGTATGTTCCAATGTCATTATTTGGCATTTTCAAACTATGAAACTACCCATAATAATGAAGTACTTACTTGCTCATTCCAAACTAATTATAATACCCTTCAGTATATTAATATGCAGCCCCACAACTTATGGGGCTGATTGTTTTTTCTTTCTTTCTTTCTTTCTTTCTCTCTCTCTCTCTCTTCTTCTTCTTCTTCTTCTTTTTTTTGCCTAGTCAATTAGATATGCATCTTCAGAACAGAACAGATTTAGATACCAAAACCTCTAACGACAATAAAATAAAGAAGAGAGGAATCATTGTATCATAACCAAAGATTCATCATCTCATTCCACATGATCTAAGTCAAGATCATTGTCGCCTTCCTAACCCCCGCCCCCACAAAACCAACACACAGCAAAAAAAAAAAAAAAAGGACCTTTTGCAATTTCTACAATCAGATAACACCAAAAATAATAATAATAATAATCGCCCACTGAACTTTCCATGATCAAAAACATAAAAAATTTCACATGTAATACAACTACAACCCATATTTCTGGAACGTATTAAATTCAACAACCATCAAGACTACAAAGGAACTTTATTTGACAACTATTATTCCATACACTAAAGTCGGATTATCGATGTGAGGAATAATCCCATAATCCCGAGTATTACAGATCAACATCATCATATCAAGAAAATCCAAACAATTTGACCATGCAAATTCAGAAGCCCATCATAATAAAACTAGATATAGATTATAGTATAAGATGATTTCCGATTGTGCTCAATTAGATATAAGGAAAGAGGAAAAAAGTAAACAGGAAATTCATCACAATGATGGACAAAGCTGATTGTATTGTTCCAAATCCTGATCGATCGATCTGCCACGACTATCTTAGATCTTGTCGATGTCCTCGTCCTCGAACTCGATGTAGTCGTCGCCAGCGCCCTCGTCTTCCTCGTCGAGGCCTCCGCCGATGCCCTCGTTGAGACGAGTGCTCTCGGGGAGCTCGCCATAGGCCTTCAAGAGCCTGGCCTCGTCGGGCATGTACTTGAGGATGACGTCGGCCTTGTCGTCCTGGTAGTCGCGGAGGCCGACGAGGACGATGTCGCCGGCGGCGATCCAGACCTTCTTGTGCATCTTGCCGCGGATGTGGCAGAGGCGCTTGGTGCCGTCGATGCACATGGCCTCACAGCGCCCGTTGCCGAGCATCCGGAGCACCTGAGCGTATTCCTGCCCGTCCTCCTTGAATACGAGCTCCCGCTTCTCGTCGTCCGCCTCGTTCTTCCTCTCTTTCGGTTCTTCCCTCCTTCCCCTTGTTCTTCGGCATCTCTCCCCTCAAGCTCGCTTTTCTGAACCCGAACCCTAACCCTAGATCGGTTTCTCTTCTTCTCCCTTCTCCGCTCTCTCTAGGAGTAATTTCTTCTGGGTTAATTCGGCGAAGAGCGCAGGCGACCGGCTTTATAAAGAGACGGACGAGATTATGGCGGTGCTTCGTGTGAACGCAGTTTTGCGTGGAGCCTTGTGGTCCGGTGATCCGGCTGCGCACAACTTTTAAAGCAAAAATCCTATGATCAACGGGTGGGTGGACGATGCAAGGCGGCCTCCGGATTGAGGATTAAGGATTAGGTTAAAAATGTAATTTTGTAAAATGTTAAGGATATTTAAGAGATATTATATATAATATTCTTAATTTAAATAATTGGATTTGGGCAGGATCGTGTAAATCTGAGTCCGATCCGTTTAAAGGATGCACTCAAATTTTAATCCGATCCAGTCTACTGGATTGAAAAATTAGGCTCATGCTTGTCCAAAATGTACCATGTTCGAGTAGGTTGGAGAGGCCATCTGATTTTTGAGTAGATCTATCGTTGACACAATCATCATTAGCATGTTATAACTTGTAACATGTTCAACTTTTATGGCATGTGTGGTGGACAATCCACTATCTCCTAGTAGTGCATTGCTTGGAGTAATTTACATGGCCAAAACGGGCATGATGCTTGCAAGAGCATATAAGTTTCTTTAATCTGTTTTGTGAATGATAAGATGAACTACCCTCGTAGGGTAATAATCTTCTGTGGCTTACATTGTTTCATATGTTTTGTCCAGATAACACCTTATTATTAGTATATTTTCTTTGATGATATTAATAAAATAAATATAAATTAACCTATAATGCAGCATACTTCCGGAATAGGCATCTCAAATCCATGTTGATATATCCGTATATGTTTTGAATGAATAATTGAATACTTAAAATATAGATATAAATATGGATATAGATTATATAACTAAATCTTATAGAAGATAAATCGGATATAAATCATAGAATAAACGAAGGTAAATCAAGCTGATAGTATATTGATGCGATCATTTGATTTTTTTAAAATTTATAAGTACTATATAAATTATATAAGATTATAAATAAAATTCAAATATTCAGACATAGATCATATAGTCCTTATTCACATTCATGAATATTAGTCCGATTCTTAAATTTCTATATAGTAAATTTGGATATAAAAATAGATTCAAACAAATACTATTTAATTCACTTTCACCTATACCAGCTATCTCAAGTATAAGATTATCATAGTCCACTACCAATTTGCCACAATTATCTTGACTAGAAGATGCATAAATAGAGATATCAATGACGATGAATTCTTTAATATTTTATTCATCTCTAAAATGATCGGGATGGTTATAATTGAATTAAATGAGATCGATTTTAGTGACTGATTTAAAATTAAAATCATTTGATTTTGGTTTCAATTATAATTTTGGATGATTCCTTGATTAAAGTTAAATTCAATACGAATCCTAGCACCTAATCAGAAACCTAATCTAAATCTGTATTTGCCGTGTGCATATCCTCATAATTTAGTACCCCAATTAGCACCCACCACATCAACGGCACATTACAGGAATAAGCTAAGACGAGATGCTCAATGTAGAAAGTTCACAGGAATGGAGAGGTGTAATCGGTATGATGCACATATTGTAGAGTATAATTTCTTCATATCAAGAGGATGGTCAAAATTCTCAAACAAAAATTTAGAGAATGCTAGAACAAATGGCAGCAAGCAATCACTGGAAGTAGGGTTGAAATTGGGCCGGGCTCTACCCCTATCCGAGCCCGATCTGAATAATTTTCTGATTTCAGGCTAGGTTTAGACCCGATTATTTTGGAAAAAAAATGGGTCCGAGCCCAGGCCCGAGCCCGATTGAGCCCGCCTTCCTTCGCTTCGGCTTCACTGGACTCCATGGCCTCCATTAGAAACTCGTCGGTGTTGCCGCTAGCACTGCCCTCGGCTCTCAAAAGGGAAATCCATGCTCAAGAAATGGGTTAGGGTTAGGGGTAGTGGGATCATTAGGGTTTTAGCGGGTGTAGAGCAGAGAATTGAGGCCGAAGAGGTGGGAGAGGGAGTAGACGAGATCGACGAGATCAGGGGAGGGAAAGACCCAGGAGATTTTGATGGACGCGTCCTCCCCCTTCACCTTCTTCTTCAATTTATGGGGCTCTGTTTGGTTTAAAAAACCGACAAGAGGAAAGCGGGGAGGGAAAAGCAGAGGTAAAATCCTGAAAAAACTAGGGGAGAAAGGCATTTTTTTGGAGATCTATGGGAAGGAAATTATCTGAGGAGAAGACTGAAGCCATCGATGATAGGGAGAAAGGCGATGGCGGAGACCGACGGGAGGCGGCGGCAAGCAGAGCGAGGAGGCCGACGAGGAAGACCGATGCTAGTGCGGTGAGGAGAGTGGCGAGAAGTGGGCATCCACGAGAGCTCCGATGAGGAGAGCGAAAGGTTCCAGAGGGCTCGGGAGAGTGTCGAAGAAGCCAAAAGAAAAAACATAGAAAGGGGAGTTCAGTCCTCCCTCTTCTTACTTCTCCTCCAGCTCGGGTCGAACTTTGGACTGAGTTTCGGGCTCGAGCCCAGACTGGGCCTGGGCCGGGCCAAAGATTAGCGCGAGTCCGACCCGAAAGCAAAACGAACTCTATATTTTGGTCCGAGCCCCACCTGAATGGTTTCAGGTCGAGTCTGAAGCCCGATTCGAAGCGGCCCGGCCCGAGTCCACTTCTAGCCCTAACTAGAAGCGTCTTGGGCACTGAAGCTAGCCCATTAATGATTGGGTGATTTGTATAGCAATCCAAGCAGCTTTGAGCTAGCAGGCCAATGCCATCTTTCTATTTTCTTTTGAGAACGGAATTTTTTACGGTATTCAAAAAGTACTGCAGAATGCTGTGCATGGTTAGATGCCATCCATCATAAAATGGACAACCATCCAAATGGTTCAAATACCCCAAGGTTTACATATTCCTTCCTTTTAGTTTTTTAACTTGCGCGTGGCCGTCCATCTTAAGATGGATGGCATCCAACCATACACAACATCCTGCGGTACTTTTTGAGTACCATAGAGGATCTACACCCTTTTTTTGACACAAGTATATGGAACTTGGTTTCCTAGTATTAATATATTTCTCGGCACTGGCATATGTAATTAGGTTTCTTCACACAGATGCATTCGTTTCTGTTGCAATTTTTTTCTCCCTATTTGTTGGTTGGTTAGGTTGCTGCGATACGTTCGTATTTGTATCTCAATAGATGAAGCAACCATGTCTGCCTGGACGTTGCTTTGACATTGGTGCTAGAACGGAGCGAACAAAACCTGAAAGAATCGAACGCCAGTTCTTGGTGAATAGTATAGGGAATAGTGCAAGGTGGAAATAATTTGTCATATGTTTTCACAGGAGAAATTAATGTATCTAATAATTCATTCATCCATTGTGTTTAAATATTGATTTTGTAGAGCTGGGCAAGGTGACGATGAATCATTATATGTTAGTTTTCCTCATTATGTGGCATGTATTAAGAAATGATCAAGTCCTTTACCAAAAAGAAATAATCAAGTGGCTGCATGAAAGCTATCCTTTCCTAGCCTTATATTTTTATCTAATCACCCGTTAGATGTATTGCATGTTCACTTCTTGAGCATTTCCTTTGCACTGAGGTAAAAAATCACCTATTGGCACCCATCATAAATCTGCCAAGCAATTTCAACTACATTTTAGAATGACGGTGCTTCTCAACAATAGATCAATAGGGACTAACAACTAATGCCAGTCATTGCTAAAATTTATTCAAATTAGCTTAGAATGATTTTTCTATTAAAATTCTATACAAGCCACAAACCTACTATTTAAATTTTATGTGGGAATGTCTTGCTGTGTATTTATTTATGATTTCTTAACTTGCACATGAATCCTCTATGGTCATCTAAGAGGTATTATTCGATCATTTTTATTTTTTGAATATTTTATAGTAATAGATGATTGGGTAAGATAGATGTACATTTACACTTAGTGCACTATGTACAATTAATCAACGATGTGTGACAGAAGAATGGCAAATGTTATTCACATGATTTATCTAATTTTTTGACAAAATATACCAAGAATATCTTTTTTGAGAGAAATATTGCAAGAATATCCACGTATGAAGAACTAAGCTTGTTTGATGGTGTAGATGCCATAGTCTATATCAAACAAGTAATGTATCGTACAACATAAGTCTCGCATAAAGAAACAATAAATTTTATTGAAGATGCTCGGTTTTTTTGGCCGGTTCTCTCCACAAGCATACATCGTGAACTAACCAAACTACTTGAATTTTTTCATATGAGATTTTAATTTTCCTGTTACTTAATTAATTAATTCGTAAGAGCTACTGAGCTAGGCCTAGGCATCACGCAGAAAGCGCATATCGGTAGCGGTTTGCTTCCTCCGTTTCCTTCGAAAACAGAGAGAGCATACCATCCGAAACGTTATATGCAACTAGAACGTCAAAGCGCGGGATGAGAAATAAATTTGAGTTCGCGCTCCGAGGAGCGGGATTATTGGGTTCTCAGATATCTCAGCCGCCGTCTCTCTTCCTCTCCGAGGCGGCGATCACCGGGAAAAGAGGACTGCATCCAAATGTGGCAACTGGTTCGATCCTCAACTCCACTCCGATTTTAGTTTCAAGAACCCTAATTTCATCTCCCTTGAACTTTCAATTCAAATTTTCTTTCCCCTGATTCCTGAGTCGTTCTCGAGTCTTGTCGATGTGAGCTGAAATCGGTTCTCTACTTTTAGAAAGGCCCCGATCCCTAGGAGTTCGTCTCGGATATGTGTTCTCGAGGACCGCATTTCCGGTTGAGGTCTGAAGGCCTGTCGATTCCTCGAATTCGTGTCATTAGCTTTCCTGATTTGGTATGAAAAACACGAACGGGTCTGAGAATTTGGGACTTGGGGTTGCTTTGTTGCTCCTGGTTGAGAGGAGTTGCTCTTTCTTATGCTTGCTTGCTGGTGCGCCTGTTCAATTTTTTGGAAGTTGTATGAGCTATCACGTCTCTCTCATTTGCTTTGGTGAACGATGTAAGATTTTATGGCATGAAAAGGAGTTTATTTTGTCAGGTTATATGATAAAGAGAAGCTTTATATGAAGACTTCCTTTTGAATGTCTTAAAAAATCATTGTCATGGAAGGAATTGAATAAATGGATATACTTGCATGGGTTTGGGGAACTGGTGACCTGTGGAGGCTTGCAATATCGCAATTAGAGTACCGATACAGGACTATTTTTTAATTTAAAGAATGTTGCATCCCAACTGTTAATTTACCTTGGCAAGGACAGGGCTTTGCAGTGGATGTATACTCTGGTTATGTTGTTATCTACTTCAATCACCATTCATGGTGCGTAGAGAGAACTAGATCATGAGCTAGGTATAACAGCAAAGTTGTAATTGATTATTTAATTGTTGACCAACAAGTGTTGCTTAATAGTTAGCGTAAGATCTCACAATGCTGAGCACTTGATTTGCGTCGAGGGTTGCTCATTCTTCCTTGAAGATCTTGCATTACATTCTTTCCAATCAACATGGAGTAGCGTTTAAAGTGCTGTGTGCTGGTGCCATGCCAGTTTGGCATTGGAACGAGCATCCTGTGCCATGCGGTGCTAGTGTCGATGTGCATTGGCATTCAGGTGTGTTGTGGCAGTCTAGTCTTGGCACTGTACGTGCCGGTCTGTCGACTGGTACAGTTGGCACTTTGATTCTTGTTATTGGAGTATTCTAATATCCTAAGAATCTTCAGATTCCAGAAGCTCTTCCTCAACATTTTTTTCTTCCTTTCTTTCTTTTTCTTTTTCTTTTCATAGATAATACAACTTGGAGATCTCCTCAGACACCAATATATATTTTATGTTCTCATTATGCTCTGAATTTTACGGTGGGTCTACATTGAATGCCTGAACTTCACCCTCAGAGGCCTCTCTTTGAAGCCTCCCTCTTAGACTACTGTTTTGTTGGACAATTCCCTAGATTCGGTTGCTTAAATGTCCATGATCTATATCAAAGTCTCTTCACTGCTCTTTATAGGTCTCAACAGATCTCTAGAAAACTGCCTGTAAATTGGAGATCCCAACTTAAAGGGGATTATGACATACATCCTTGAAAAGTTTGTGCCACATCTCATCTTGATAATTTTCTTTGTTACTGGCATTTATCATTCTTATCTAAATGTTATGGAGGTTTTAGTCCTGTAGAGCCAGTACCGGAAGACAAGCTACTTCTTTCTACTTTTTGTATATGCTTTTATTCCTATTTACTTCTTTTGTAGCTTAGATTGTGTGCATTGTAAAGATGATCCGATGTGAACAGGTTGCAGTCTAGGACATGACTTGCATAAAGAGATGGACTGTGACCTATACAAAGCATATGAAGCAGAAGAGAAAAATTTATCAGGACGGGGTATTGGAGCAAAGTGCTTCAGGTAACAAGGTAAACATCTAGATTTTCAAACCCCACAGGAAAAGAAAAGGATTTTGGTGCTTATATTTTCTAATGACTTAGGTTTGGTACAAAGCTAATTAGTTTTAGGCACAATGTAAAACTTTTGTCTGTTCTGATCCTCCAGCACTACATATTTAAACAATGAAGTATTACATGAATTACTTTTTTTGTACTATTACTGGGCAATAAAGAAACCAATTGCTCCAAGCAGAATGACATTACTTTGCTGCAGAAGAATAGAAATTTCTATGAAAATAAAATGACTTAGTTAGTAACAGTGTATGAATAAGTAGAATGACCATATACGTGACTTGTGAATTGGCTAAAAGAACAGTTGAGTTTGGGCTGTCTCAAGTTTGGTCATTGATAAATTGCATGAAATGTGTTATGCTTTTTTTAAGGGAGAACCATATATATGGTATGTACCCATACTTCAGGTTCAAAAAGGAGAGGAATTCGTAGAGGAAATCTACTCATGATTGAAATGATTGAGTTTGAATAAGTCTACTTCCTATGGCCATTAAGATGCTTGAGCTCGAAACTTCATTAGCTTCTCTTATCTGAGTAAAACATACCCTTCAAAGGCCTCACGAAGAACTATATTTTCTTTTCAATTTCCACTTACTACTAAATCATTCTTATTGGACAAAACAGCCCAAAAGATGCTCTGCTCTTCTGTTTGAGTCACTTAACTTAAATTGCCTTATTGTTGTGGTGAAGCTGGATTGATTAATTTGACCAATGACATATGGCCAGAGACTAGAGACTAATTATGATATTTATGGCTATCAGTATATCTCGGTTAAAAATTTTGGAGTTTATTGTTTGTTTATCTCTGATTATATTGGTTAATTTATCTGTTTATTCTTGGTTCCTTATTATAATTTTGTACCAGATAGATCAGAATTTTCCATTTTGATCGTATGATTCTTTATTAATCTATCTTGTTTCTGTATATGCTTAGGTAATGTTGTATGATGACAGTGAGAAACTCATAGATAGCAGGTTCTGAAGAAAGACGAGGTGGTTGAATGTGGCAGAACGCTGACCATGGAAGCCCATCTTGTTGATATCGGAGATCCCGAAGCAAATCACAAACCTCTTACAATTTAAATATCAGTGGAATAGATAAGAATTAAATGAAGTGGCTGACATTCAGGGACAAAATGGTAGGATTATTTACTGTTTATTCTCATTGTACTCATAAACACTAAGTTCGCTCATGCAAAACTTTAGCACATTCAACATATTGATGCAGACTAGTTTAGGTTCTTACTCATGGTAAAGTGCCTTTGTTATAGAAAACAGAAAAAGCATGTTGCAGAGTACACGACCGAACAAAGTTTCAAATACGATAAATTGCAACATCAGAGGTCAGAGGTTCTGCCATGTAACTACTTGATGCATTAAATAGGTGTTTGTTTCCAGTGTTTAGGTTCTTATACTGAAGTATCTTTATCCTCAGATAACAAGAAAACACATTGGATAGTAGACTACCACAGAAACATTCCGTTGCCATACCAAGCAGCATTAAAGGTCAGTCTTGTGTAGCTTGTGGATGCATTGCATCCAGCTGGTCAGCTATGAACTCCTTCCCAGCTCTTCTTTTCTAAATTTTTACATGCTACCTGACTATTATGCTACTCAATTTCCAGCTTTCTTTCTTTTCTCATAAAGTAGAAAACTACCTTGCTCTAAATAGTTCATCATGGCTTGATCTTATACTTAATTCTTCAGTAATTACGCATTTAATCTAGCATGGTTTGATGCTTTTCCTGATCCAGTGAGCAAGAAGACTGAATTTGGTAGCTCTGGAGCACGACAAACTCATCCAAATACAACACATATGCCATTAAAAGGTTAATACAGCATTTTGCTTTTTATTGCCCACAATGGCATTAATGTCATTTTAGTTATTTTCAATATTATTGTAGGTACATGTTATTTACATTTTATGTTCTATAATTGTGATTTAGCCTTATTTGTATTTTTTAAGAATCAGTTACTTTTAGTTTCCAAGCAAGTAGAAAGTGCAGTGGGCATATGGATGCATGTATTCCCATTTTGTAAATGATGCTCCAGAAAGGGAAAGGTTTTGTATGGTTCCTTGCAAATACTGCGGGTCTTATTTATGTGAAAAGAGGACAAGTGACAAATGAAATCATCTGGTTCTGGTAACAGGTATTATGCCTGTATCAGTTAGTGCTTGTCATGGTATTCTCTACCATATATATCATGCCGAGTAGTCTCACAGGCTCCCACCCTGCCAAGGAATGACATGCAACATTTATAGATGTTCAGAAAAGACCAATAAACCCTTCTCCTTTGTGGTATAGATTACTTCAAAAAGCCTTTTATTTTCTTGGATTTAGCCCGACTTTATATGTGATAGTCCCACATCGGTGGGATAGAAAAATTAGTAGGGTATAAAATAATTTAAGTGGGCTATAACATTAACTTGGGCTATAGTATTTTGGGCCGCATGATTTCGGATCTAACAAGTTGGGTTGGGGCGTTACAAATGGTATCAGAGCCACTCTTGGGGGTACTATCATGTAGGGTCATGCTGGAATAGACTGTGCATTCCGATGAGGTACTCTCGATCCGGCGGATAAAGGTTGATCACTGAGGATGGTGACAGCAGCATGGTGGGCTTGCCTCTGAAGTCTCACATGAATATGCACTGAAAGGGGATTCTGGGGCCAAGTGGGCTCTGACGAGGACATCAGGGATTTAAGTGGGGAGATTGTGATAGTCCCACATCGGTGGGATAGAAAAGTTAGTGAGGTATAAAATAATTTAAGTGGGTTACAACCATAACTTGGGCTATAGCATTTTGGGCTGTGTGGTTTCGGGTCCAACAAGTTGGGTTGGGACGTTACATTATAAATATTAACATAGATACATGCATATACTGGTTCATGCCTGCTAAAAGATTTTTTTTTTTTTTTTACCATCACTAAGGAGCAGTGACTTTGAAAAAAGTATTTAGAGAACGATGGTTGCCTCATATTATATCTTTAAAATATGATAGTTGAAACATACCTTTCTTTGAGTTTCAAAGAAACAAAGAAAATACCTTTATCTGTCCACATTCTATTTGTACTTGCTGAAATGACCTCAATGTCATTTTAGCCTGGACCCTACTGCATATGATGAATCATTACTGGAATATCCTAAAGTTTTGTAAATAAGCAATTTTGTCACTACATAAGTTGATAATGACATGTAAGGTACATGTCCTATTCTGAAGCGATTCCTTTATCCCGCATTATGATATTTACACATCCATCTAGACCTGCTCTCCATTTACATGACAGCAAATTATTCTTTCCAAGTGGTATCTCTTTGATTTGATTAAAAGTTTCTAATTTGGAATTCTTTCACGTTTTACAATTTTGAAATATCTGGTTTATAAAGTATGAAGCATTTACAATCATCATGAGTATAGTCCTTAATACATAAAAAAGTAAAGAGGAAATGTTATTATATGATTCATTAGAAAAAATTATCGTATGACACCTTGTTATATCTAGATATCCAGCAAGGATCAGGTTTATTGGTAATTTTGCATCATGATGAGAAGATTTCACATCTGCTAACCATTTATAAATAATGCTTAGTGCAAGGTAACATGGAGAACTTACACTAGATAACCACCTAAAAAAGCATACCATGCCTTTTTCCCCTTCCATGCATATTGTTTTTCCTACTCACCTGCAATCCCTTTAATCCTATATAGAATGGAATGTCTTGTATACCACACAAATTACTCAAAAGGCAAAAAGATATCATGACGGCATCTTGCGACTTGCACCTTGTGGTTCTCATAACAACCAGGTTAGTTGATATCTGTCAATTATCGTTACTAAAATTCTTTCGACAAGCTCACTTTTATGCATTTAAACATTAGATAAGTATTAAAATGCTCAGGGCCTATTTGATCTAGATTCTAGTTACAATCAGTACTAAAGGGCCTGAGTTTAGCTAATAATATTTTGTGCAAATTCTCTTATGTGCTCAGATTTTCTTATTGGATGAAGATGGTGCAGTACTGAACAGCAAGTTCCTCAAGTCAGCTGAAAATGTGAAAAAAGGCAGCAAGATTGAGTTGTCCAACTATCTGGTTGAAGTTTGCGATCCACGAACTTTACTGGAAGGCACAGTTTTTTCAATATATCCACACATGAGCTCTTGTTTTAATTATGACTATTTTTTAATAACATTGATACTGTAAGCAAGAAGTTCCACTGGTTATGTTTCATGAGGAAATGCTGGATGAAAAATTTCTGCAGATCTTTATTATTAAAGCTTGTTGCACAGATAGTATGACTCAAATATTTACTGATGTGCAGAAGGTCTGCATCAGGGTCCTTTAGAGAAAGTTGCATGCTCTAGCTGCTCTAGTGACAACAAATTCACAATTAATATGGAAAATCTTAGTGACATGGTGCTGCCTACTGGTTTGTTTTTTCTTAGTAAAAGCAACTTTTAGATGATATCCATTATGTGATATGATATTAGTGTTCTTCATCCTGATCTTCGAAGTGCTTTAATGTACAGAAGATTTGCAAAAGGGTCATGCAGAGCAAGTTATAGGTTCTATTGGCTCAAATATTTGGAAGTCTGCGAATTGTAGAAGGGTGTTAAATGATGAGTCACTGCGTAATGGTTCGTTTTCCTTGATGCTTTTTTATTATTTGCAACATCTTCATTGAAATGTTACTGACTTGACATGTGGTTCAGGCATAATATCATGTATTGTTACCATCTAAGTAGGCACCAGTGAACCTTTCTTTGCTAGTTATAAAGGATTAGTGGTTTCTCTTCGAGGAATTTGATAGCTGCATATTTGTAGTGCGAACCATTCTTTAGTTCTCTCATAGATGTGATCTCCCTGCATAAGGTTGTAGTTTTTGGTGACTCCTATTCCTTTTCCAGCCTCTCAAATTCTTTCTGTTCTTCAAAGGCCATTGCCAAAAGAGAATGGGGACCAAAGAAAGCTGCCAGTAGATCAAGCTCATTCATCACCATCTTCGGACCACAGCTTATTGGATGTACAAAGTCTTACCAAGGAGCTTAGTGTGCCGGAGACGAATTTTGTGAGGGAAACTGTTGGTGACAAACATGACCATGACTCTGCTGGAGGTGCTGCTGAAACTTCTATATCAGGAAGTCCCTTTGTAAATTTTGAAGCTTCTCAGGAAGTTCATACTTCAAGCATTATCGTTGCAGTGGACACTGATAGTGAAGAGAAATTGCCATCAGATGGTTGTTCGTCTCCTTGCAATCAGTTATCTGGGTACGCGTTCTATATTTTCAAGTTATTATAAATTAGAATTGCTGTCATGCAGTAGTGCAATATATGATTCTGGTAACTTCTGATCATCTAAAATCCAAACATGTCTTAATACGGAAAACCAATGTTTGGGTTTCATTCCTGAAGGACTTATGCATGTTGATCATTAAGGGAAAAGCATCAATATATTTTTAACTACTTAATGTGAATATTTTGGTGGTATTGTGTGCGGGTTTCCTTTCGTGCCTAAACCTAGATGGTCAACTACGGTCCTGGGGCTATGTTAGCTATCTAGCTTCTTCTAAAGTTTTTTTTTTCCTTTCTTCTTCCTTTCTTTTGCATGGAAGCATTTTCTGAGATCATTACCAAGCACTTATTTTCTTAGGAAGCGCTTTTTGCTTTAAAAATTGCAAAATTACTTTAAGTAACAGAAAACATGCCCGAAGAATATCATGACTATATTTCATAGAATTTACATTTGGTCTTTTATATTTTCCAGCTACGTTCGATAATGTTTTGTTCCCGTTTCAAGAATGATGTTGCTTCTGCCTTAGACATTAGAACTATTATGTTTCGGGTGCCCATCCACGATGTTCAAACTCATGCGTCAACGATTTTGATCCAGGCAAGTGGCACCAAAAAGTTCTGCAACCATAATGGTTATGGAGTCTACTGACGAAAGCAATGCGGGCATGACAGTTTCCACAGCAGGATCCAGAGTCTCGGATGCTCGTACTTGCACTTCGTTCAGGATGAGTCAAGGAATTGCATCCAATAATAGTAGTGCTGATAATGATAGGAGTCCAGGTGAACATATTTAACATTCAGTCTCCAATTCATCTAAATTTTATTCTAACAGCTAAGATTAATTTTATACAGGAATGAATGCTGCTGGCGTCTTGGATGTCTATAGCATGAGATATGAAGCTATAGATCAGGTTCGAGAGTTTGAACCTTCAACATTTCCTAATTTCTGTGACAAGTGACTTTACCTGTTTTAATGTTCAGTATAAAAAACAGTTCATTCTTGCAATGATTTAATCGGCATCTGCCGTAAACTATACAAATGAAAGGAGAAACAGAAACTTAGATTCCGAGACATTTGAAACTGCTTTACTTGCACCGACTTGGTTCACAATAATTACTTTTTGGTGCAGATCTGTACCGAGAACAAAAAGACGGGACATTTGGAGGGGTCTACATGTTGGACGGATCAGAAGCTCGGAACGCGACAAGCACGAATTCCGAGTGTCAGCGCTCGACAATTATGTTCCCTGATGTGGGCGAAATGCCTACGTTTGATTTGGGTTTCTAAACAAGGGTTCCAATGGCATGTTGTTGCTGCGCCTCAAAGCTCAGACATTCCTTGGGCCATTCACTGCTCATCCCTGGCCAAGCTTGCCCTTCTGATGAACAGAAAGGTTAGTACTGTGGTCTTATGGTCCTCATGATTTCTGAACGTAAATGAAATCATGCTCACTTGCACATGCTATGGTTAAATCCCTTGACCTTCTGATTTCGATATCTGATAACACCCTCTCTCTTTAGAAAATACTTTTGATGTTGAAATGTTTGTACTGCTTAGCTCACGATATTGAAATTTATGGTCTGGTGGGGTATGTATCAGAGAAAGTTTGGTATAAGTGCGGGTCATGCAAGGATGTTTTAAATCTGAGAGGGGCATAAGCACAATCTAAGATTCTACATGCAATGAAGAACAAAGAACATTAGGGCAAGAATATTTGGGCACTTGGAAAATATTCTATTTCACTACTGGCAGAACTCTGGAACCAAGAACATCCATGTCCGCTTACTCATCCAACTTGTGATAATTGTTTTTGCCAACCAAGTTTCCAGTTTCCACATCAATCGACGTGCCATAATCCGGTGTCTGTTTCCGGCTGCGGAGCTGAAGCCCATGTTTTTCGCCTCCGTATTGCATGCAATTGGACCGCGCAAATGCCACGGTGAGTAACACGCCATGCAACCCCTTGTATTTCACCAATTCCGATTGCGCGCTATCCACCGTGTATATGCTTCGGGATTTACCAGGTTCACTTGCACCTAGTGCATGCAATAATTTCTCTTTTGTCCTGGGTTCTATGTCAAATCAAATCAAATCCTGATGGCCTACCGAACGCAAAGAGTTAATCACCGGTGGCTCTGGTTTCCCAGGTCACATCATTCCTCTCTTTCCAACTCCCTTTGCCAAGAGACAATAAGCAACTCCTTTTGAACCCAAAAAAAAAGAAAAAAAAGAAAAAGAAAAGGAGGAGGAGCAACGCCTCGCTGTTTTAAATCAAACTGATAAAATAAGTGTATAAATAAAAAAAAAAATAAAAAAAACAGATATTTTTCGAACAAATTTGGCTTCAGATCCTCTAGTTTTTATAATTTTTTTACGCTGAAACTGCCGCTATTTAGTATAAATGGGAGGCAGAAAATTATAGTTAGAAGATTCATCACAAGTGAGAGTAGGATAATCGGGATTTCAATTTTTTTTTTTTTGATTTAATCTTTTTCTCCGTAAACTAGAAGGCTTAAACGGCTCGATCGGACAGGCTAATCTAACACAGCTTGAGCTACTTTCTGCACAAGATTTGCATTCAGTGAAGTCAAATTGATAAAAATAGGTGTATAATTAAAAAAAGTTAAAAAGAACAGATACTTTTCGATCAAATTTAGCTTCAGATCCTTAGTTTTATAATTTTTTTGCATTGAAATTATCGCTATTTAGTATAAATGGG
>KE504710.1:1338040-1370521 GCA_000441515.1 Elaeis oleifera | reverse complement strand
TTTTTGGTTTAATTTTTCTCCGTAAACTAAAAGGCTTAAACGGCTCGATCGGGCAGGCTAACCTAAAACAGCTTGAGCTATTTTCTCCACAAGAATTGCATTCAGTGAAGTCAAATCGATAAAAATAAGTGTATAAATTAAAAAAGAGCTAAAAAGAACAGATATTTTCGGTCAAATTTGATTTCAGATCTTCTCATTTTTATAATTTTTTACGTTAAAATTGTCGCTATTTAGTATAAATGGGAGGCAGAAGATTATGGTTAGAAGATTCATCACAAGTGAGAGTAGGATAATCGAGATTTAATTTTTTTTTAATTTAATTTTTTTTCATAAATTAAAAGATTTAAACGGTACGATCGGGCAGGCTAACCTAAAACAGCTTGAGCTACTTTCTGCACAAGATTTGCATTCAGCGTATTCCGATCTTGCTACCCGGACCTGTCACCGGTTAGTCGGTTACACCATTTGGAGGGGCTTTTTGGTAAAAATCGGCGGGCAGCTTTGACTTGACAGGAGAAATCACAGGAAAACTGGTTATTATTGCAGTCCACATCTGTGGCAAAAGAGACGTGAGGTAGCCCAATAATTAACTGAATCCCACACGGAGAATTTGCCGTGTCAATATTTTATATGGCTCCAACCTATCAAAAGGGATCCTTTTAAAGAGAAACATAGATTGATATTTCAGTAGCTTGGAGATTATAAACCAAACCTTCTCCTAATAGGATTGACAATTGATTAGAAGACAATCTGACAGGAGACATCCATGTACGTTGGAAGCGTGTCAATAAACTAAATGCCCCACGTCAGCTGATCTAAAGAGCTAGCTCATTCGGATTTCGGAGGATCTGGCGGACGCGTCCGCGGTGCGCGGAAAAGGAAATAAAAACCCTGGTTGCGGAAACTGAGATCGGCCTGGTTGGTGGGTAAACGACGAGCTCCACCGCTGTCCTCTTCACGTCCACATCGCCGGCAGCTAATCCGGCCCGGTGACAACTAATGTACCAAATATAATGATCCAAAATTTTCTTTTGCTTTGATATCTCTCTTCGGGTCTTTCCTCTCCTACTCGTATCTCCATTACTTTCCTGGAACCTCTCTCCTCATCTATCAACGATTTCCGTACTTACAGCACCTGCATCTCCTTTCAGCCCCTATGAGGGCAGAGTACTCTCTTTATTTTTTTATCCAAAATGGATGCATCCCATCAAATCTGTTGTGGGAGCAAGATCTCTCTAATCCCGCGGCTTATATTGGATTGAGACATTCTCTCTCCAATAAAATATTTTTAAAAATAAATCATAAAATTTATTATTCTATAGTCCATATGCTTATACAAATATTTGGTTCAGAGTTTGGTGTATAGTTTTTTTTATTTTGTTTCCCAGACTGCTTGGTGTCATATTGTTGTTTCGGTGGGACTAAAATTTTGGACCGTAAAACTAGCTAACGTAAGTCAATGCAATTGAATTATTTTATAAAAAGATAAAATTATAATATCTCACATCTACCGATCGAAATGGATAATATTTTGCATGAATGAATATAGAACATAAAATTCATCTAATTTTTTTTAAAATAATATAATCAAATAATTTTATAATTTTTTTTTAATACAAATGAACGGTCATACTCATTTGATGCGAAAATAATTCAAAAAATTAAAATATAAAAAATTTTATAAATTTAATAAATAATTTTATCTTATCGTCGGATTCAACCATCATCAGAATGGCCAGTAATAAAAATCGTCATCTATTCTACCACAATGTTAACCTTTTGGTAAGCACGACGGGTTCTGACTGATGTCCTGTTTCTTCTGTTCACTTTTCTTCTCAGTTGGGTCCCAATTTTTTTATTCAATCAAGCTATTAAGAAACACTTAACGGCGTTAAGGAGAGAAGTCCGAGGCTTTGCGATTTCGCAAATACATTCCACGTGGCGGTCCATCGCGACCGCGCACTATGATCAACTGGGAGACGCGTCCGGAGCTGACACACGGACAGCGGCGCTGACTAGATTCAAAGACCCGTACAACCCCTTTTTTTCTTTTTTAATAGAAAAATATAGATCCCCAAAGACGAGCTGCCGGTCCCACGTAACAGTGGTAGCGGGATCCACACTGGATCCAAATCCATCCGTCCGATTCCTTTGATTAACGGCACAGGAGGCTTCCGTGTACCAGCACACGATTGCACCGGAGGCAGATCCCTCGCCCATTCTTATGACACGTGGGACCCCAGTCCGTACCTCCCTCATCCCCGACTTTTACATAATTAATTAATAACTTCCATTTATCCCCAATTAAAAAAATGAATATCTCAAAGTTATCTAGATGCTCGTGCTTGACGCCCCGGGATTTTCATATAATTACAATCCACATCCTACTTTTCTCCACTCGTTGTATTCGTGCGAGTACGCCGGGAATCATCTGACGGATGGTGGGTGATTGTCCTTCTCTTTTAACGCATCGGTGATGGGGGCCACAGCGAGTCTGTGGGGTCCATAGGGAACACAAATCGACGGCTGTCGTTCTGGGAATCTGGTATAGCCGACGGAGATGGATAAAGATTAAAAGGGACGGCTAATAGGGAATTTTTTATCAAGTCAGGTCTTTTGGATGTCTAACTTCGAAATCAATAGAATTGGGTGTAAGTAATGTAGAACAACGAGAATTTCGAAAGATAAGAACTTTGGGAAAAAACGCTTGGAGAGGGGGGAGAGAGATTGAGAGATAGAGCGCGCGCAATCTAGCGTCATTCTCTCTATTTCCTCGCCTCGATTAGATTCGGTTTTAGATCTCATCTTACAGAGTCCAGCGCTCCGTTCGCCCAGTTTCTTCGGTCGTTGGGTTCTGTGAGGTATGTCTTGCCGTCTCGATCCCGGTTTGCTGAATTCTGGAGTTAAATTCGCTTCACTGTTTTTTCTTCCAGTTCTATTCGGGGTTTTTGTGAATTGGGTTTCTGTTCGGTTGATGGTTTTCCTTTTTGTTGTTTTGTTTTTTGAGGTTTTTTGTTATGTGTGTATTTTTTCTTCCCCGGTAGATTGTGTTCGGTTTATTGGTGGATTTGTGTGAATTTTAATTAATTTTATCAGTTTTTTAGTGGATGTTTAAATTGTAGATGGTGCTTATCGTCAGTGGCTATGCTAGGATTTGAGTGTTTTTTTGTTTGGGTGAGAAGATTTGAGTATGTTTACTAATAATGACTTGAGATATTGTGTGCTTTAGATTTTTTTTTTTCTGGGTCCGGCCCGAATTAGATATTTTGGCTTTGCAACCTCTTTGGGTTACAGTTATATGGATGGTGAATGTGGCCGGGGTCTCTTGGTTAAATTAAGTGAAGCAGTTCGTAGATCGATGGATCTGGCTTGTGGAATCACTGCTAGTGGTGTCATCCGGTTCTGGGGCTGATAGCCTTGTAGATTACCAGGGTAGTCTTAAAAGAACTCTGTTTCATGGTTATTTATTGCATGATGTAGAGGTGGTGGCTGGGAAGGGCAAAGTTCTGCATTTTCCCCTGTTGTGCCACTCGGTTGGTACTGGCAGTCGGCTGCTTTCTGAAAGGAGGTTTTTTTTTTTACCCTGCTTTGAAGAGAAAACGGTAAGTTTTGAATCATACATGGTTTTATGACTGAGGATATGGAGAAGTGGCCATTTTGGTATCTCTGGACAAATGTTGAATATACATAGAGTGCTTTTTAATTTTTGTATAGAATTTTCTTTTTCAGCTATTATGTCTATAGCAGTAGTCCAGTGTGGTTAATAAATCAGATACTTCTCAATACAGCATAACCCATAAGCTTCCATATTCGCAAGGAAGAAGCCTTATTCAATCAATTTATTATTAGCAGATAGTTTGCAGTCACTCATATGCACCAGCCAAAGAAATGGATGCATGGTTTAAAGTGACAAGCATTGTGTGTTGTTTTTCATATTAAGTTCCATTTGTCTGCTTGTTGATGTGGCAGGTTTTTTCTTATGCTGGATGCTTTGTTCTATTAATTTATTGTTGCATCGCTAAAAAAAGGTCCATAATGGCAGGAATCTATAAAAAGGCCATATTTCTTAAGAAGCTTCCAATGCTGAAGAAATTGTATTGACCAGTTCATCTTCTTTCTGACTCAAGGATGGACCTGAAAAATTTCTATATGATGCTTGGGCTAAATTGCATAATAATATAAAAGTACAAACTATCTTTTTTACATGTGTATGCTTGATCATACAAAATCATAAGCAGTTGTTTCTTGCTCAACCAATATTTTCCTGGGTGTCTCATCCATGGGGAATTAAATGGTTGTAGTAGTCGATAAATATTCAATTTATGAATTTAGTATGGCTATTGTCTCCCTTATCTGACTTGCTGCTGAGTCCTCAGAATGGGCCTCTTGAAAGGCAATATGTTGATGCAATTTCTTAAATGTTTTTTTGTAAGATTTAGAAGATTGAAGAATGTCCATTCATTAGCTCATAATTGAAGGTGGTTATGGAAAGATTGTAGTTTTTCAATGTGGTACTGTATCTTGTCCATTACTATCATGTTTGTTCCTACTATGATGCACATGAGCAAAATTGAGTCAGAACACCTATCACTGCACTTTAAATGTCCTTATAAAGTAGCATTAGTGAGGTGATACCGTGATGGCATTAGTCTATGTTATACTGAAACTTCGATAACTCATGATCAAGATGATGCAATTTTTGGTGCAACATTTTTCAATGGTGAAAATCATATGATCCTTGTTGGAACAGATGCTGTGATTAATTGATTTACTAGGCTATAATCCTGCAAATTGTTTATTATCAACTTTTGACCTTGTTATTGTTTATCAATATTTTAATTCTTAGCGATAGAGACTTCTAAGACCCAATTCACTCCATAGCTTCTTGCTCCCTTCAATTTTCATAATTATCTCGAACATGATTAGGTATGGCTCATCTTACCTCAACAAGCTCCCACTTTAGCTCTCAAATTTGTTGCATCTCTCACCACAAAACTATATTCTTGATAAGTTAAAGCTATAGAAGATGATTTGCAATTTTAATGTGTAGAACTAGTGCCATGCCCTAAATATTCTCTTTGTAATGTTGATCAAATCAAAAAATAAGATTGAAAGACAATGATATAATCAAGGTTCGCCATTTTAGTATCGAACCTCATACAGGTATCATCCTATTACAGTTCAGTATGCAGTACCATATAGTATGATTCGGTGTTTTGAGAGTCTGTATGGTATGGTACCCCATACCAGTTCGGTACTAGTATGGTGCGATACCGATCGGTATGGCAAACCTTATCATATAATATGACCCAAAATTTAATGTTGTTCAACAATAAGTGATTATTTTTGTATTACGAGGTACACGATCTTGTTTCATGGAATGTTGTACTATTTCTTGCTTCAGGAATATGATTACCCGAGTACACGTGCATATATAATGCTAGCATGACCTTCCTCCCCTAACTCGATTTCCTGGTGCAAATTCTGGCCTTTGATCGCTTTGAATAGCCTCTGTCTTAATGCTAACCTTCCAAAAGGCCTGGCCTTATATTTCATCTGCCTTATTTAACTTCATCTCATTCCTTTACTGGAATCAAGTTCATTAATTTCTTTGATGTACGTACAGTAGGACCATCATGAAAGTTAAAAGTACTAATGGCAATATACATAAATTTTATGAGAATTTCGCTGTCAATTATATCTCATTTTGAATCTTGAAAAATGCTATCCATGTTAAAAAAATATAGCATGCCATGCTTGTATACCTCGACCCGATATACTAAGATATGCCGTATCATCCTTGCTATTGTCATGGAAACGTATATAGCTCAGTTGATAGTTATGTAAAGGTACATTTAGATATATGAGGAAATCTTTTCTACTTTAAATCTTCATTACTTGATGATGATGGTTAAACATGATTTGAACATTTAAGTCATGTGCGAGATGCTTCTACTTCCATTATACACCATGATTCCCCTCAATGATGCATTATTGTTTCTGATAAGCATCACACATATAGAGACTATACTTCTTATTTGCTTGTCAAATCACATCCTTGCATCAAATAACATTGAATTTTTGGTTTGATATATGTATATCATTTGATAGAAGCTGCCACTTTGTAACATTCTGTTACATGTGTTGTAATGTAAATTAGTGTTGACTAATACTGGGTTGAAATGAATTAACGTGCAGCCTCAAGATATGGAGTACATATATCATGATGGGCCATGTGGACCTAGTGCCCAGTGCAGGTACTTGCCTGGTACAGTATGTGCTAGCTAGTGCTAATTAAAGCCATGGCCTAAAGTACCCTTCTTGAACTGTTGAACATGTCATCCCCCTTTCTTGCCTGGCAATCCTATTTGTAAAAAATTATGACCCAGCTAAATCAAGGTGCTCAAGCCCCTTGGTGATAATGACTGCTGACCCATAAACAACTATTTGGAATTCAAAACTGCTTATGTAGCCAATGCTTAAATATATAAGTAGTAATATGTAATATGTAAATCTACTATATCATACACGACCACAAATTCTGAAACTGATCTTTACTCCTCTTCTTAATAATTTAGTAGTTCCTTTTTTTGGGGCCTACACATTGGCTTAATATTTAGTTATAAATGTAACAGACCGTCTGCCAATTCATATTTACTTACAGTTAGGTGTAGTTAGATTATATTTATGGTGAATAACACTTGTTCCTTAGCTTCGATGCTGGGAGCTCTTGGTAACTCTATTAGTTTTACTTTCCTAGCTGTTCCCTCTGGAGGCTTTAAAGTGGCATCCTCTTAAATTCGAAATTAGAAGCTTTTTGTTTGTTTAGGAAAAAGGTTTGTAAGTGTTCCTGCTGCTTCAGCTTTTAAGATTAGTTGCATCCATGTGTGAAGTTTTTGATAGATTTTCTTTTTTTAATCCAAAATTGCTCGTAAACTCTTTTTCTGGAGAACATACTCTCATTGCTTTATCCTTTCTGACAGAGCATTGCTGTAACAAACAGTTTTAGAGAATGACGGAATAATGGCAGCTGCAGAAGCAAGGGCTGCTTGGCAGCGTGCTGCAAATCGTTGCCTAGTCCAGGAAGATGCAAAGAGAGCTCCAAAGTTAGCCTGCTGCCCATCATCATCTGTGCTACAGAATGATTCAAGCAATGACAATGCAACAAATGCACAAGATCATTCTTCCCATATTTTATGCCTTTAAACTGGAATCCCATGAATTCTAATCTTCCACTGGATGCTCAATGGTGGCTCCAGCTGCAACCCAACTTTGGTCACCAAAAGGATTATGTATGTGAACAGCCAAATTTCTTAGAAGATGAACTTGATGAGATGAGAGTGGAAACTACAGTCCCAACAAGTAAGTTTACTGAAGAGCCGTTGCTGGGTGAATCAATGGACATTGATCTTAAAGTAAATGAATGCTTTCTGGAGTCTCCATGTATGGTATCTACAGCTTCTATGAAGCGCTATTCTGAATCTGGAGTCCAAGAGATGAAGACAGTAACCAGTTGCCCACAGCAACCACTAAAGCATAAGGTTGATATGAGTGATTATCTTTACAGGGATGAGGAGCTGCTGGATTGGAAGCCTGTTGATCGGTTGATTTCAAAGAACCAAGAGAAGGTTTCTTCAGACCTCAATACACCATGGGCAGGAGGTAACAAGAGTGAGCCCTGGTGGCGGATATCTGACAAAGATGAGTTGGCTTCATTGGTTGCCCAAAAATCACAGCAGCATATTGAGAACTGTGATCTGCCAAGGCCCACCAGACGGTGCATGTTAGCGGGAATCCATTTGGTTGTCTTGAGAATTTAGATGCTAATGGGATGTTTGCATCAACATTAGGTCAAAAGTTGCATGCTGGCATATGCAGTCCCTTTGATCATGCACAAAATACTTCGTCTTCTGGGAGTTTGGATGATAAGAATCGGTCTTCTGGTGGAGGCTATTTGCTACATGATACTGCAAAACTGCACAGGTACTGCTTGTTCATGTTGCATTCTTCAAAAAACTGCACATGCTTAATCTTTTATATCTTATTTTTCAGAAGGAAGAAGCGTCTAATTTAGGTTTAGCATTTGTTTAGTATGATCAGATTGCAACGTGCTAGCGGTAAGCAAAAAATTTCTCATGTTTTCTGTAGTACATCTGTATCTACATATATATGTACAGACATACATACGTAGATTCTTGCCAAGGACTGGCAAGACGAGAGCATGAGATTGAATTTAGATAAATTGTAGTTTATAAGTAGATTCTTGCATATCCTGTAACTGAGAGAAATTCAAAAGGATGGTTTCATTTAATATTACATTTTGATTTGTTTCATACCACATCCTATTTTTTTCTCCACATAACATAACAGGTAATTTCTGACAAAATTTAGTGCAGTTTGATCGTTTGCAGATAGTCGCATGCTTCCATTGTTTGTTGGTTCTCTGTCTGTTATCTATATGAAGCATACATAATCTTTGACTAAGTGTTAATTAATCTTTTACTGAATTCTGTAATTTAAAATTTGTTTGTTAGATTAATTAACAGGGTGCTGCTTGATCTAAAGATTTGATGTGTACTGTTTGTTCAGATTCCCTGCAATAGCTGGCGGTCCAATATTAGATCTACTTTTGATTTTGTGATAATATGTAAACTTGATACGGTTAACTTGTAAGCTTTTGTTGATTGACTAATTATCTGTACAAATCAAGGCAGTTTTAATACTTTTACAAGACATGAATGTTTCCCATTGAGAAAATCTTCTATATTTGGCTGTGTGTGCTGCAGTAAGTTTCTTTTGTAGAGAGACGTACTCAAATAAACCTGTTCTTATAACTAATTAATCTTCTTCCCTTCTACGTTATTGCTTATGTGTGCATTATGCTTGATGCCATATGATGCTATGCAGCGGCGACCAAGGTCATTGTACAACTGAATATGATTCACCAGAAAGCAAGCAGATACCAGAAGGTGACCCAAGCAGGGCTCAGCTGTTGGAAGCACTCTGCCATTCACAAACCCGAGCAAGGAAAGCCGAAATGGCAGCCCAAAAAGCTTATGATGAGAAGAACCACATCATCAAGCTACTGTTCAGACAAGCTTCTCATTTATTTGCATACAAGCAGTGGATACACATGTTACAGTTAGAGAGCTTATGTCTCCAGCTCAAGATCAAAGACCATCCGATCTCAACACTCTTCCCTGTCCTGCCATGGATGCCATTGAAGGGGACACCTTCAAGCAAAGATAGGAACACACGGAGGAAAGGGAGGAATCAGGCGACGTGTAATATCTGCAAGTATGTGGTTGTCTTTGCTTTCGGACTGGGTTTGGCTGGTGCAGGTTTGCTCTTGGGATGGTCCCTGGGCTGGTTACTGCCAACTCCTGAGATTCCCTCACTGTTTAAAACTGGCAAGTAGTGACTAAGAATTTCAAATCCATGCACGCTGGATTTGTATGGCTGCAGTTGAGCAATTGCATTGAGGCTAATATTTATGGGGTAGTGCCACAAAGTTTGGGTTCAAAGCATGCCATGTGGTGGTTCATGTTGTGTGTTTATCCACTAAAGGTTTTCATCTGTTAATGTACATAACATAAGCAGTACCCAGTGTACATATGTGTTGAGACCTAGATGATTGCACTTGCGCAATGATATCCATGCAGGATGATGAAACTTTACGGTCAAGCAGGCAGTGAAATATGTCCTTCACGCCTTTCGTGATACTATTTCTGCATCATTTTTATCACATTTGCTTGCATGCATTGCCTGCGGATCTTTTAAAAGTAAGCAAATATGTCATCAAGTCATTGGTTTGATGCACTTTTCTTGTTATGAGTGTCACCAAGTCGACAACAAATTATGAGTTCTAATATTGGTTGAAAGGCAAATCATGTTCTTGGATCAGGGGCAAAAGTGCTGAGCAATAAACTCAATTTTATGGAAGGGGTGTATCAAGTTTTTGGACACATCTTACATGCATTTGATCGGTGAAAATTGACTATTGTTTTGGGGCTGTTTTGTTGGCTAAATTGTTATCAAACTGATAAATATTGAATATGATTGTGTAAAATAGGTTTACAAGGCAAAGGTCAGACATTTTTAACACTAGTTCTGCTTTTCAGATTGTATATTCTGCTAGAATTTCTGATAGCAGATGTTCCAATATGCTTTCTATCGGAATGCATGGTAGGGTCTTGGCTCGCCACACTGCCTGGCCTCTCACGGCAAGACAGAACGATGTCAATTGGTGGCCACCAAATGGCTCGGCTTTGTTGTTTGGATGATGGAGATTCGGACCAGCTGGTAACGAAGGTTGCTTTGTCATAAGCGATGAACATTATCTGCTCGCCGTCAATCCAAAAGGATAATCACTATCTGAGATTAGATTTTTGTGTGTCCCTTTCCCGCATAAACAATACCCAAACGTTATCCACATGACAACAATGCAAACCATCTGTATCGATGCTATTTTGTGCTGATGTGAGTTCAAAAATTTTACTGACATCCATTGGAAGAGAAATCACAAACGCAATCTCCACATAAAAGAGTATGAAATGCAACTATTTTTTGGGTACATAATATAAATGATTTTTAGGAACATTAGAATTTGCTTGTCGTGTGCTTATAGATGCTTGTGCAGAAATTCCTACGAATAGGTAAAAGGTCTTTTGGCCTTCATATTGGAGTCAGGATCCTCTCTAATTCTGATTGAAATTTCCAGTTTTCCAAGCATGACCATCCGTATGTTGTTACGCCTGATTAGGTGTACCTATGTGCACCATATATACACGCATATGAAATTGAGCTATTATCCCCAATCATGGTATCGTGTCACTAGATCATCGTGCTCCTGGGGGTGATGGATATGGCTAATTTCATTTCTGCTGACAAAACCACACGTGTTGAGGACGCCGCCTCTTATTTTCTGGAAAGTGGCAACCGGTTGAGGTCCCTTTGGACCCTCCTCCTCGTTTCTCATATTGTATTTATTAGGCCGACGAGGACGCCGAGGCCATGCCCATTATTATTTAATTTTTTTAAAATTATATTCGGTATTTTAGAGATTTTGGCGGGCGCCGTCCATGTCCGTGGTGCACACTTTGTGTGTAAATTAATCTAGATGAGAAGCGGTATGAATTGGCCTTTGCGGACCCGGATTTCTTAAGAAAGTATGTATACTCTAAATTAGATCAAGAGATAGAACTTTTGCCTTTCAGCGAAATATTTTTTTTTAATTGAGAATAAGAAATAATAGCTTTACATGGAGTTTTCGTTTCTCAGGTTAACATTCTGTATAGCAAGTTTTGTCCAACTTGTTTTTTTTCTTTTGGTAAGAGTTTTGTCCAACATGTTGGAGTTACCGGCTGATATCCAATCTCGATTTAGGTTTCTAAAATGTGCATTTAACACTTATATCAAGGATTATGATAGTTTTAATAGGTCGGATTATGCATTCATTATCTTTTTATAAAAAATGGCATCTTCTATTCAATGGCTCAAATAATTTAATTACAATACATAATTGATTTTATCGTAATAATAATAATTATATTTAATTTAAAATCCACTAAGTATGGAAGGCTACTTGTCTCTTCATTAACCTATTTTATCATCACTAAAAGGCCACAAGTACATTATTTGCTATCTAGATAGTACACTCAATCCTATGGTTGACCAAATGTTGCAAATCATAGCACTAAATCCTTAATTTACAAATTGCTGATGAGATAAATGAAATCTAAACCTCTAACACCACAAAAATGCGGTCAATATGCTATCATCATGATATTTGTATTCTATTATTTCATACTTCTTAAATCTCCAGAAACATCAATGTTGCGCCACAAAATAAAAAATCAACAAAAAGAATGGGTCCTAATGATGGATCTTTGAGTGTGCCATCAAGACAATGATAAGATATGATATGATAGAAAAAATTATTAGTCAGATCATATCCATCTCATTTTGAGCTAATCCAATCAAAAGGTGACAAATTGCACAAATTTTAATGATGAGAAATCAAAATCACGGATCAAAACCAATAAAAGTTCAAACAATCGTTTCTTCAAGATGAGAGCCTCCAATTTTATCTCGATCCTTCCCATCTCAATAATAGAAATTACATCCTCTGCTATATGCATCACGTGACCATAAACACCGATAATTGTAGTTAATTTGATAATTGAATTTATAAAAATGTGCGGTCGCCGTTGACGTGCATGCTGTTGGGTATGGCTCCTCAATCACCCGACCGGATGACGTGGGTCCAACCCGTCCGCATCCATCTAGGCGTCCACCTCCCCGCCTTTAAATACGCGCCTCGCAGCTCCTCGTCCGCCTCAGCCCCCCAGCCGTGCATTCCGTCCTCGCATCTCCCAATTCCGATATATATATATTTTCACAATTTGATTAATTTTTCAGCATATAGATAAATAAATTGTTTTCTGATAGTATTTTTAAAAGAAACGAACATTTATTTCGGTAAATTTGAGGGAAAATGCCGTTTTGCGAAGTGGGCACATCGATGGGAGAAGGGGTGAGGATTTTTTATAGGAGATATGGCCTTGGAAGCACCAAAGTTCTCCTCATTATTGGTAGCGATTTCTCCCCTTTTCCCTTTTGTGGTTGATTGATCGATTTTCCCGTAAAATTTGGATTTTGAGGGGAATTTTGGGTGCAGGATTGGCGGCGACGCATGATTCATGGGGACCGCAGATAAAGGGGTTGACGGGGACGGTGGAGCCCAACGACGACGAGGAGGAGGCGCCGGCGGCCGGCGGTGAGGGAACGGAAGGCCCGAATGAGGAGGACGAGGGGATCGAGGTGTGCTGCTTTGATAATCGTGGGATGGGGCGGAGCTCTGTGCCCACGAAGAAATCCGAATACACGTGAGCTGTCTATTTTTCTTTGTCTCAAAATTTTCTTTCTTCTGGATAAAAGAACAACTTTCCCATACGGAACTTTGGCCCCATACCGGATTCTTTGTTAAATTATCATTTCTCTTTTGATGTTTTGCGAGATGGAAAGGATTTTTTTTGGTCATTTGATGAAAATGTTATGGCTGGAAAGCCAAATCCACCTAATTTAGAGCTGGATTATTGTATTTACTTATTTTCATATTAATTTAGACCAAAAATATTCACGCAATAACAAAAAGCAAGGCAAAATGTTTTCTTTTTCTAATGAAAAACAAGAGAAAACAAGGCAGAATGGATTTTTTTTAATTTTATGAAACAGAAATTTCAACCGATACCTAATTCGTAACCCATCAGATCACATGAATGCCGAGAATGTTTGCATGTTGCAAGCATATGACCACGAGATCAAATCCACCTGATCCAACAAAATAGTTACAAATAATTTACTTTAGAATTTTGATATTTAAGAGGACTAATAGTTGGCAACGTACATTATTATTATTATTATTTCTGTATGTGTGTGTTGAAACACTTTAATTTCATGGATAGCATGTAATTCATGTGAAGACACTGATGTGCTGTGTTTGATGGGTTGCAGAACAGCCATCATGGCCAAAGATGTCCTGGCTCTATTGGATCATTTAGGCTGGAGAAAAGCTCATGTCTTCGGTCACTCAATGGGTGAGTTGGTTCTTTCCTTTCATTTTACTGCCGTTGAATTTTAGTGGAATGACTTGGGTTTATTTTATCGTGTTGCTATTGAGGGTTCGCTCATTTTTATAATGTTGTTTTGTCATTTGTTAGCCTAATTTCCTTTTCCACTATTGTGTTGTTGATTAAAAACAGGAGCTATGATTGCTTGCAAGTTAGCAGCAATAGCACCAGAGAGATTATGCTCCTTGGCTTTGCTCAATGCTACTGGTGGTGGCTTTGAGTGCTTTCCAAAGGTATTCTGACAAATCCATTAATTCAAGAATACAAGTCCATCTGACAAAACTAAAAGCTTCTAAACTATGTACTTATTATAAGGATGTTACAAGGATCCTGCTGTTATGCATTACAAATGAGCATTGTTGCTTCGCGCAGCTAATTTAAGTTCTTTCCTCTGATTTCCATTTCTTCTTCTGGGTTGGGGATTTACTATTCGCAATTGCCTTCTGGGATAATGCCTTCTTTCATTATTTTTTAAAGTTCTCTTTTTGCAAGGACATTGAGGGATTTGGCATGCTAAATGAGTTAGTTGAGGAAGGAAGGGTGTCCGTTTAATGGCCAGTTCCATTTGGAGAGTGTGCTGGGCTAGAGACTTTGCTTAATCTTGATACCAATAAAAGGGAAAAAAAATGCTGTTTCATATATGAATTCAATCAGAAGCTTCATTTATGCATTGCTTTACCTTGAAAGCCATAAACAAGAGTTCAAATGCATTGTTTCATGACAACTGTTTTACTAAGTCTTATACCTCAATTTCCTTTCGCTTCAACTTTATTAGTGGTTTTGTAATTATCAGTTCATTCAGAGTTGGTTTATGTTATGACTTCTTTTTTTTTCCCCCTCTCCAGATTGATCGCCAAATGATATCCCTTGCATTTCGTTCTTAAGAGCAAAGACTCCAGAGGAAAGAGCTCTGGTTGACTTAGAAACACATTACACTAAGGTTTGTGAACTTTTCCCCTTTTCATGCACTCTCTTCACCTAAAATATTAAGAAACTGTCTAATGGCGCCTAAATTAGATATTTAAACTTTCCGAAGTCATTCGAAACAAATTAGTTGCTAACCTTTTCACATTGTGTTTTGTTGACAGGAATATTTAGATGAATATGTTGGATCATGCACACGAAGGAAAATTCTTTATCAGGTAAGCGGCATGAGTGGTATGGATAAAATCTGAAGCCAGCAAAATTAGTGCTACAGATACCAAGTTTCACTCTGAAATTTTTACCTTCTTGGCCCCTCATCTTGACCTTGTGAGATTACTTATTCTCTTGGAAAAGTTTCTACAGTATTCGAGGCTATTGTAACTGATGTTGGCAATGTCTGCTCTCCGTGATAATGTCGTCATCTTTGCTGAAAATGAAACTTGTATATGATAATGTTTCCTTATATAGAAGCATAATGATGGAACAAAAGAAATGGCCAGAATCACCAATACCTCCAACTCAAAATGGGAAGTTTTGTTTTAGGATGGAAACTTCTTTGTTTTTTTTGCTGTTGTTGCATCTCCTATATATATATGCTCTGGTTGAAAGTTCTACCCATGAAACCAATGTTGTCAATCCTTTTGTACTGATTAACTATTTCTTCTATCCTGCAAATATTGCTTAAATGTCTTTAGTTCTCTTGGATAGAGCTGACAGTTTAATCTCAAAGGCGTTTAACTGAGGATAGGCACTGCTTTTCTTGAATGACTACACAAGCTTGATGGATGTTTATATGCTTTCATTACTGGTCTGTATGCTTTTATTACGGGGTCTGCTTAGTCATTTTGATGCTAATTAGTATGAACTTTGGTTATTGCAGGAATATGTGAAGGCCATATCATCAACAGGTATGCAATCTAACTGTGGTTTTGAAGGCCAAATTAATGCATGCTGGACACACAAGATGACACCAAAGGAACTTGACACAATTCGTTCATCTGGGTTTCTGGTCTCAGTAATTCATGGAAGGTTGGTACTCATACTTGATCCTTCATGACTGATGACTCTCTCTCTCTCTCTCTCTCTCCCCACCCCCACCCCCACCCCTCCTCCTCTCTCATGTACACGCACACAGATATTCACCCCCACTCACGTGCCAGCAACCAGCCTGTTACTCGCAAGAAGTATAGGAGGCTGATTTTACAACTCAAAACTTTGATAGGGATGATATCATTGCTCAATTAAGTCATGCAAGGAGACTTGCAGAGAGGCTGCACCCAGCTGCAAGAATGGTAGAACTTCATGGCGGACATTTGGTGAGCCATGAAAGGCCAGAAGAGGTATGCTATATTTAGAAGTAAAAAAATTAATGGCATTTTCTAGTCCCTAGATATCATCCATTGGGAGCTTTGAGGACATTCAGGTATCAGTCAGATGACTGAATAAAATTCATAGTGCAGACAATGTGATATTGTATAATAGAATTGGTTCTGTATGTCAATCTTGAGCTTAGCATGGTGCAACTACCGGATAAAGAAAATAATATGCAAGTAGGATGTCCTTCAAGACATAGAGCTTTGCACTTGAGCTTGCAAACAAACAATAGGTACATCTGAAAACATCAGTAATGAATGTAAGAACATAGATATGTGAATTCCCTGGAGCATAGCAGTGAATATTACTTATCCTGTCAATCACCATTCCCTAATTCTATAAAAAGTTCTGTCGAGCAAGTATCATCTGTTGCATGTAGAAGCTCCATGACTAGATGATATCAATGCCTAACAAATCTCAGAATTAATGCTACACCTGCAGGTTAATCAAGCTCTTAAAGAGCTGATAAAGGCTTCAAAATCTAAGCTCAGACCGGAAGATTGGTCCCACTTGCCAGAGGGAGCATCCGGTAAGATCACAGAAGCAAGCAGATTTTATGTCAGTGCCGATAAATAGCATTGAGCATATATACCATCTCATATTTGACGTTTTATAAAATGATTTTTTCATTTTTAACAGGGTGGCTTATGTTGGGGATGCAAATGTCACCAAGGAGCAATGAAGGAGCAAGTGGACTGGTAACTGTTTACAACTTATTTGGGAAGGTACAACTTTGCTTCCTTTACTTCATTGGGGTATTTTTGATGGGATTTCAGCAGATGAGAAATGTTCTCAGAATTATGAAGCCTGTCAGAGTTGCGGCCTCCGATTCGTAAGGTAAACTGTGATGAATAATATGAATTCCTATTTCTTTCATTCTGTAGTCATGATATATCGAAAACTTGAATTAGAACCCTCATTCTCACTTGGTAAGCATGTTCTCAGAATGGGTCACCATTGCTTAGACAAGATGCCGAGCATGACTCATATCATAACAAATAAACCTGGATTTTGCAGATGCAACAGATACCAAACTAACATCCAGGAGTACTGATGCGAGAAGATTGTGTTCTCAATCTACTTCCTAACCTTTACAAAACTCTTGCCATTCAGAGAATAACAAGCAACAGACTCGGATAATGCATGCGGCTCAACAGCAGCTTTTTTGCGACTGCTATTGTATGTATGCTGGAATAAATTCCAACAGGCATCTACCATTGTACCATTTTATTCTCTGTATGGTTTCTTGTTTTTCCTGGAATGCAAAATTACATACCATTTGATACACTGAGTATGAAAAGCTATTTAAAGATTGACTTGCATTTGAACTTGCAACTTGTTCCTCATTTTCACAACGTTTGCATATCTTGTAGTAACCCAAGCGACAAGATTTTCCATCATCCACAGATGCTTCCCATGTAGGTGCTCTTTCGATATTATAAGAACAAAAGTGATGAAGGAGGTTTAGTGAGCTCTCACTAAATCTTATTCATATGATAATCTGTACATGTTTGGAAAGCATAACTTGAAGCCTTCGGGCAGGATAGCACAACTAATTTTTGGATGAACGTTTGTGTTGGGATATACCGACTGATCTTGGTACCGATTGATCCTGACGCCGACTCACCTACGGATCCCGACGCCGACCCATCTTCGAGATGGACCGACCGACTTCACCGCCTGACGACGGGCGACACCGACAGTAACTACCGATGATGTCCGACCCGAGTGTGTCGGCCAAACAAGCCAACGCTGTCCTGACCATCCGAAAGACCGAACCTGCATCACCGACTTCCTGTCGGGTGGGACCACCAACGTCCGACTTCTACGGACCCTTCCGAACGCCGACTGTACTTTCGAGTCACCATCCGACATTCAAACCCTGACGTATAGTCGGTCAGCCCTTCCAAAGACGTCGAACGACCGGCATGGGCTGCAGTCCTGCCAAGGACAGGCCGTATGGCCGCCAGGGGGAGTTGCCCTGCCAGGAACCTGGGGCGCTGTCCTGCCAAGGATACGAATTAATTCTAGGACCTGTCAGCCCGTCGACGATATGACAACCCCCGGTGATTTGACAACTCATCAGTTGTCAACATCATCGACGGTGGGACCATACCGCCTCCTACTATAAAATGGAGTAAGGCAACAGCTTAACAATAAAGGTTCCCTCTCCCGCTCCATCGTTGAGTTTTCCCTGGTTCCTCTCTGCTGTTGCCTAGTCTCCTCTCTGACTTGACCGTCGGAGGGTCTCCACCGGAGGCATCTCCGGTCAGTGCGGACTTTCCTTGCAGGTGCTCGTTCCCGGCGACCAGACGATGAGAGGATTGGCCGCAACAGGTTTGGCGCGCCAGGAAGGGGAGCACACGACCTCCACATAGCTTGAAAAATCTTCCTGAGATGACAAGAACCAGGGCTTAGCGGTCGAGAGCCACCGGATCGGCGAGACACTCTTCCCGCCGAGAAGAGGCCTCTCCTCCACTCCCCGCGGTGGAACCCAGCTCTCCGCATCCCGCGGTAACCACGGAGGCGCAGATCGCGACGATTGTACGGCAGATGACTGTGCTAACGGACGCAGTCAAAAGCCTTCAGCAGCAATCCACTCGTTTGCCGCACTCGCCGGCGGAGCAACCGACGGCGAACCCGATGCCGTCCAGGGGCAGCCGTCGATGCCCGCGTCGATCTCCATCTCCTCCTCAGGAGCAGCTGTCCTAGCATTCCCATCGAGAAGGAGAAAGGCGGCCACGGTGCGACACCCGCCAGTCCCAACGTTCCTCTCCTTCCCAGCTCGAGCGAGCGAGGAGGGAGAAGCGGCCGCGGACACCGTCCGCCTTCCTCTCGGATTCATCGGGAGATTCGACTCCTGGAGTCTTCCAGCACCGACGGATGGACGACTACGAGCGAAGGTTCGAAAAATCGACCGTCGGCTCGTCCAGCTCTAGGTGGACGGTCAGAAGTCCTCGAACGACATCGACTTCCAGACTGCCCAATCCCTCTCCCGATTCATACTCGATGAACCAATCCCTAGTCGGTTCAAGATGCCACACGTAGAGCCTTACGACGGCTCTACCGACCCAGTCGATCACCTAGAGAGCTACAAGGCTCTCATGACGATCCAAGAGGCGACCGATGCCCTCCTTTGCATCGGCTTCCCGCTACGCTTCGCAAAGCTGCCAGGGCCTGGTACTCCGGCCTCCACTCCGGAAGTATCTATTCTTTCGGACAGCTCGAACATTCTTCGTGACCCATTTCAACACCAGTCGGAAGCCGCCACGAATCTCAGACAGCCTCTTCTCCCTCAAGCAGAGAAAAACGAGACGCTCCGACATTTCGTGGTATGGTTCAACGCGGCCACGCTTGAAGTTCGAGACCTCAACGAGGACATGGCTATCTCGGCCATGAAGCGGGGGTTGAGGGGCTCCCGATTTACTTACTCGTTGGACAAGACCCTCCTCCGGACGTACGCCGAGCTGCTGGAGCATGCGTACAAATACATACGCGCGGACGAAGGAGCTTCCGACCGACGCCTGACCGAGACCAAGGGCCCGAAGGAGAAGCGAAGGAAGGTCGGGCCCCGCCGAGCCTAGCAGGCCTCCGACTGATAAACGGGACTCGCCTCAGCGGCAGAGTCCGAGATCCCCCGACGGCGGAGTCCGAGACCGACACATCGTAGGTACAACTCCTATACTCCTCTTTTCGCTCCTCGTGCGCAGATCCTGATGGAGATCGAAGGAGAGGAGTACCTGCGATGGCCCCTGCAGTACTGTCGATTCTATTGGGGCTACGGCCACAACACTGAGCAGTGCATCCAGCTCAAGGATGAGATTGAGGCCCTCATACGATGGGGGTACCTCGATAAATTCCGACGGAGCCCGCCGACTCGACCTGTCCCTGACCGACGATCCCAACCGACTGAAGAAACGGCGAACAACCGACCCACGGTCGGGGTCATCAACATGATCTCTAAACGAGCGGATCGGGGGACGACTGCTGAAGGAGAGTCGACGAAAAAACTGCGTCAGGATAATGTAATCATCTTTTCAGATGAAGACGTTCGAAAAATCCAAACTCTCCATGATGACGCTGTTGTTGTCTCGGCAACAATAGGTAATTATGATGTAAAAAGAATTCTCGTCGATAATGAAAGCTCGATCAATATTTTGTTCTACTCGACTTTCTTCCGAATGCGACTATCGACTGATCGGCTCAAGAGAGTCTCTACACCGCTGGTAGGCTTCGCTGGAGACGTCGTCGCAGTGGAAGGAGAAATTACCCTCCCTGTGACGGTCGGAACCGAACCACGACAAAGCACCGCCCGTTTGACTTTCACGGTCGTCCAAGTATCTTCGGCCTACAACGCCATACTTGGAAGATCCGGACTGAACGCTCTCAGAGCGATAGTCTCGACGTATCATCTGCTGGTCCGGTTCCCGACTACAAATGGAGTTGGAGAAATGCGCGGGGATCAACAGCTCGCCCGACGATGCTTTCAAATCTCGACTCAGAGCGACGCGCTGGAGGATTTTTGCTGATCGACAAGCTGGATCAACGAGAAGAGGAGGAACGGGGTGAACCGACCGAGCAGCTGGTTCCATCTCGATAACAGAAAATCCCCAACGGATGGTCAGGGTTGGATCGTAATTATCCGACCCAAGGCGACGGCAGCTCATAGAGCTGCTGAAAGCCAATGCCGACGTATTCGCTTGGTCGGCGGTGGATATGTCCGACATCCCCCCGGAGACGATGACTCACCGACTCAACATCGATCCTGGAATGAGACCGATGAGGCAGAAGAAGCGGTCTTTTGCTCCCAAAAGGCAGAGGGCCATCGACGAAGAAGTAAATAAGCTGCTCGAGGCAGGCTTCATCAGAGAAACCACATATCCCGACTGGCTCGCCAATGTCGTCATGGTGAAGAAAGCCAACGAAAAGTGGAGGATCTGTATCGACTACACTGATTTGAATCGGGCCTGCCCGAAAGACAGCTTTCCACTTCCGAAGATCGACCTGCTGGTGGACGCGACGTCTGGCTATCGACTGCTCAGCTTCATGGACGCCTTCGCCGGATACAACCAGATCCGGATGGCGCCCGAGGATGAGGAGCATACGGCTTTCGTGACCGCCAAGGGCCTTTACTGCTACAAAGTAATGCCCTTCGACCTGAAGAACGCCGGAGCTACCTACCAGTGACTCGTCAATAAAGTCTTCAAAGACCAAATCGGATGCAACATGGAGGTGTACGTGGACGACATGCTGGTAAAGAGTGCGCAAGCTTCGGATCATGTGCAAGATCTCGAAGAAACTTTTCGCACTCTGCGACGACATCGGATGAAGCTGAATCCGACTAAATGCGCCTTCGGAGTGACCTCGGAAAGTTCCTCGGGTTTCTCGTTTCCAACGAGGAATCGAGGCAAACCCCGAGAAGATCAAAGCGATCGTCGATATGCGCCATCCAGACACCAAAAAGAGATACAACAGCTCAATGAAAGAATCATCGCGCTCAGCCGATTTATTTTCGATCGGTCAAGAGATGCCTCCCATTCTTCAAAACCCTGAGACAGGCGAACCACTTCTTTTGGCCGGACGAGTGCCGGCAGGCCTTTGAGGAGCTGAAGAATATTTGACCTCGCCGTCTTTGCTCGTGAGATCGAAGGTCGGGGAAACGCTGTACCTTTATTTGGCTACTTCTCCAGAGGCGGTCAGCTCGGTGCTCGTCCGGGAGAATGAGAGCCGAGTTCACCAGCCCGTCTACTACATCAGCAAAGTGCTCCACGAAGCTAAAACTCGATACTCGAAGGCAGAGAAAATGATATTCGTCTTGGTCGTATCAGCACAGCGACTCCGCCCGTACTTTCAGGCGCACGCCATCGTGGTCCTCACCGATCAACCCCTGAGGGCGATCCTGCATTGCCCCGACACATCAGGGCGCCTGGCAAAATGGGCTGTGAGACTGAGCGAGTTCGACATTCAGTACCGACTGCGACCTGCTCTGAAAGCCCAGGTTCTGACCGACTTCATTGCGGAGTGCCCGACAACCGACCAAGCATCGAAAAACGGGGGCTCCAAGGAGGCTGCAACCTCCGCATACGATCCTGAGTCGACCTGGATATTACACATCGACGGAGCCTCCAATGCTCGAGGGAGCGGGGTCGGATTTCTGCTCACCCACTCTGAAGGAGTGGTTACCGAGCACGCCCTCCGGTTTGACTTCAAGGCCTCCAATAATCAAGCCGAATATGAAGCGCTTATCGCTGGCCTGAGGTTGGCGAGGGAGCTCGGGGTCGACAGCCTTAAAGTCTTCACCGACTCCCAGCTGATCGTCGGACAGGTCAAAGGAGAGTTCGAAGCGCGGGATCCGACTATGGTCAAATATCACCAGAAAGTGAGAGACCTCGTAGCACCCTTTAAGTACTTCGAGATCTCCCACATTCTCAGGGTGGAAAATGCTCGGGCCGACGCACTCTCCACGCTTGCGACATCCGACTACGGCACTTTGGGCCGGACCCTCATAGAGAGCCTCGAGCAACCGAGCATCGACAAGGCTGAAGAGGTGCTGCAGCTGGCGATCGAACTGAGCTGGATGGATCCGATCGTTCAGTACCTGACCGACGGAACTAGCCCCGAAGACCCCGTAGAAGCTAAGCGACTCCGGTGGGTGGCCTCCCAATACGTGATGATGGACGGCCGACTCTACCAAAGATCATTCTTCCTCCCCTTGCTGAGGTGCCTGGGACCGACCGACGCGGACTACGCGCTCAGAGAAGTGCACGAAGGGATCTGCGGTAACCACTTGGGGGCAAATCCTTGGCTTACAAAGTCCTACGGCAAGGGTACTACTGGCCCACTATGAAGAAGGACGCGGCTGGGTTGGTTCGGAGGTGCGAACCATGTCAAAGGTACGCCAACATACAACACCGACCCGCCAACCAGCTGACTCCTATTGTTGCCCCGTGATCCTTCGCCCAGTGGGGCATCGACTTGCTCGGACCCTTTCCTCCGACGTCTGGCCAACGGAAGTTTCTAGTCGTCGCAATCGACTACTTTACTAAGTGGGTGGAAGCCGAACCTCTCGCGCAAATCACCGAGCGAAAGATGGAAGACTTCATCTAGAAGTCCATCATCTTCAGGTTCGGACTACCACACACCATTATCACCGACAACGAACGATAATTCGACAACCGGGACTTCAGAGACTTCTGTGCGAGATTTCATATCGCGCACAAACTGACGTCGGTCGGACATCCACAGTCCAACGGTGAGGTGGAAGTAACCAACCGAACCATTCTGCATGGACTGAAGACCCAACTGAACGAAGCCAAGGGCTTCTGGGTTGAGGAACTACCTTCTGTCCTGTGGGCATACCGAATGACGCCCCGTGTCCCAACCGGGGAGTCTCCCTTCAACTTGGCCTACGGAACAGAAGCAATGATCCCACTGGAGATCGGCCTACCGTCGACCCGGGTCGGGCAGTATTCTGAGTCGGGCAACTCTGAATGTCGGAGAGCCGACTTGGACCTCCTGCCCGAACTTCGACGCGAGGCTCAACTACGCATGGCCTCTTACCGACAAAGGGTGGCCCGATACTACAACGCTAAGGTTAAGCCGAAGCTTTTCCGACCCGGAGACCTGGTCTTGAGGAAGGCGAAAGTCTCGAGGCCCCTGGAATAAGGAAAATTATCCCCAAACTGGGAAGGACCCTACAAAGTGGCAGATACCTACAGACCGAGAGCCTACCGATTGGAGACTCTTGAAGGGGTGGTCATCCCTCGGACTTGGAATGCCGACAACCTGAGATTGTATCACCAGTGAGCTCTGTATATCAGTAATTGAAATACAAACTCAGCTTCAAAACATCGGAGTCTAGAATTCCGACTCTTCGACTGCAAGTCGGCGCTCGCCAGCAACACGAGCCTTGACGCCCCGACTTGGGCCCGACGTCCCGTTGAGAATCAACGGTCCGATCGTCGACGACACATCAGACTCTTGCGAGCACCGATATATCTATATTGATGGGAGCCACACTCCTTCTACGGTCGACTCTCGAGTAAGACGATTGGCTAACCTGCCGACTTGGCCCCGGCCAAGAAAGGCAAAACGCCAACACGATCAGAGTCGCACTCGCGACTTATCGATCAGGTCACGATCGGCCGAAGGATATTCGGTTTGCCACCGTTTATCACACATCGCGACGTATGCACCCGACCAAGGTCCGGGCAATGGGAACTCGACTTGCCATCGTTTTCCTGAACTAAATACGTCGGACGATTCTCAACTATCGGATCCTACGACTTTCAACTATCGGGTCCTACGACTCTCAACTATCGGGTCCTACGACCGTCGGAACGATCGGTCTACAATCGGAGCTCGCTCTGCCTTTACCACGATGCATACTACCGACCGTCTCGGCTAATTGCCGGAGATATTGCCGAACGTCCTAGACAAGGTACGTCGGGTCTACGACTTCACGCTCGGGGAGCGTCTCGACGAAGCGCACATTAGAGAACGCATCTGGCATGCACGAGGAAGAAAGTTAGAAAATTTTTGATTTCATTCATGGGTATACATTGAGTTCACAAAATTGGGCCGAAGTTCGATTACAAGTTTGCATGAACAAAGCAAAAACGACGAAGCTTCGACTATTCGGCCCCGAAAGTGAAGAGGTCTCCACCCCGGGGTCGACCGAAGGTCATCAGTCGGATCCCCCGACTGACCCCTCCGGGGAGAGGTTCTGGCCATTACGCTAGAACCAAGAGAAAAAGAAGGGAAGGAAAAGGAGATCCAAAGAGGCTAAAAGAGAGCGGAAGAAGGCAGAAGTCTCGAAGAAACTTTTCGAAGGAGGGAGCAGAGACAACTACCTGGGACGAGGGGGACCGCTCGGGCAGAGTCTTTGCAGCAGAATTGAAAAAAGTGAAATCCTGGATACCAGTGGCCCCATATATATAGGGCCCCTCGACGGTCGGGATGAGGGCGCGCCTGACGAGGACCTCCCAGATGATCGACATGTGGCGGCATCCGGGCCTTCTCTCGGCCCGATGATTCGACGCACCTGCTCCAGATCGAGCCACGTCACCCTAGCCGTGCGAGCGACTCCGACCCAATGACCTCCCGACATGTGGCAGAAGAACCACGCCTCAGAGTTAATTCGCTGGCGACGGTCCGCGTTCCCGATGGGACACCTGACGGCTGTCCGCACTTTCGAGGGAATGCCAGACGGTGGTTTGCGTTCCCTAGGAGGACGTCTGACATCGGATCGTCTGACGCAGGATCGTCTGACACCGAATCGTCTGACATCGACCTGTCCGGATCGTCCGCTGGTGAGGTCAGTAGGATCAGAGTACGACGCAACAAGATCCACTCCTTTCGCCCGACGCCCCATCCGCGTAGGAACGCGGGCCGACGTGACATCAGACTCAGGAGTGGGGGGGCAACTGTTGGGATATATCGACTAACCCTGGTACCGACTGATCTTGACGCCGACTCACTGACACCGACTCACCGACGGATCCCGACGCCGACCCATCTTCGAGATGGACCGACCGACTTCACCCGTCCGACGACGGGCGACACCGACAGTAACTACCGATGATGTCCGGTCCGAGTGTGTCGGCCAAACAAGCCAACGCTGCCTCCGACCATCCGAAAGGCTGAACCTGCATCACCGACTTCCTGTCGGGTGGGACCACCAACATCCGACTTCTACGGACCCTTCCGAATGCCGACTGTGCTTTCGAATCACCACCCGACATTCAAACCCCGATGTATAGTCGGTCAGCCCTTCCAAAGACGTCGAACGACCGGCATGGGCTGCAGTCCTGCCAAGGACAGGCCGTATGGCCGCCAGGGGGCGTTGCCCTGTCAGGAACCTGGGGCGCTGTCCTACCAAGGACACGAATTAATTCCTAAGATCTGTCAGCCCGTCGACGACATGACAACCCCCGACGATTTGACAACTCAGTTGTCAACATCACCGACGGCGGGACCATACCGCCTCCTACTATAAAACGGGGTAAGGCAACACAGCTTAAACAAGTAAAGGTTCCCTCTCCCGCTCCATCGCTGAGTTTTCCCTGGTTTCTCTCTGCTGTTGCCTAGTCTCCTCTCTGACTTGACCGTCGGAGGGTCCCCGCCGGAGGCATCTCCAGTTAGTGCGGACTTTTCCTTATAGGTGCTCATTTTCGGTGACCAGACGATGAGGGGATTGGCCGCAATAGTTTGTATCTCATTTTGAAAGGTCAGAGATTCCTACGGCTCCACCACCACCCAGGTTATCCTTGCAACACAAACAATTCGGACAAATTAGCATATCTTTTGTATTCGAGCAGGATATCTCATGGATATGATTGAAGGAAGTGTCTGAATGCCTTGGCATGCAACAAAGGATTGCACTAACAGAGCGTCGAAACCATGCAACAATGTTTCTGTGCACCATAATCCAATATATTTCTAAAGAGAGTGGCCATCGCGGTGACAACCCAGTGGAATGGGCCGCTGGCTTCCAATCAAAAACATCCAGATTCGAGTCACAGCGGATGCTGCGATTTTAATTAAATGTCAGGATGCGTATGATCGCGAGGAAGCTGATCCTGATGGTCTAAATGCAGGGTTTGAAAGAGATTTTTGATCCGTAATGGTGCTGGGATGACGTACTCATCTGTTGAGCTTAGCTATTGATCCCTCCATATGGGAGGGAGGGTTAAGAGGAGGTAGTTGTGCCGGATAGGCCCCCCCCTCCAATCCCATTTTTCTACAAAGAAAAGAAAAGAGAGTATACCATGTCCTGATTTCAGAGATCGTTATACATACTAGTTGAATCTACTTTATCTTGATATTCAGGGATCACAAAATTTTAAATTTTTATATTTTCGTTAATTCAACTATCTTAATTTTTCATGGAACAGAATGTATCGCTGTCCCACTTGTCCAATACTTGAGAGGGGAGATATCCCAAGATATGTCCAATGGAAAATTGAGATAATGACTAGATGGTTTTATTCCGATACTTGAGATGGTATCCGATCCGGACCTTCCATAGAACATCCCATCAGGACTTGGGTTCTTAGATACAACTACATCAGCAAATGGACGACTAAAAGTTACTTTAACCTCAGCGGATGACAAAACGGCACATGAAATTAAAAAACTGGATTCGGTGGATGAGACAAGAAATAGCAATCGGATAGGATAAACAATTCAATGAATTCTTCGTCGTGGTGGCTTCCGATGCGGTAGGTATAATAGATGACATTGATACCTATATCAGCTCCCACCTCTTGGAATTAAAAGTCGAGAATATTCAAAATCTACTCAATCTTATAGGAGAAGGAACGTTTTATCTCTCTTTAAAAAAAAAAAAAAAAAAAAGGTGTTATGGTGCTCCATAACAAGAAAAATTTTCTGTGAATTAGAGAGTACTTCCATTGTCCCACACAGCTTGCTTAGATAACATCCTTTTGGCATCATTCCGGTTTTAATTTTATTATTTTAATAAAATATAAAATCAGAGACCGTGCTTGTAATCTAATATTTAGATTCAGTAATATTCAGTACTGTTGCGGCCAATCCCCTCATCACTTGATCGTCGAAAACGAACACCTGCAAAGGAAGTCCATATAGACCGGAGAGGCCTTCGGCGGGGACCCTCCGACGGTCAAATCAGAGAGGAGACTAGACAACAGTAGAGAAGAACCAGGGGAGACTCGACGGTGACGAGCCGAGAGATTGGTTAGGTTAGCTGGGCTTAGATTGGTTACCTTAAGCTGTTACCTTATCCCGTTTTATAGTAGGAGACGGTGTGGTCCCGCCGTCGGTGATGTAGACAACTGTGGAGTTATCAAATCGCCGTGGACTGTCACATCGTCGGGGGTTGCCATGTCGTCGATGGATTGACAGGTCCTAGAAATTAATTTGTGTCCTTGGCAGGACAATGCCCCAGGTTCCTGGTAGGGCAACGCCCTCTGACGGTCGTACAGCATGTTCTTGACAGGACTGCAGCCCATGCCGGTCGTTCGGCGTTTTTAAAAGGGACTGACCGACTATGTGTCAGGATTTGGCCGTCGGGTGGCGACTCAATAGCACGGTCGGCGTCCAGAGGGGTCTGTAGAAGTCGGACGTCGGTTGTTCGATCCGACGGGGAGTCAGTGAGGTCCCACCCGATAGGGAGTCGGCGATGCGGGGTCGGCTTTCGGGCGGTCGGAGGTGGCGTCGGCCAGTTTGGCTGACACGCCCAGGCTGGGCATCATCGGTAGTCATTGTCGGTGTCGCCCGTCGTCAGTTGGGCAAAGTCGGTCGGTCCATCTCGAGGATGGGTCAGAGTCGGGATCCGTTGGTGAGTCAGCGTCGGGATCCGTTGGTGAGTCGGCGTCAAAAATCAGTCGGTATATCCTAACAGTTGTCCCCCCCACTCCTGAGTCTGATGTCACGTCGGCTCGCGTTTCCATGCGGATGGGGCGTCGGACGAAAGGAGTGGATTTTCATTGCGTCACGCCCTGATCCTGCTGACCTCACCAGCGGACGATCCGAACAAAACGGTGTCAGACGATTTGGTGTCAGACGATCCGGTGTCAGACGATCCGGTGTCAGACATCTTCTAGAGAATGCAAACCACCGTCAGGGGCCCCGCTTTGGAGCGCGGACCACCGTCAGGCGTCCCATCGGGAACACGGACCGCCGTCGGTGAATTAATCCTGAGGCGTGGCGCTTCCGCCACGTGTCGGGAGGTTGTTGGGCCGGAGTCGCTCGCGCGGATGGAGACGACGTGGCACGATCTGGGGCAGGTGCGTCGAACCATCGGCCGAGGGAGGGTCTGGATGTTGCCACGTGTCGATCATCCGAAAGATCCTCGTCGGGCGCGCTCTCATCCCGACCGTCGAGGGGCCCTATATATAGGGGGTCGCCTGCATCCAAAACCTCACTTTTTCAGTTTTGCTGCAGAGACTCTGTCCGTGCGGTCCCTCGTGTCCCAGGTAGCAGTCCTTGCTTTCGTTCTCGAAATTTTTCCGAGTCCTCTGCCTCTTTCTATTTTCCTTCCCGCTTCGTAGGGATTCCTTTCCCCTTCTTCTTCTTTCTCTCCTTCTTTTCTTCTCGCTGGTCCTGGCGTCATGGCCAGGACCTCTTCTCGGGGAGGCCAGTCGGGGAATCCGACTGATGACCTTCGGTCGACCCCGGAGGCGGAGGTCTCTTCGCTTTCGGGGTCGAATGTCGATCGGCTCCGGGATCAGTATAGCATCCCGGAGCAGTTTCAGCTCTCCGCTCCTGGGGCCGACGGACGGGTCAACAATCCGCCCGTGGGCCAGGTGGCACTTTATGTCGAGGACCTCTGAGCCGGTCTTCGTCTCCCGATTTCGGAGTTCGTCCGGAACATCCTTGATTATTACGGACTTTGTCCGGCGCAACTGGCGCCGAACTCAGTTCGGTTGATAATCAGTTTTGCTCTGTTGTGTCGGCTTTTGCCGACCAACCCTCGGATCTCTCTCTTCCGGGCTTTCTTTGTCCTCCGACCCCACCCTAAAGTCCGAGGGTGGTGGCTCTTCAAGCCTCGGAAGGATTTATCTTTTATCACCGGTCTTCCATCGTCTATTCAGGGTGGAAGAACCAGTTCTTCTTTGTTCTTCTTCTTCTCCTTGGGGGTTCCCATCCCGCTGGAGCGAGCCTCTGACTTGGCCGAACGACAATAGCCGAGTGGAGGCGGATGACCGGGAGGACTTCTACCGACTAAAAGACATATCGGTGCCGAAGCAGAGGGAGCTTGCTACCGAACAAGCCCTCTATGACGCCGGTTTGAGCCTGGTCCCCCATCTAGGTACTGTCCGACCATCGATCGTCCTTTCGCTTTTTGTTCGTCTCAGACTCGTACTAATTCTTCCATTGAAATTGCAGGTACACCGCCGAGGATGAGACCGACAGACGTCGAGATCAGACAGTTTGCGGCGAGGAAGAGGCCGGCGTCTGGGGCCGGGCCTTCACGCCCATAGAAAAGACCCCAGACGTTGCCCCGACCGTTGCCGAATCGACGGCCGATCAGTTGGAGCCTGTCATTGCGTTGTCGGTGCCGACGGCCCCACTAGAGGAGCAGTCGGTGGAGGGAATGATCGAAGCAATGTCGGCAGCTTTGCCGGTGGAAGAAGCGCGGTGCAAAGTTCGGGAGCCCGAGTATCCTTCGGCGGCTCCCGTTGCGGCTTCGGGGGGAGCTCAGTCAAGTTCGAGCCTCCCCTCCTTCCCCGACCTACGGGCGTGGGCGGCCAGTCGTGGGAAGGCCCCGATGGCCCCAGCGGACGATGCAAGGTCGGGGATCGCGCCATGCCGTCCGGCGTCCAGGTCCCCGAGGGAGCGTCGGCCCTGGCCAATCATGACTTGGCCAGGAGGCTATGTCAGGGGACTCTCCTTTCGGCTGATCTGGAAGTGCTGAAGACTCGGCGAGTAACCAAGATGTTGTCCTCTTTCTACCCGACAATGATCGGGTAGGTCTCGTCTTGCCTCCTTTCCTTCGTCGACTGTATTATTTTATTATTCTAACGGTCGGCTGCTGTTCTGCAGTTAATTTACACCATGTCTGAGCTAGAGACCGGATACCAGAGGTTCGGGGACGTCCGGACGGCCTGGAAGGACAAGGCGATGACTGCCGAAGCTGAGAAGGCGGTGCTGGTCGACCAGCTCAAGCAGTCGACTGATCGGGAGGCGAGACTCGAGGATGAGATCTCTCGCCTCACCGATGCCTTGGCTGCCTCGGGGGCCGAACTCAGATCGGCCCGCGAGGAAGCCAAGCGCAAGGGTCGAACCTCTCACCGATTGCGGCGCGAGCGGGATGCCGTCGTCGTCGAACTAGAGGCTGAGCGGGAGCAGCTCCAAGTCAGCCTGGAGAAGCTTGCCAAGGCCGAGGAGGACCTGTCTATCGTCCAGGCCGACGCCGACATAGCGAAGGCAGAGGCGGAGTCGGCGAAGGAATCGTTAGCTCGGGCGGAGGCAGAGAGGAAGTCGGCGACGGAGTCGTTGGATCGGGCGGTGGAGGACTTCCGCAGCTCCGACAAGTATCGGGAGGAACTCCTGGAGAGCGGCTTCGCATCGTACCGGGTGGGTACGAAGACGCTCGGGATGCCGTCCAGGCCTTGTACCCGAAGCTCAACCTCAACGGCATTGTCCCCCCGGGATCGAAGGAGCAGGCCACAGAAGAGGTGGCCGACCCCTCGTCGGGAGGTCGTACCGCGGTGGAAGAAGCGGTTCCGGAGCAGGTCGCCGAAGAGGAGACGGCCCCGACCTCCGGTCCAGCGCCGACCTGCGCGAATGCGCCGACAGCCCCCGGGCTTCTACCGATCGAAGAGGTTGACTCCGAAGAGTAGTCGGAGTTTTTTCTTATTTTTGTTTTGCTTCATACTTGTAATCGGGCTTTGGCCCAATTTTGTAAAGTCAAACGTATTCACGAATGAAATGAAGAATTTTCTAACTTTCTCTCTTTTGTACTTTAGAATGAATGCTTCGTTTAAACGCTCTCCGAGCGTGAAGTCGCAGGCCCGACATACCTTATTAGGCCATTCGGTAATGTCTCAGGTCGTTAGTCGAAGTGGTCGGTCACGCGCGCCGCGGCAAAGGCAGAGCGAGTTTCGATCGTAGATCGATCGTTCCGACAGTCATAGGATCCGATAGTCGAGAATCGTAAGACTCGATAGTCGCGAGTCGTAGGACCCGATAGTTGAGAATCTGAGTCGGGTATCCGTAGCCCAGACGTGAGTCGGGCGTGTCTGTCCAGTCGAAAGTCGAAGTCGAGCGTACGTCATCCGGACGCGAGTCGGGCGTGTTTGTTGAGTCGGAGGTCGACCGACCTTCGGACGTGGCTCGATAACCCGCTCCTTACGCAAGATCCGATAGTCGAATGACGTCCGACGTGTTCAGTCGGAAAACGATGGCAAGTCGAGTTTTCGTTACCCAGACCTTGGTCGGGTACATACGTTGCGACGTGTGATAAACGGTGGCAAGCCGAATATCTTTCGACCGATCGTGACCTGGTCGGTGATTCGCGAACGCGACATTGGTCGCGTTGGCGTTTCGCCTTGGCCGGGGCCAAGTCGGCAAGTTAGTCGATCGTTTTGCCCGCGAGTTGGCTTGTAGAAGGAGCATAACTCCCGTTAATGTAGATATGCCGGTCCTCACAAGAGTCCGACGTGTCGTCGACTGTAGGAGTGTGGCTCTCGTCAATATAGATACATCGGTCCTCATAGGAGTCTGATGTGTCGTTGGCGATCGGTCTGTTGATTCCCAATCGAGCGTTGGACCCAGGTTGGGGCTCGTACTTTTGGCGAGCGCCGCCCACAATCAAAAAGTCGAGATTCCAGACTCTGAAATTTTAAACTGAATTTGTATTTCGGACAAGGGGATATAAGGTTCACTGGTAGTACAACCTTAGATTGTTGGCATTCCAGATCCGAGGGATGGTCGTTCCTTCTAGGATCTCTAGTCGGTAGGCTCCCGGCCGGTAAGTGTCGGCTATCTTATAGGGTCCTTCCCAGTTCGGGGATAATTTTTCTGATCCTAGGGCTTTAAGATTTTCGCTTTCCTGAAGATCAAA
>KE504710.1:1295442-1330096 GCA_000441515.1 Elaeis oleifera | reverse complement strand
ATATATATATATATATATATATATATATATATTATGTGTGTGCGAGCATAGGAAATGCGGTACCATTTTGTTGCAACTTTCTTATTTAGTTCTTTGTCAGCAGTGATTTTGAAGTGGACTATGGATCAAAGGAGCATGCAACAATTGTCTATGCTGCATTAGCAGTTGATAAGGAGGTCTGAAATTACAAATGGTTTTATTCTCTGATTTTCTTCCTTTTTTTTTTTTGCCAACGAGAGCACATATGCTTCTGAATTCAGAAACTTGACAAATAGATCTAGAGTTCAGTAATTTAACATTGAGTTTTGGTTACAGTTGCAGCCAGACAAGGTTAGGAGGCAGGTGTCCATTTCCGATGGCAAGCTTCAAGTGTGAGTTTGTATTTGTCTTCCTTTCTGAAGTGTCATTCTTCTCATGTCTTTCTGTTGTCTTCTCTTGTCATACTTAAAGGAGGTTGTGTTGTTATACAGACACTTTGAGGCGGTGGAGGCTAGATTTCTGCGCGCATCATTCAGTGCATTTGTGGATCTAATGATTCTTGCCACAAAAATCATTGAAGAATTTGGCCAGAACAACAAAAATTCTGAACAAATATGATTTTAGTAAGCAGCATTCTGTATCACAAATGGAACAGATAATGTAGCCAATTCTTGTATTTGTGTTGTCCCCAGAAACTCAAATCTGATATATTGCACATTGTTTTCGAATCAATGGTAGCTACTTGGTTTGGCTACGCTTGGTCTTTTTGGTTATTTGATGATATCTTGGTGGCTTATCCTCTAATTTTAATAGACCTTGTGTTGATGGTGTTATTTTTAACACCCCCACCCCGGTAAGCAAAACTGAGTTGCAGCGCTAGCCAATGCTTGTGGCTTTGATCGATAGCATCCAACACTATGCATTAGCGTGAATTCATGAGCTGGTAAGATATGAAAGCTCAAAATGTAAGTATTAGCAACTAATCATGAGAATACGTCCACAATGTGTGCATAAATTTATAGCTGGGAAATTGGATATGGCTCTCAGAAAGCATAGTGGTGGTAGTAAAAGCCTGGCATGTCCGGATTCTCTGAAGTTTCCAGACTACGAAAATTGGAGACTTCTACTTGGATATCTCATTGCAGCCAAAAAGCTATCCTAGCAGGTGCTGAATCAGCAATGAATTGAATAATACCTGTTCGATGCAAGAAGCATGAAGCTCCATGCTGTAAACTTCGCAACCTTCTCATCAAGAACACCATTTACTTCGAATGACACGGATCCCAGATCGTCCGCGGTGTTAACAAGAGCCTTAACAGCATAATCCTGTTCACCATTCTAAATGAAGTCATTATTGAAGCTCTGAATTAGAGAGACTCGTGCATGTTCTGTCTTGTCCATCAGAAAGCAATACGAGGTGTATATAAAGTAAATAAACACACAGTTGCTTCTGATCAACATAGCAAATTCTTCAAATCTTGTAGACTAAGAAGCAACACGAGAAATAATTGTGCCATTTCTTGATGCATGAGCTCTGCACAACTTGATTTCAACTACACCAATTTAAGTCAAGTCAAACTCAAAATGATAAGGACCAAGACCCATTGACAGCACGATCCTAATCACTTGAACATAGCTATAAATAACCTATATATTTTTAGAATTAGCTTAAGAAGGCCCAGCCCAGTCTATTGTTTCACGGGCTGTTTGAAGTTTGTGGGCTCTCTGATCATTGACCAGAATCTGGACTCATTTGATCTGCACCGTTGAGCCCATATCATGCCACCTGGGGCCGCGCGCGATCTCTAGAAGCGAGCGAGGCGAAGAAGAAGGAGAAGAAGCGGCGAAGGCGATCGCAGAGAGATCGAGAGATAGAGAGATAGCGCGATGGGGGTGATGGAGAAGCTGAAGATATTCGTGGTCCAAGAGCCCGTCGTCGCCGCCTCCTGCCTCATCGCCGGAGTCGGTACTATTCTCGTTCATTTATTTATTTATTCCCCTCCTCCCCGTTTCCCCACTCCACCAAACCCTAGCCTCCTTTGATTCTTTTCGAATATAATCTTTGAATAGCTCACCCTAGGATAACCAAAGGATACCGCCCTTCCTCTGATTTCTTTGAATTTGTAAGTTATCGTGAACTTCTTTGCACTAATTCAGAACTTATCAGATCTCTCTAGCCCTAGCATAAATGGTCGTTTTCTCACGATTCCAACACATTCCGTCTAGGATAAATTCATCTTGTTTGCGCTAAAATGGATTACAAAATATTTAATTGGAGGTTTGTTTCCTTCTCAGTGGAATAGATAACCTTAAGGCCTTGAATTTGCTCTGGGGAGGCTTAAGTCTCTTCCAGAACTAATCTTACATTACTTGGTGTTTGAGTATTTAAAATATATGGGAGGCAAAGACCAACTTGCTGTAGGTAATTAAGGATATGCTTGTGTTTCAAGATCATTTTCAAGAGATATGAGAAGCTGGCTAGTAGTTAGAGGATCTTAATGAGTGGGAAGTTCTTATGACAATACCGTGGGCATTTTTTCTATATGATTAGGCTCAGCATGAGTTAATGGATCTTTCAGGACTGAATGAAATGTACTGATTTGGGTGGCAGTTGAATGACTTTTAACGAAAGGCACACGGGCAGATGATGATGGCCAGAATGTTATATCAGACTTGGCTGTTTAAACCATAATGTCTAATCTATTTAGAAAGGCATGCAACATATTATCACCATTTTTAACATGTATTCTGATGTCATTAATTCTAATCTGTTCAAGAATCTCTCTGCTGGTTAGCAAAATCTGTTACATTGAGTATATCTGTAAAATCCATAATTTTTGCAGGGTAGGTTTGTCTTAGCTTGCTAATTTAGCTTTGTGTTTTCCTGCGACTGGGTTGGTAATTGTCTTCTTGAAAAGCTCATTGATGAGAACTAGTGTGGAAAATGAATCATGGATGTTGCTACTGCTTTCATTGCTTGTCTGAACAAGCAATCCTTCCTTAAGCAAGCCTGTTCATAGGGCAGACCTCTCCTTTCTAGGGTACTTTGATACTTCTGCCTTTTTCTGCCTGTCAAAATATGGATGCTGCAACTAGTTACTGCACAGAGGTAAAAATTGTTTTGTAAGGATGGTGTTTTGACAAACAAATCTCAGATGCTCTAGGGTTTAGGAAATCACACCCATATTTCTCTTATCTCTAAAGGAGATCATTAGAAGTCTTGATTCCTAAGCACCAGAAAATACTTAAAATTCATAGCGAAAGAGATTAATGGGATTTTGTATGAGGAATTTGCATCAAAAACAAGCATATTTTCGTATCACTTGAAATGTATGCTTGGTAGTTGATGGATTTTAAAGGGTGAGTGATATCTATTTGGTGCTTTCTAAAAGAAAGTTTTATAAATATGACATTTTCATATATTATTATGTTAGCTGAGTAAGTAAAATATTGATGTTCCTTTAGGATATAAGATTTTGTCAGGTAATGGACTCATGTAGAGTGGCAGATTCTATGAAGTGAAACTGCAGGTCTTGATAATAATTCCAAATACATATCTTTGAACCTAGGTGGTAAAGAGTAGTAAAGAGATGGAGGAATCTTGAAAAGGAACCTTCCTTCTTTCTGCCTTATTAGTTCTGTCCCCTACGGTGCCGGTCTAGTTTAGTCGATGGAATTCACTGTTTTTCTTCATAAACCTGATTTAGGAGTAATCTGTAGCTACTTAGTGCTGGGACCTGTCTCTCCTTGGTCAGTACTTGTCATCCTACAGAATTTATCTCCAGCTGGAGGTATCTGTAAACCAGCCATTTCAAGATTACATGAACTAGCACCTCCCACATCTGCTTCTGTAACTGATTTTGCATATTAGATACGTGAAATCAAGGTTTCATAGGGGATTTTTGTTGGTATCTTTTTACAAAAAAATAATGTTATCTATTCATGCTTGAATAGTTGAGTTTCAATGCAAGAAAAAGTTATTATGTTATCCATGAACTAACAAGAATCTTTTTACCTTGCTGTTAGTATAATATGACTTTTATACTAAAACATGTATGAATCGTGTAACCATGTAATGGTTCTTTCATATATATGCTAGGTGCTAAATTTTGCTGCCCTAATTTGTTTTGATGAAAATTGCTGAGTATCTTAAAAAAAGTTTCTTCTTCACCCGTACTTGTGCTTGCTAGGGATTCATGTCCTACTGGTACTATACTATTCTAGGAAGAAAATGGTAACTAGGATGGGTGTGGAACACCAGTTCTTTCTTGAATTGAGATTCCTGACTTTATAGTTGTGCACGACACTTGAGATGCACTGGAATTATAGGAATGGGCGAAGATGCCTTTTCAATTTTCCTCTTTATTCTTGTTGTTAATGACTGTTTTGGTCTGTCTCAAGCATATTGTCCTCTTTCGGATCTGTAACATCCCAAAAAGAGTAAATGGAGATAGGGCCAGTGCTGAGTTTTAAACCCCTAGAGCTCACAATGTTTCTTGTCCTTGTAAAAGCAATCTATGTTTTTCCCCTAGAATCTCTACTTTCCTTGATTCTATTTTTTGCATAAATATCTTTTTATGTTTTGCTCCGACACCAGGCATGTATTAACTTTGATGCATATAATCAATTTTTTATTCAGTATTTTCACCAACATGAATTACTGTTTGATCAGTAATCATAGACAGACTATTCTATTCACATTCGATTGGGACCATTTGGAATCCTTGGAGCAGAGTGGTCTGTTACCTGGACAAGCTGCTTGCCCTTTATCCTTTTGATGTTTAATTGTGGTAGAAAATTTAGTGTTCCTTGTCATAGATTAAGGGTGACATATTGTTTGTAATGCCACATTCTATTTGTTCAAAATTTCTAAATAGCTTTATTTTTCATCAATTAGTACATGGATCTACTGCCAGTGATTAAAGTATGAGTCCTGTCCTGAATTTTTTTAGTAGTTGGCTGGTGGATGTTTACTGTAATTATTTCTTTCAACTATGCTGATCTCTTGTGCAATACCAGGTCTCTTCCTTCCAGCTGTGGTCAGGCCTATCTTGGATTCCTTTGAGTCAGCCAAGCAAGTTCCACAGCCTGCTCTAAGTGATGTATGTATACCTTGCAACTTTATCTTTTTTAATTAAAAAAAAAAAAAAAACAACTTGAGAGTAATCCATGCATGTCAATCCTTATTTTGCCTGGTTGATTAAAAGTGAGATGCATTTCTCTTGTGTTTCTAATAAAGAAAGACCAAATTTCATTTCAGCTCTGGTTCATCTCTGATTACCCACTGCTTTTGATTGCTGATAATGTTCATCCTAAATTTGAAAATGAAGTTATCAATTTCTCCCACAACAGAGTGCACTATCTACTGGATAAAAGAATGAAAGGGATCTATCTTAAATTACACCTGATAGTTGAAATATCAATGTCCAGGAAAGCATACAACTTACAAAGAAATGGAAAAACTCAATTTGGTTTAGCTTCAAATGCAATATCGGGCAAGCATTTAGATGGAGATATTTGTGAAAAAAAATATAAAACTAGCACAGGTTACTTAATCTATCTTTATGCGAAAGGGTTTGAGAATGTGATGTGACCTTCAGAGACCAGCGGTGCTGTTGTAATCTGTGCTGTTGAAGAGCTGGTGAAAGTGTCATGATGTGATTGTCTTATTTACATTGCCTTTGTTTGCAGGTGGTTGCTGGTATGACTGGCAAAAACCGGAGTGAACTGGATTTGTTTTGGTGTTCACATGTGGCCCCATTCTCTCTCTCTTTTATTTCCCATTGAGCCTGTGAGACATTTTGATCACCAGAGCAATGTACTTCTGTTTCTCCGATATTGCATACTTCGGGACTTAGGTGCAGACTATGTATCTACTTCAGCTGATGGTTTGCTGGTCTGCATCTCATGATTCCAACTGTAGAACTGGAAAGGATCTGTTTAAATAAAGAAAAATTTGACAAAACATTGAGAAAATTTTGTTTGGTACTATTTATGCGGTCACTGAAGATGAGATATGGTTTAATTTTGCTGCCAACTAAAATTTCACTGCCTCAATAGTGATTGAATTCAGGATTTGACTGAGCTTCATTGTGGTCTGGTGCACCCTTTGAGAAGCACAACGGCATTCTGCATTTTTAAGTTGATGAGTATTTTGACACAGGTCGAAGCTTTTTTCTTTTGTCACTGTTTCATGGTGTATTTACCTATAATCCTGAATAATAGCTCTTGGTGGTAAGACATGATGCCTCATAATAGAAAATTTTTGATGGAATTAGATCCACCGTAGAGCTAGTGGATCAGTCCAATCACGAAGCAACATACACAAAAACACGGACAAAAAGAAAAGAACATGATGCATGTGTGCTTGTTGCTTTATGGTTGGATTGGTTCATCAGCTTAGTGGTGGATTTGGTTCAATTAAAAATTTCATCTCATAACAGATGGACAAAACTAATATTAATTCTAGTAGTGATATTTTGAATTTGATGGATTCCAGCTTGCACTCTCAGATAGGTAAGCAGGAAGATTAGGAGAGGGAACACTTTAGAAACCTCTCAAGCCTCGGACATGGGACCTCCTCGGCTGTTTGCTAATTGCTGTAGCTGAATCTGTGAATCATGGTAGTATTATATAATTTTAACTATTGTTAATATTTTAGGAAAGATGTATATAAGTGGCTTGAGATTATTTTAGGAAAAACAACTTTCTTGGATCCTTCCTCTAGCGAGATTTGGATGGACCACCGTTTTCTAAACATGAACACAACAAATCTTCCATCAAGAGAATTAATTTCCGATCACCAAAGCCGATGAGAGACGTACTACTAATTGATATAATTAATTCGTTAAGTGGCCCCCAAAGCCCAAGACCTCGATATCCCCACTTTCCTGTCATCGTTCCAACGCGTCTCCTCATAACATCACCCAACACGCACCCTACCACTGATAAGAGGAGACATGACGTGGGACCTAGAGTATCAAATTATCAATGGAAGATTGTCGGCATTAGAGTTCTTGAAGGTGGATTAATTATTTAAGGCTATTCACTCCTTAATCCGATCAAACTTGCGTGCGTAGCAAATCCGTATCTATAAGAATCTCCCTCAAGCGTCCTTTCCAAAGGTTAGCACTATTCATACCATGGGAGACCAGGAAGAGCGAGAGATGGAATTAATGAAATATCTTATCTTGGGATAATCAATGAAACGTTTGACGTTAGTTACTAATTTAAATGACAATGTGGATAGTAATTATTACGACCCAGCGGATACAAACAGATTCCTTTACTGGATTGATTTCATCATAATTCATTTAATGCAGGTACACATAAACCTCGGTTATTGTATAAATCTTTGCAAGACCCAATAGAGAACGGGCGCCAAGCGTCACTCCCCACTCTAGCGCTGTTGCGTGCGTGTGGACATACGTGGGTGACCTCTTCATCGTCAGCTTCAGAACATTCTCTTACTCCCCCCCCCTCCTCTTATCGTCTCTCAAATCCTTCTTTCCATCACCTTTTCTAATTAAAAGTCTATTCTAACCCCCATTTTTCTTTTGGCAGGGCAGTAAGGCTTCTACTTCCTGTTTCTCTGTTGACATGGACTCTGAACATCTGAACAGTCTCATGATGGTAGACGAAAGGACTCGTTCTGGGCTCTCTTAGGAGACCACTTCCTCATGTCTCACCGCTCCGATGGAGGTACGTGTGCTTGTAAGAGAGAGAGAGAGAGAGAGGTCTTGAGTGTTCCCACCGGATGTTTGAGTGTACTTGTTTTTGTGATGCAGTGAGACGGACGCTCTGGTGCCATTTCCCGAAAGCCTGGACCAAATCGACAACCTTCATGGTTCCATATCAATGTCGGATAATTCAGCTGCTCTGGTTCCATATCAACACCATTGTCCGCCTGCTCTCAATGACTTGGCCTTGGGTGACATCAACCTTGATCCTTTTACGAGGGACAACTACTCAACACCCTACTACTGCGGAGATGTTATCAGTGATATCGCACCACTGAACATGATCGCCAGTTCCAATGGTGTTCGCAATGGAAAAATTAGTTGCAATTACAATTATCCATTTGAAGTATCTAAAGTAGATCAGGTTGGACAGAGAAGCATTGAGAGGAGAACAAATAGGAGGTCGAGGTCGACTGATATCGGCTTTGACGAGATTAAAAACTATTTCTGCATGCCGATAACCCGGGCAGCGAAGGAGATGAAGGTGGGGTTGACGGTCCTGAAGAATAGATGCAGGGAGCTCGGCATCAATAGGTGGCCTCACAGGAAGATGAAAAGCCTGATGACTCTCATCCATAACGTTCAGGTACAAGCTTGCAGTTTGGTTATTTATGTGTCCTGTTACTATTTAGTGTGCTTATAGGATAAATAATCTGAAAGTTTTGAAATAAAATGAATGTCGGTACTATGGCACTAGGATTTCATCTTTGGTGATGTAATTATGGTTTTGTAGGAGTTGGGAAAAGGTGAGGAGAGCATGAGGGACCTGGAGATATTGGAGGAGCACAGGAGGCTGATAGAAGAGAATCCAGAGATGGAATTGTCGGAAAGAACAAAGAACTAAGGCAGGCTTGCTTCAAGGCTCATTACAAGAGGCGGAAGGCTTTGAGAAATCACTGCTTCGACATTCGTAACTGATATTAGGCTTAATTCGTTATAATCTCTGTAATTAAGATCTTATTATATGCCATCATGAGTCTGCTCATGAGATTTTGATTGTTAAAACAACTTTGATATATAGAAACTAATCTGATTTGCATTTTAATTACTACGATGCGACTGAAGTCTCGGAGTATTACAAATCTCTTTAAGAACTGAATTACATGCCAAACATCAGCTACAATTATCATGGATCCGTCTGATGGGTTGACCGACAACTCCTGGAACCAGTAGATTTTGTGTCAAATGGTTTTAAAATCGAGTGTCACAGTTGCCATTTTACATATTTCAGTTTCTGGTATGATTCAACTCTGATGACGTCCATCAATTTTTTTGAGGGAGCTTAGCTTCGACATATGAACTTTGTCCATTTAATGCTCAAGTCCCTTGTATATATAATATATACATAAATAGCATCAGATACACGCACATGCGAGGTGTTTATCATGTAGAAACTTGAGGGGCTAGGTTTTTCTGACATTGTGTTGGGCCTATTGGTATTTGAATGTGTTTGATCCACCAGGGTTTGACCTAGTCAACCTAATCACTAGAGAGTGAGGAAATGAAACCAAGTCGGCACCTTCACTAGCTAACCAATCAGCAGTTTGATTTCCTTCCCAAATATATGTGAAGCTTTCAAGACTGGTAAAACCTTTTGAGCTGCAGTGGGTCCCCAAGAATAGGATGGTTTTGAGGTGCAGATGAAGTTCCAGATCCATTAATCCATTGGATGATACTACTCGAATCTCCTTCGATCCAAACATGATGGTTTGGTATTTAAAATTGCAGCGAACAAAACCGAACCAAAGTGCTTGTAACTCTGCTTCAGCAACAGAGCATTTGGGAAGGCACCTTGCAAAAGCTGGAACCATTTTACCATGCCAAATTCGGACAAGTAAGTTTGAAACAATTCCTAATAACAAGGAAAGGAGTGAGATGGAAATGCGATACACAAGCAAAGAACTCTCTCATCCATCTTCATCCTTGTTGCACATCCTTGCCATATTTTAGGTCTGCCATCATCAGAGCAAGCGAAGCGATCAATACGTCTCAGATACAATTAATGCAGTGTCTTGCCAAAGTTTTCGCTTTGAGTGCGGCTGGGACAGAAACCGGGCAATCCATCAGGTCTTTATCAAAGTTGGGTGAGACCGCCGCCTGTCGCCGTCCGTAGCATCCACCCTCTGTTTCCTCCGCCGCTTCCCATCTTCTCCTTCTGCCGTCGCCCGCCGGTCTACCACCAAACCTCCCAAAATTACGCCAGTGTCCGTCGGTCTACCGCGGACCCTTCCAGGTTCGGCCCCAATCGCTATCCTCTCTCACCCTCATTATGCCCGTATTGGAACCCTAGACGAACTCTAGATCTAAAATTAATACTGCTGCGGTCCTGGTTACTTGCTTCATCGTTTAACTTGCGGATAGATTTGGATTTGATAAAAGTTTGGAGGTGGACTAATAGAATTAATTAATCTTTTATTATTATTATTATTATTACGGTAGTGAGTCTTAGTTGAATGGGTTGATCCTTAGTTCCATTTTTTTTTGCCATATCTCATGACCATGCTGGCTATTTTCTCTTTTAAATCTCATTTAGTTTTCATCTTCTGATGGTGCTGTGCTTCGTTGATGTTGGTGTACTAGCTATTAAAATATTTAATTTTTAAAAATATAGATTTTTTAAAATATCTAGAATTTGATTTATTATGGGCGTGTTTTGTTGGTTGGAGTTGGACTCTATAATGAAATAAACAACTTTCATTCCGACCGTTTGATTGAAAAGAGTCTCATTTCTATTTTGATTTCAAATTAATTTTTTAAAAAAATAAAATATTTCATTCATCCAAAATTTAATCTTTATTTTCTCTAAAATTCAAATCCTATTCCGATTCCAATCACAACTAAATACATCATGGGATATGGTCATTCAAATTCCTATTCCAATCTATCTTGATTCCAATTTCAATTTCGACTGCAAATCAAACACATCTTAATATTTAAGATGCATTTAATTTGTAATTGAAATCTAAATCAAAATAGATTGAATCGAGAATCAAAATAGTCATATTTTCAATGTCTTTGGTTCATAATTGAAATCAGAATCGAAATCAAATAAATTTAAATACTAGAAAAGAGTCAAAATTAAATGTTAAAAGATTGAGGAATGAGAATAAGACTCCTTCAAATCAAGTAGTTAGAATGAGAATTGTTCATTGACATTTCTATTCTAGGGTTTAATTTCTCTCTACCATATATGCCATTATATAATTTCTATATACTCTGTTTCTATTTTTGGTTGGGACTGAATTTACGAAGATTACCAATTTTGTATCTGATCTTAAAACCGGCTTTTTACTATTTATGAATAAACAAAGAAACACATGAAATTCAATGATCTCTATTAAATTAAGTGAAAATGAGCTACCATGGGTAGTATTTGGATATTTTTTTTTATTTTAGAATAGAAATATGAATTTTCAAAAAATAGCTATTCAACTTTATTATTTCAAATTTCTGTTTGCTTAGAAATTTGCTATTCCACCGGATATAAGGTACAATTAATGCAGTGTTATTCCATATACCTAGAATAAGGTGCAATTAATGCTTATTAAAGACCTAAAATAAGCTATTCCATGATCTACCATGAAATAACTAAACCAGAATAGATGGAATAAGGGAGAGTTGATCGAAATTGCTAAATCAAAATGACCTACCACACTTTTTTCATCTGTTTGAGAGAATAAGATGGAATAAGCTCTTATTCTATCCAAAATTAAAGCATCCAAACACTACCATGAGGATGTAGTAGGGTGGCAGACTATAACCGTTACCAAAATAGGTAAATTTTTCAATGAAATACCATGAGACAAGGCAACAAGCCATGTTGATTTGTGAATTTTTTTATTTCTCAATTGATAATAATATGAATAGATGTCATGTTAATATTTTTCCAGCATAACTCACAAGCTTGCCACCATATCTAAATAAATGCGGATGCCTTGCAAACTATGAGAATAAATAGGTAGACGATTCTTATTTACTGTTTTTGGGAATGGAATTTTGAATCATTCTTTTCTTATTTATACCCATCGGTTATGCATATTTTGGAAAAGAGATGAAAATATAAACAAAAGATGATAAATTTTTAAATACTAGCATCAAAGATTCATATCCTAACGAAATATAAGATAGAATATCATTCTATGTATCGGGATAGGACTATCCTGCTAGTATCCTAGCATCTCGATTGGGACGTCTTGAAACATCCCTTGTCTCAAGTATATTAGGACGGGACAGGATAACAGTGCGTCCTGTTCCATGAAAAATTGAAATAACTTCGTCCTATCAAATTTAAAATCTTAACTAACACCATGTCAGCATGACTAAAATATATGCATAAAATATAAAGTGCGGATCCTTTAGCATGCACTATACAATACGGTGTGCAGCACATACCATCCATCATATGATAAATGGTTGCGCGCAATCGTGAATTGTGCAATGCACACCGCATGCGGTTGTGTATAACCGTCCATCGTGTGATGCACGGTGTATATTGTACCATATCATATAGTATATCATGTGTACAGCATAGGACCCACGTTCTAGAATGTAGATGGGCAGTGCGTGTGATGTATTATACCGTATGATGAATCATGTGTATAGCAAAGTATCCGCGCTCAAATATGTAGCAATCATCTCTGTACGTTTGCGTACATCATGACCATAGAATTATTATTATTTTTTATTTAGAAAGTGACAAGCTCAATAATGTTACTGTAAGAAAAAAATTAATGATGCAACGATAGTTTTAAATATCAGGAGTGATTATGAATGATCAACTAACAAGTAGGCCATATTGTATTACAATAATGATAAGCGATTCGTTTATTGGTTTGCATATTGAGGGGACTTGAATCATCGGATGAATCTTTCCGTTGCATGTAATTCCAAGGAGCTGAAGTTTATAAATTGATTGCACGAACTCGGGGAAGATAAAGGATCTGTGATTTACTGACAGCCCGAGTTGTCTTGGTTCAGAGGCTCGCCCGTGTTGCATGTTGTCTAATGGCTTTGCCTCAGCATTTTCAACATCCAAAGCTGGCTGAGTTGAGAGAGAGAGAGAGAGAGAGAGAGAGAGCGCGCCCTCTAAATCTACGGATTAATATTCATTGTAACGGCTATACTGCATCATATTTGTTATAAATTAATAAATTATTTTTTAACGGTAAAGATAAGCACTAACATCAGCATATTTATATGACACCAATATTAATTGTTAATTGCGTTAACTGATATTGGTGATTAAATATGCTGATGTTAATGTTTATTTCTGTTGGCGAAAAAAAAAATATTGATTTATGATAAATATGTTGTGATATAACTGTTACAAAGAATATTTATTCTAAATCTACGTGTCATAAGTTACAATTCAATTTATTTTTATTTTATTTCTTTTGGGTTATGAGCTTATTTTTATCTCAATGCACTGGCTATCAAATAGAAAGGGAATGAGTTGCAAGATTATTTCATTATGATTTGAAAATCATGAGGTCGGAATATGGTAGAATTTTTTCATATACAAAATATTTGGAACGCATATGATTCATGATTGGAGTCGAAATGAATGGATATGAAAATTAAAATGATCATATTTTTTAATATATTTGATTCATAATAAAATTAAATATATTTAAATATAAAAAAATATAAATTAAATTTTAATAAATTAAATATTTTTATTTTTAAAATAAAATAAAATTAATTTTTTTTTCTAACCAAATGGTTAAAACGAGTATTGTTCATTCTCATTTTCATGCCAAAGTTCAACTCTTTCCAACAAAATATGCTTCTGATTCTCTTCAAATTTCGTAATTGAGGGAGCCTAGAAAAGTGAATCATCTTTTTACACTAACAGCAGAAACACTCAAACTTTTTGATGGGATTTTACAAGCTCCCGTTTCTCCTCTGCATAAAACTAACCAAGGTTACATAAGATGGGGTCCAACCACACATGGGATAAAACATTTTGCCCAATCCAACGTAGGATCAGAAATCACCGTCCACCAAAAGATCGTACGAGCGTCACATCATGCAGGTACCCCACAGTTTATGACCTTAGAGCGCTCGTTCGTTCCTTCCTCCACGGTACAAATTGCTTCAGGCTCCCATAAATGCCGGCCTGCATTACCAAACAAAATCATAACCATCAAATGAGCAACAGCATCACCTAAAACACACGAAAGGACATACGTTAGCTACGTGTCAGACAGCTAGTAGTCACCACCAAGCACCGAGTCCACCGACGATTAGTGATGAATGCCGAGTGCCGGGTGCACTAGGTTAGAGGGCATACATGTACCGCCCAATGGAGAAGTCCAAGAACTTCTTTGACGAAGGGAACGGGCCGTATGTGAAGTTTTAAGCGGTTCGATCGAGAATGAACGGCTATTTGACCGGGTCCGCGGACTTCCTGTGGTTATATTGTGTTGTCGTCACATCTTGTCGAATGTCACGTCAGAGGTCAATTATTGTTTGGTATGTAGCTGAGCGAGATGAGAAATTTCCGGCCTCTGCCGTTCAAGAGTGACGAAAGGGACGTGTGGAATTACAGAACGCGTTGTGGATAAATTTCCAAGCCGTGCCGTGTCCCGAACAACACTCCAAACGAAGGTGCTAAAAAAATAAAAAAAAGAACGTAGGAATCGGAATGACATGTTTTCGCTTAAAACTCATGTAAGAAATTCACAAATTTATCAACCAAATGTGTGCAATTATTCGGAAAGCAAAAAAACCAGAGTAGATTCCAAGTAGATAGCTACAAAAAATGAACGGAACATGGAAATAATAACTAACCAATCATGTTTTGTGCCAATATTACTGGAGATGATAATTATTAGAAGGAAAGGGAAAGATATGAGAGTCAGAGATGCAAGACATACCCACAGGTGAGAGGTAGCATGAGAGGAGACACTTGCCAGGCTCTTGGTCCTCCTAAACCTTGTAATTCTCACCTTCCTGTCATGTTTAGCTTCCTCCTCCTCCTCCTCCTCTTCCTCATTGCCAACCCCATCTCCAACGCTGGAGCCAGCAGAAGACTGAGATGAAGACGAAAGAGAAGGGGAAATTATAAAATCCCTCAATCCCCTAAAACTCATCTCCCAATTCCTATCCCTTCTCACCTTCCTCCCTCTTCCCCTCCTCCAAAACCACACCCCTCTCTCCTTACTCTTCACCGGATTCTCTCCGAAGGAGAAAGAGGAGCAGGTGGCGGCCCGGCCCAAACTATATGGCCCGTCGTGGACGGGGCGATGGAGGACAAGTTGTTGCTCCTCATCTCCTCCACCACCATCCTCGGCGGAGGTCCAAGCCCCGGTGCCATCCGCGGCTTGGACTCGGCCTGGAATCGCGAAGGCCGGGCTCTTTCCTGGGCTTCCCGGGGGCCTCCTCCCATGAAAAGGGACGGAGACGGGGACACGAAGGGCGGAGTTGCCATCCCGGCCGGCCTTCGCCGTTGGCTTGGAAGAGAGTAGAGGGAGAGCTTTGGGGCGTGGAGCTGGGGTCCGTGTCGACGAACTTGGGTCTCCTCATCGCCATGAGCGCCTCTATGGAAGGAAGTCTTGGGGTCACGCTGGGGGCGTTAGGGGTCTAAATACGGAGGGGAGGGTTAAAAAAAGGATGGGGGGAGTACGTCTTGGGTTGTGCATGGACGCTCCACTTCTGTTATGAGTGACCTCATTATATTGGGGTGAATTAAATTTTTGTCACGAGAAAGAGCCGGGCCACGTACCTTTCAGTTTTTTTTTTTTTGCTTCGTAAATTACCAAAATGCCCTGGGTCGCTTGAAGTATTGAACTGCCCCTTTGGTCTCCATCCTTATCTTGTTGTGTGACTATGTCATGGTCATTGAGTCGTTCATCTATAAAGCATGCTCTCCAGTCCTCTCCTGTCACAACAGTCCTTGGCATTGTTATCATGTAGTTGATGGTTGCAGGGCAAGGGAATCATTGCAGAAATTTTTATTGTTTGCAATGCCATTAGCTTAATTAAGTTGTTCAAAAAATAAAAATGTTGGTCTAATTGATATTTGACTTGTTCTTCAGGAATCAGGATCCATAAACATTCTATGTTTTCCATTTGCATCAATCGCATTCTTCACACATATTTATGCAGCACAAGTCAATATGATGCAGGTGGATGAGATGATTTTATATGCTTCCTTTGCTTGTGACAACTAATACACTCTTATTTTTAACTAAGACGATATCAAATTAAATATGCTCGCCTTGTCTGAAAGAAACAAAAATCCAGATGCTTTCATTTTAAATAAAAGCAGGCTCATTTGTGGCCTTGATTCCTCTCTGCTAGCTAGCTTCCATGGGCAAACTGCATTTTGCTTGGTTGTCTTTTCAAGGGATCCAATTAATTCTGCGTAAATATCAATACTTGGCGAAGTCTCTTGATATTCCTTGGTTGAAGCAGTATTGTCGATCAAAAAAAATTATGGCCGTGAAGTAATATGAGACATATGCCTCACATTTAATTTGAGTATCTAGTTTAGATGGCATGTAAAAGATTTCCTGCTACACTTGTATATAGGGTCACAACGGCATTCTTTTCTTCTATAGTAACGGTTCACATCTATGTTGAATACTTGAATTTAAGAATCCGATTCCATCTTTGGCAATTGGCGCACCAAATGGCATGAAGGGATCGGTGCTTTAAACTATTGCCACACTCTGTTTCACACCAATCACATCTATCATGCCAATATTCTCATCCTATGTAGCATGACAACTGTGAAGAGAAAAATTTTGGCATCAGAATTAGGCCCGTAAAATTATTCTTAATTTTAAATAGTTTCTTCCATGCTAGATGAGCACTTGCACGAACAGGATTTACATCTGCATAGTTGGCATCCATCATTCACTTGCGCATCGAAATTCATATACATCGATTTTAATTCACAAGTCCAGAACTCAAACATAATCCTATATGTGAGTCTACAAGGCCAAACATTTTTCCCACTGTTCTCTATTTTAGCTGCTAGCTTTGATCCGGAAGGAGGTTAGCTTATCCATTCACAATGACAACGCCCATTCCCCAACCCATTCCATTGAGAGAATGCAGTTAAAGTCCGACTTCTTATAGTTGTCGTCAAATGCAATTCGAGCATATATACTGTAGAAAGGACTCCTCTTCTTCCTATCATACAACAACAAAAATTTGTCGCCACTGTCACATGATAAATTGATCCCACCAACCAACACAGTAACCCCCCACTTCTTTGCCTTGGCCTTGATATCCAGTGTCGTACAAACCCACTATGGAATCTGAGAAAATAGAGCAAAAGGAACAAGCTGATAGATATTGTACAAATGTAAATGATTTGAGAGAGAAAAGTGTGGCTTGAATGAATGGTGACAGAGTAAAATTCGGTCATTTGTTATCATTAAGGAACAACAGATGGCCAGAACAGGGAAAGAACTGAGGCATCTACTTCGTATGAATCACTTATCAACTAAATTTCATTCATCAGAACAGAAAAAATGAGAAGCTGGATGCAGCTTTAGTATCACATGCGGTCCATTCAGTTTGGCAACACTTTTCATCACATCAAACGGAAAAGTGACAAGATTCCTAAGCACTGTGAGAGTGAGAGCAATGCAGGCAGAAGTCTTAAAGCATTTGAAGAGCAGTGATTTGCATGATTAAGTATCAAAGTGAATGGAGATGACTAAAGAATGGTTTAGAAAGTAGATAATCAGATGAACTCTTTTTGACAGGGTTGCAAATGGTCTGGAGCACTCTGCTGCTGCTTTAGAAAACATGGGGTGCAGGATACGTCATAACGACATAACCGGCGTCCTGTTCTCTACTTTCAAAGTTCTGTCACTTTTAGTGTTGCTATCAGGGGTACAATTTAAACTGGATATACCATCCAGCAGGAACAAGATTGTCGATCATTATTGGACAAGTTAACATCAGCTTATCACTTTGTTGCTCAGAATTATGCATGTTCAATAACTCCCAGGGTCAATCCGGGCCTACACAAATCAGCTGCGAAGGATATTTGCAACTTGAGAACCTGCAATCGAATAAAATTCAGCTATCCAACAAAAAGCCCTTCAGATGCCACGAAACAAAGAGCCTCTATAAGATGATGGTTTCTGTTGAATTCCCCAATTTCCATGGAGATATGTTGAGAGATGATGAAACTTTGCTATGAAAACTTCTTGATACTATCTAGTTTCTGCTGCCCATGTATATTATGGAAATATCTATTAGAGTATCAGAACATGGACTTGTGCACAGGAGAACCAGAATAATGAGAAAGGAAACACTTTATTCACAGGAGTAACTTTCATTACAAGCTCTGGCAGTGAAAAAGAAACAAAGCATTCCCAAATCTATTCCAAAAAATAAAGGAAAAGAAAAGAAAAACACTTTCAGTTTATCTATATTTCCTATGATTCACATTGTGAAGACCGCCTTGTTTACAAGGAAACAATTAAATCTTATTTCATTTTCACCTGTGAAGAATGCCATCAGAAGCTAGCGTCCCCTCAGTATCTCCAATAATTCGAGCTAGTCGAACCTCCAGACCTCTCTGTATTTCCCTAAAGAGAGTTCTTACGTTATCTGCAAACAGCCTTTTATTGAAGCCTACAGACTCACCAAGTTCGCAATCACCAGCAAAGCCAGCAGCAACCCTGGATTGGATCTCCATCAACTTCTGGCCTGTGGCCACCATATACCTTTGCAGCTGAAAGGTTTCTTCCAGAAAGCGCTTGAGTGCTTCAGTTTGTTCCTTTGTCCTGCCAGTTTGGGAATCCCTGCTGCTTCCAGATCGGTAGTTCTCGTGCTGAGGTAATAGGAGAAAAGAGAAGAAAAGGTCGGTCGCATCTTAAGTTATCAGCAAAAATCAAAAGATAAATAGACATTAACCTGAAGTGGATTCTTACCATTCTCTGGCACAGGTCATCTGTCTTCTCTTCAAGAGACTGATACCGTTTCACTTGTTTATGTAGCGAAGACATCATTATCATGAATCCCTTATCTTGCTGCCTGTTCTCATCAGCTCTGTCATTCGAAGCATCATCCTTAGTCGTCAGCTGTTTCATTGATTGAGATTCAGCCAACTTTTCGATCACGAGCAGTTGCTGCTTCATCCTTTTGATCTTGTAAGAAACTCCAAGAGCATGAACGTCCATTCTCCAAGAAGAATCCTTCTTTACAATTGATGACCCAATTGATGACAACTTATCATCAACGTCAGCCCCTTCTTGGATGCTATTCATTGAGTGAACATTACCTGGGTCCATGCTAACTTCTTTCTCTTCTTCGATCTCTTCTTCGGGAGAGTGGGATGTCAGGATGATGCTCTCTGCTTTGTCCCTCGATATATTCACCTCTCCTTCAGGTTCTTCCGAAGGTGTTTCACTAACACAGACAATCGTATTTCCCTCAAAATTTTTATCGGCTGGTGGTGCTCCATTAGTTGGACTAATTGCTGTGGTATCAATAGCTGCATTCTCTTTGTATATAAATTGTCTGTTTTTGTGTGATTCCAGCTGCATCAGTTTTGTTCTTCATTGACATTCCGACCATCCATCTGTCGAGCGATGTTCTCTGCCTTCTGGGTGTCTCTAACTATGCCGGACTTTGACTCTTGTTCTTTCTTCTTTGTTTCCTCTTTGTGATCTTCACTTCTGACCAAGGAACCTGGGAATCACAAGCCTCGGAACTGGAAGAACTCTTTTTCATGTAGTCAGAACTGGGAGAAAAAATTGAGTTGTTCTTTTGGCAGTGTTGGACATGGTATCTGATTTGCTCTTTCAACAACTTCACCTCCTTTCCTTGTCCGACAACAGGGCTTCCAATTTTAAGTTCTTTTCTTTGAAGTGGGATAGGTTCCCATCGAGTCCTTCTATGTGAGACTGAAGCCGCTTCGACTCGAGCTCCATGCTTAGAAGCTGCCATCGAAAAGCTTCTAGTTTCTCATCTTTGACTCTCAATTGCTCTGTGAATGCCTCTATCTCTGCATAATGCCTTTGCTCCAGGATGGTTGCATACTTCTCGGTCTCCAAGCGAACCCAATCTTGCAGTCGTTCAAAGTCATCGCTGACTGTTTCATAGCAGGAAAGATGAGCAGCTTAGAAAGGCTGTTAGTTGTTCAGAGATACTCCTTTTGATGGAAATTGTTCAGAAATACTCAAAAGAGATGCAGATCTTTCTTCAGTGCTTTCCTATTATCAACATTAAACAAGAAATGGGGAATTTACACCTGCCTTATGGAAATTTCAGATTGTGGTGGTCATTGATTTTGATTCACAATATACCCATGATGCATCTATAAAGAGCTTCAAAGCATTTATATATAAGAAATGAAAAAGCACCAGGGACCAAAAAAATTACCAGGCTCATCGCTCCCATCGGTCGAGTCCCGGTCCAAACATTCAATTGTTGTGATGATGCTTTCTCCCTTAGCGGAGGAAGATTCATGCTCTTTCCTACTCTCAGCTTCCAAGAACTCGGAAAGCTGAGTCCTGGAGCAGTATCCACTGCTCTCTATCTGCAATTCTGCTCTTCGGCTCTGAGAACAGCCTATGTCCAAAGAGTGTGCCGCCCTCGATCCCTTCCTATGCCGCGACTCCCACATGTTCTTCCACCTCTCCATCTCCAACTCGGCCTGTTCTTCTTTGCCTTCGATATCTTTACCTCCTTCAGCATCATCTGTTTCGCCGCTGTGTCGAGCTTGGATTTCCTCAACATGGCCGACAGGATCTTATCCTTCTGCTCGGCATCCTTCTGAAGCTTCACAATCTCGCCAGAAAGATTCTCGACCATCGCAACCGCTTCCTCCTTCCGCTCGAAGACTTCCTCCAGCTCCTGCTTCGCCGCCTCGGCTTGCCGGAGGGCACGAGCCATCTCCGCTTCGAGTTGGCGCTGGTTGGAGACGAGCTCCACGAACGCCGTCTTATGCGTCCAAAGCTCCGCCGAGTGCTCCTGTGCCTCCTTCTTCGTCCTCTCTTCCAATTCCTGCATCGCTTCCTCAGCCAATCGCAGCTTCTCCTCCAACTCTCTCCTCTTCCTCGCTCCTTCCTCCAAGGCTTCATCCTTCGTTCGCATCGCAGACTCGTCCTCCTCGACTCTCCTCCTCAAGTCCAGTATGACCTCTTCATTCCTCGCCTTCAGGATCCGCATCTCGTTGACGAGGGCTTGGATCTGACGCATGAGGCTCTTCCTTCCTACGATCCAGCTCTGTTCGTGGGCGGCGAAGATGCTCGCAACCTTCTCATTGGCTTTGGCATCCTCAGTTCTCCTCTGTTTCAGCTCATCAACCTCCAGTTCAGCCTTCTTCAGCTTCTCCTCCAGTGCTTCTTCCCTTGTTTGAACTCTCTCTACGAGCAACCCCAGGAGCTGCGCGCTCCCTCGAAGCATCAATTCGCCCAGGCGGCACCGTTGGGCGTGCTCTACATCGAGCCTCCTCCTCGTCCTCGACATGAGATGGAGAGCGACGAAAGCGCACGAAACGCCGAAATACGTTGGATAGGCGCCATCATGCATCATTTGTTGGAGCGAAGCAGAAGCCTCTCTCTCGCCCATTATTCCTCTCGATCACGGGGTAGATCACAAAGGGAAGCAGCAGGACTTATGAGACTGTGGAATGGGAGGTGATCATGCTGCTTGCTGCCAACCAGAACAACCAAATGGCTATTGGTGGGCGGCAATCCAACTTTCCCATTATGAGAGAAGGGTGGGGGTGGGGGGGGGATGGATATCTGCTGCCCCAAGAGGTGGATGCCAATGGCATGAGATTGGCACGTGCGGATGGGTGAGGAATCGGTTGGAATAGAGATACCATGTGTCAGAAAAGCAGCAGAAAAAATTTATGGAACAGATGCCCTGGTTTTCAGAGAAAATACTGAAAGGGCGCCTACTTCTCTACTTCTACCCATCCGTTTCCGGTCATGGTAACGGAAGGAGCAGCTTTCACCAGCGATGAAGGACACAGACCAGGACCAGAGTTTAGTTTGTCTTCTTCCAAAGTTCGACAGATTAGTCGCATAAGATCCTACTCTTTATTGGGGACTAAAAGAAAGGGCAAAGAGGCAAAATTAAAGAGCCAGGATATTAAATAGTTTCCACCAATTCTTGGTTTTGAGGCTGGGGTGCATTCCAGTCTTGTGCTCATGTGATGAGCAGCGAGCTTTTTACCTTATGGTTCTAAAGTTTGAAGAAAGGAAATGTTTTGTGTTTGTTATCCTGGTGCTTTGCGAAGGTTTCCGTTCTAATTTGAGCTTTTTCAGTTGACCCAGGGCGCATTTGTCATGACCCATATCTTAAGATTACTTTTCTAAATAAAAATCATTCTTAGAGTGTCTCATATGTTAAAAAGTATCATTAATATGTTAAAAAGGGAGAAGGAAACCCTTTTTATGGATTATGCGTTTTGTCAAGAATCTCTTGATGCTTCTTTCTCCCCAAGGAACCATGCTCGAAAATTTTTATCATAAAGTAAAATTTGTACTTATCTAACAATCAAGTTTTGACTTTGATCTTATGAATGTGTTTGCATTGCGCATTGATTTAATCAAAGTTATTCTTGTAATAATATTAAAATGCCATGGAATTCGTTCGAGCATATTTGGTGACATCATAGAATGCTAAGATACAGCTTGCATTAAATTATACACTTGACAAATTCATCCAATGACATCACAGGATGATTCACTTTCAAATGAGGAGGATAGAAGGGACCTCTGCGAAAAAATCAGATAGATGCAGTTGAACCAATCAAGCATACGAGAGGAAAAGCAAGTCTAGAAGCCATAAAAAATAGACACCTCACAGAGGATGGCGACATCTAAGACAATAATTGTTGCCAAGTCCTAAAGGCTACATCAGCATCATCTTTATATGAATAATTGTCACTTTTGCTATTGTTATATTTACTGTTTAAGCTTCCTCAGCTTGTTCAAAAGTCTAATCATGAAGCAATATCCTAATGGATGAATGACTACTATGTCTTCCTCTAGATAACTCATCTCTACGTGCTCTTCAAAGATAGTTAAAGTCGTCTAGGCCCCATCTCTCCTCATCATCACAACAACCAATCCAAGGAAAAGGAGGCTTTCTCCATCCTCCTCTCTCAATCACTCAACCCTTCTTTGGAGACCTGTAAAGTGGGGAGTTGCCTAAGAAAAGCACAACATCCAGACCATTATACAGCTTTCAATACAAGGAGGATGGAGCCCCATGCCCCAAGCCCTTATAATTTACCACTCCCCAACTCTTGAAGTATGAGCAATCTGAGGTTCCAAGGAAAAGAGAGAGAGGCCACATGGAAAGCTCTCTCTTCCTAACTTTTTGACACTCATTGTCCCTTTAGGTGATCACCCAACTATAATCATGAACCTTAGTGATCACTCTTGCTAGGACTAGCCTAAAGGATGTGATTTGGGCATTAAATTAGTTTATCATTGCTGTGGTCTCTCAATTTTGTGTTATCCTATGGGTAAGTGGTGGCTTCGATCTTCTTAGGACCATGGGCAACAGTGGTGATTTGGATATAATCTAGTTTAATTAACATTAAGAAGTCCTTCAACTTTTCCTTCTTGCTGTCTTCCCGAGGAACTTGTTTGCCCTAACCCAGCCAAATAGATTGGCCCATGAGAACAAGGATCGAAGAGGTTTCTCATCATTAGATTATTTCCAACCCAGTGGTGTGGAGATCGCATTGTTCCATGGAATCATAGCATTCTAAGTTGAGTTAGTTTGCTTCTTGAAGGGAGGCCACCTACCTGGAAACTAGTTCTTACAGCTCCTTATGTTTCATCGATCTTTCATTTTTGAAGAATAATAATGAAAGCACCACATCAAATAGAGCATTGCATAGATTTAACACTGGGACACACAATATCATCCAGATTTGAACCTTGATCTAACTTGGCTAGCTGCAGCCGAGTCTGCCATGTCTATCGTTAAGCAAGAAGAAATAACCCAACTTACCAATTTTTTGCAACCCTCGAAGATAATAAAATAACTTGCTTCGAAAACCTAGAAGATAATAACATAACTTGAACACTTCATATGCATGCATGGACAAGAGGTGAGAGAGCTTCAATGTATAACTAGAACCACTTAGATGCTTGCCACCTAGCATCATCTTGACCGGTGGTGTACTTTATGTTGCACACACAGAGGGTAAGAGGACAAGATGTTCCAGGGTCAACCCTTCGGCTTCTAAATGAAGTTCAAATTATAAAAGCAAGGTATAATGCACATTAACTGGTGCACAGGAGAAGCACATCAAGAGAAGCACAGGAAGTGTGGAATAGACTAAGGAAGAAGGAGAATGATTGGAAACAATACATTCCCAACTAATTCATAAGAAGGCGAGCATCATATCAACATCAGGATGGGTGGTTCTATGGAGTCAAGCCAGAAAGGGCGTGAGAGTTCTACCAGGAGAGGAAAGGAATGTTCTTGGAATCATAGGGAGGATGACACGGATAGTGACCATTAGCATAAGCACCTCAGGAGACATGGCGTACATAAAGCTCGATATTGAACGATTGTAGACAGTTTCCAACCGTAATGAAGGCATTAAATACGTGTTTCAGGCTACCATGCTTGGAAGGCCAAATCCTAATAATTTTAGGATGAGGAGCTCAAGGTTTTAAAAGGGGAAAGAGTGCCCAATGCCTGGCGTCCTACATGAGATGTGACTGGAAGTCCACAAGTAGTGAGAAGTGGATCAATACTTTTACTCTGCTTCGAGGGTTGGGAGAGCACAAGTCATACATGTTGAAAGAATGTGCTCAAAAATCTAGGACAAGGACATTACTGGAGACAGGCTTGTGGAGAGCACAACTTATGGTCTCCACCCTTAAAAGGATGTAGCGCCGCGCTAGATGGACTAGATCGGCTCAAGTAGATCTACACTTGATCTGGAGTCATAATTAAAAATAAAGATTCAACATTGATAATCTGAACTATTAGATGCAATCCGCTATCTCTAAACTATTTGTACATAAAAAATTATATGAATTAAAGATTCCTCGCATGTGCATCAAATGGTTCAGATAATATATTTGTTTTCATAAATTTAAATTATCTAAATTCTGACCACTCAATATATAGATTAGAGATCTCTGAATCATATAATTTTTATATATAATAGTTTAAAATAATAAATTACATCCAATGGCTCAGATCAACGATATAGAATCTTCATCATCTAATCATGATCTAACCAGATCAAAATGAAAATCTTCTTAACTGGATCCTAATATACTTCTTTTTTTTTTTTAATGTGTGTATGCATATATACATATATGCACATACATATATACATAAATGCAAATGTATAGCCTCGAATTTAAACTAGAATCAGTCGAGATGGATCACACCCCTACTCAAATGCAACCCCAAATTTTTGGTCTTTAGGCCTAAGTTTTTTCAAATCCTTACCTAAGCTCAATCCTAACCTGAATAGGCTTGTTTGGACTGAATTGGCTTGATTAATCCAAAATCCATTATTTGATAGGCTCAAAATGCTCGGCATGACCTGAGAAACTCCTACCAAAAAGAGAATCCTAATAACAAACTTAGGTCGTGTTCAAGTTCTTGCATCAACTTGACTTTAGATTGGGCCAAAGCCAAGCCATGCACCGAAGCCCTATCTAAAATTTATTTGGATCTTAGTTTTAGATCCAAGCTTAATTTGAATGGTCTCGAGCTTGGTCCAAGGCAAGAGTCCATTTCCAACCCTACCTAGAACAAATGTAGATAACTTATAGCTAGATCAGATGGAATTACTGGTTTTATCCAATTTAGCTACGTTGGTGAATGTGCAAGGGAAAATTGGTACAACTCTGCTAATTATGCGAAGTTAGTCTTATCAAAATGTTTTGCGTATCGAGCTTAGGAATAAATACCTCTTAGAAAATCAATCTACAGAGCTTCAAAAGTTCAAGGGTCTAGAATATATGTATTAGAAATGCTGACTTTTCCAAATGACTACTCAAATAGCTCAAATTGATAACTCAAGTTGTATCTTCTTTATGACTTAGATAAATTTTCTAGAGTTGGTACATACACTTTACATTAATTCATTGGGAAAAGATTTAACGACTTAAAATCAGTGATGAACTGTCCAAATTCAAGATCCTAATTGTTGAATATAATCTATAACCTAATCATATCAAAATAGAAAATTTTAATATCTAACATTATGCATGTTTCACTATGATCAATTTATCAAAATTCAATAGATTTAAATTCACCCTCTTTTAAGATATGTAGATCATAACAAATAAAGTGAATTTTCGATTTAAGTATCCCATCATATATTTTACAATAATAGGACCATTGATACTGTTCATTTTTGTTCCAACTTGATGCATGTGTTCGGACCTTCAAAATATATGAATTCTCATTGATTGGGTGTTCAATTTGGATAGCTTGTGATTTTTTTAATATAAAAATGTAAAGTCCGATTTATTTTCTTTGTTAAAGAGAAGGACTCTCGGTGTACCATATTTGATGCGAAGTTTGAGTCGAGCCGTTGAAGATGTGGGCAATTAAACCACTCTTATTTTTGGTGAGAACCAGTCTTCGTTTAAAGAAAGAAAAAGGCTAAATTGGTGCCCACCCATGCATCACGCCCAGTTATCTATTCCGAGGGCCATTGCTTCGATGAGGCCTCGAGAATGACACCGACCAGCTATGTTCGCGGGTCTCCCATTGACATGAGTGCAAGGGCACATTATCTAAAAGAGGATTGTGCACTGTAGCTGAAAGAAACTCTACTCTCCTGTTCAGGATGGAAACTTGAAAGAGGACACCAGACAGTGCTCTGATGCTCCACTGTTTAAAAGGTTGACGTCCATCTTAATAATGTTTTCCCAACCAGGGTAGAAAAAAAAAAGAAGAAGAAAACGATCAGCGACAATAAAACCATGCATTTTATTATTGAATGCAACAACACCAAGTGCTCATTTTGGAATTGGATAATCAAGGGGCCCACAGAGCATCTCAGCATGCTGCATAAAGACCCTTTGGAGCAGCAGGTCTGCCATGCCCTACGTGTTCGCTCAAATAGTTTGAGCCCACACATATAGCATGCAGCTTTGGGTACGTGCCCTGATGATTAGACTTAAACGACATGCATGCAGCCATGCACATGAAACAGAATAAGTATATCATGCATGTTCAATCTGCAGTAGACCATTAATCGGACCATCCAATTTGAGATCCAAATGAATCGGAGGACTTCCACTGGCTAGCAGATCAAATGATATGCAACATGCTTGGCATGCACCTACCCTTTGCTTGGGGACTACAAGAAGCATCTCTTCTTGAGAACTCTCTTTCTGGACCTTCAGTTGCCTGCAACCATGCAAAAGAGATGGGAATCTAAACCGAGTTATGGAAGAAACAAATGGCAACAATGCTCTCCAAATCTAAACCAACCCGCATTAATTAATGCAGCAGACAAAGGCTCATGTGGGTGAATAGGGAAGGACGATCGCCGACCCTACCCACCGCACCCGACCAAACCCAATGGAGGTCCAGGCCATGGCTTATCAGAGCTACGGGTCCAAAAAGAATGGTCCAAATGTTATGATGCGACCGCCAGAACGGGCAGACACACGTATTCTGGACCACCCAGCACTACCACCCTGTTCACCTCGATGGTTGGTCATTGTTGGCCCTTCAACCAGGTCCTGTTTGTTTGCTTTTCAGAAGGATTGAAGCCCCACTCAACATCTTGCATGCTGGAGCCCTGTGGAATGATCCATACATTAATGCATAGTTTGTACCTGACCATGTGCACTGTTGCACAGACCATGTTAACCTATTGTCTGAGACAACTCCAAGCAAGAATAATTAAGTTGTGATAAACCATATCAAAGTTTTTGAAGGATAAAAAAAAAAACAAAGAGATAAGAAGAGGACCATGCCCCACGAATCATTATGATGATTCTACTTCTGCAGCTTGTACGAAGTCAGAAACCAAGGGAAGCTGCTGCAATTAAATAAGCGCCAAGTTGCCTCATGGAGCTCAGCCTAGCTGACAGGGACCTCTGCTACAGGAAGTTTCAGGAGTTGAAATTAAAGAGTATGAGATGCTGGTAAAGACAGGTATAACTGCTCGAGGTGAAGCCTATAAATGGTGGCCAGCTTATTCTAACCTGATACTGATGACAAGCACGTCGGACCTAATGACCAAAATTGCAAGGCGAGAGTCATTAGTGTCCTATATGCTGCCTGGCTCACCGAAGCAGTCATATTTCCAGCTTTCAGATGCTCAAATAAAAGATTATTTGGTATTCATCAAAAGCAACCGATCTTTTTTAACATAACTGACACCAATATTTTAATTACGTTGCTTTAATGATGCCTAACGTTGATAGAGGCATTTTAAATTATTCTCTAACATGCAAATGGGTCAGGCCCAGGCTGAAAAGTTAGCAGATTGAGGAACATAAAATTGGGACGCGGGCCGGGCCAGTTGCCTCGCTAATTCTAGGCTCCACCTCCAGCTGAACATCTCCGATTTCAAATATAATCTGGCAACTAAAAGAAAGTAATCGAGAACGGGAGCGAAGAGAGAAGGGAGTGAAGTGGTGGCAACAGGCTTTGCTGCAAAGGAAATAGAAGCTTAGATAAGAGAACAAGACAGCAGCCACTCATAATTTTCCACCTGAAGGCTGCTTCAGCCTACGCGCGCGGATTTCCTGGATAATTACCAATAATAAATACTGATGGTTGAATTACAACCAACCGAAAAATAACACTTCTTACAAGGCCTTCTAGAAACTATTGCGCCATCTTGAAATTCAAAAAACGACGCTCTCCTATCGTCCTTATCATTCAACTTGTATACTTTTATTATTATTTTATAATATTATCTGACGGAAGTAACTTACTTCCTCCAATTTCTCAAAAAAAAAAAAAAAAAAAACAACGACGCTCTCCTATCTATAGCAATATTGCACCGTAAGAAATTAGAACTATTACTCGTACTTTGTTCCTTCTCACAGCTAAAACTTCTGCAAATTTCAAATTGGAAACCGATCAGGGATTCACAAAGAATACCAAAGACTTTTTTAAAAACTAAAACCACCTTATCCTGTTTCCTCTCACAGCATCACAAAAGAAGTGATATTTACGATTTGCCCGGCGCATGAACATTTTTCCAGCACAACCGCTTTAAAAAAAATTAAAAAAAAATTCTAATTTTAAGATTTGCTCCAATTGGCAGCTACCAAACTTGTCATGCAACCGCACTATTACTTGTTAAGCACAAGGCAAGCAGCAATTTTCCAAATGACGGCAATATGAAGGAACAGAACCGACGCCATTAACATTTAACACCAATCCACAGCAATAGCACAGCTGCCTGAGAATGACACTTCAGCATACTCATTGAAGAAATCATATAGTCCTAATAAACTCTAAATTTTTTGACCCAGCCGACAAATATGTACAAATATCACTACAGCCGAAGGATGCACATAAAAGGTTGGTGCATTAGCTCCAGACTTCATTGGCATTAATCAAAATTTTGAAAAGAAACATGGCTTACATCAGTACAACAGATTAACCCTCTTTTTTTTCTTTCCATTTTCCCTCGTGTGAAAATAGATTCTAATTTTCCGTTTGCGTATCTTGAAGGTTGATGACCGGATGACATCATCATCAGCCTTGAGCCGGGACTCCAGCACAGCCATGGATTCTGGTTTGGTGAAATAAGTGAAGAGGAGGTATATGCCATCTAAGTATGTGTTGCTCTCTCCCGCCTTGTTCTTTTCTTTATGCTGTACGCAAGTGGGATCACTCCGCGATTAAATACCTCCACATACATGCCACCCCTGCAACAAGCAACTGCAACATATACCATGGAAAAAGCAAATTGACATGACTGAACCACTTACAAAATTGATTCATATCACATTTCAAGAATGGTGAGGTGAAGGCAGAATAAATTCTTGCAAAAAACAATTTAATAGCGTTATACTACCATCACAAAGTTAGCAGGCTTTATAGGAACAAGCATTAGGAAATGCCAAGACTATTTAGTTTCAACTATAAAATCTCATAATCATCTGATGGCAAGGTTTGGAGAATGCTTTCTTTGGGCTCGACCACCACAATGGCAAAGACATGTATGATTGAACATTTAAGATTTATTCATAACTACATCAGCAGTCAAATGAAGTCAGGCAAACAACACAGCTATTGATATTCCAAAAGCAACCAGCAAAACATGGAGAATGATAATTTGAAACCACTCAAACTCGCTGGAACCTTCATTTTGAACTACATCCAAAAACTAGTGTTGCTGCCAAGGTTCTAAGTGCCAGTTTTGGTACCAGTACTAGCATCCAAATCAGTGCTCTGTAGGTATCGTGCAGGTTTTGGTATCGCCACTCAGTAGAATGGGCATACTGGATATTGGTCCGCTTCCGGTATGGACTGGTATGGTTGTACTCAAACCATGGTTGTTAGCTTCTGTTCAGTATACAGGGACCTTTTCTTTGGTTAAAAGTCATTGCAAAGTTCACTCCAGATTTCATCCTGACAACAAGCCACCTTGTTTATGAAGCTAACCAAAAGCAGCACCGCATTTTGAGGTCAACCATGCCATCACAAATGAAGTCTTTATACATCAATAAACTACTCCCTCAAACATGATAACAGAAAAGGATTTGTTGTAAATGCTGCTTACCAAATGTACAGTCAACGATCATGTAAATGCATGATGGGTTTTATTTAATACCTGCTGTCATCATGTAATGTCCTTACGAATCTTTCATTTTCTACATCAAACTGTGATTTGCCCTCCATTTGCACAAAATTGCTTGTCATGCAAGGCTTGCAAATTGGTAATCTGTAGTTGCTAAAGGAAATTATTTGGATTGATCTGAGGATTGAAGTGGCACACCCAGGCACGTGATGCTGAGGCTTTACTGAATATTTTGATTGATAGGTACAATGGATCTCCTCGAACAGCATAAGCAAAATTCCTTGGATATGCACTTGAGGGAGAAACTAAACACCTCACCATAACATGTTGAATAAATCCTTGCTTAAATCTAGCACCAGAGAAATAGTAACACATGATGATCCTTGGTAGAAGAAAGCATGTGTTCAGAAAACTTAATGTCTCGTCTCTAGTATTCTTTATATAAAAGAAAGGGCTTGGAACCAAACTAGAGGAGCCAAACAGGTTAGACTTTGGAAGGATGTTCAATTAATAAAATGGAAAATTAGAAAGATAACTTGATGGTGAGTGGATGGACTCTGTTCAATATGTTAAGTGGAAAAGCTTCCAGGGTGGATGTATCTGTAATTAATTCATCTCTTTCCACAATTCCAAAAATGTTTGGCAACAAGTTAATGATTGTGCATGTATACTCACAGTAATTCATGCAACATTATAGTGTTGCATACAGTTTCTTGACCGTGAACATTTCAATCCAATGCTCTCCTAATTTCTTGTTCAATAAATCTTGGATCTGTGTGCTTCCCAATTCCTTAATGTCCCTTCTTTTCACCAAAATGAATTACCTTGCTTTTGATACATGTGATCCATACTCTCATTGACTCACTCTATGATCTAAGTTCTAAGTACCCTTGCAAACTTATCCTTGCTTAATTGCTTGATTCCTTAATCTTCCTACCTTTCAATGAGACTGAATTACTATTTCAACTCTTCCAAATTCCTAGGTTCTAATGTAGCAGGTCTGGATCTGATCCAAAAGACTATCCAAAAGGTATTATTTGGATTCCTTGGCTCTGTGTAAATATCCAAGATCTGCCTAGTGCCTAGGCAACGTGGGACCAAACACATACCCACAGTCCTCACATATAGATATACTTTCATCTTTTCTGTAAATTTAGTAGGATTACACACACCCCTCTCCAAGCCTTGTAACTTGTTAATATTGAGTCACACTCAAAATTCAAGAAGAATTTGTCGATCATCTTCGGGGTCCCAGAACCTAAGTAGACACACACACACACACACACAACAAATTCAGGAAGTATTTGTCAATCATCTTCGGGGTCCCAGAACCTAAGTAGTGCAATGTCACTTCGAAAACCCTGATCAAGATCAAATTAACAAATAGTTTGACTGCATTCTGTAGTTCTATCACTAGCCCATGGCCTCCATTAACGCCTTCAAAAAGCAAATACAGGAGAACATTTAGCAACGCAAAATTAACTGGAAATATCGTGACATTGCTACGAAAATAAAAGCAAAAACATTCACATATAGCAATACTAGAATGAGTTTGCAGAAGAAGCCAGAGGAAAATATTTTTTTTCCAAAAAAGATTGATCTTATTCTGAATTGGTTATAAAGTCGATAGACAAGATACATGAGTGATTACCTCCTCGTATCTCTGGATGAGGCCGAGGCGCTCGTCCTCGGTCATATCTGGCCGGAGCACAGCCATGGTCTCATACTGGCGAAGGCCGGGCGGGCACTGTGGCTCTTCCTTGTCCTCCAGCGCCATGGCAGCGGCGGCAGCCGAGGGGCCGGAGGGTCCATCCCCCTCCTCATCTCCCCTTCCTCGAAGAAAGAGCCCGAGAAATCTAGGGTTTGTGCTCGGATGAAGAGCGGCCGCGGGGGTTCCGGCCAGCCAAACGGAACCGGAGGGATCGAAGGCCGGAGGTCAAAGAAAGGGAATGGAACCCTAGGGACGAAGGGCGGAGGGCCGGGAAAGAGGCGGCGAGGGCGAGAGTGGAAGTTAAAGAAGCCATGGACAATGCGTGAGAGAGAGAGGGGAAGTGAGAGTTAGGAGCAGATAAGGGTGGGAGAAGGCGAAGCTTGTTACGCTGCACCGCGGGATACTTTAATTTCACCTACCGTGTTTGTGATCAGCCCATGGCACAAGGCCCAGTAGGGCTGGAAACGGGCTTGGACTGGCCCGAAGCTCATTAGGCCGCACGCACTACAGATCAGACTACAAGCTAGGACCGAGAGATTCCGAATTCGGACTTAAAAATGGAATCTATTTATTTTAGAATTTATCATTTATTTTTTAGCTGAATTCAGCTTTGAGAAATTATTTGTACACGTATAGAAACACGCGCACCACATGTGGTGATTGGCTCGTGTACGGGATCGGATAAAAAAATATTTTTTTCTCTGTGCTGCTGTCTGGCCCTGTGCACGGTGCGTGCATTCCGCATGTAATGCATAAAGAATTTCTCTTTGAATATATCATTGTTCTGGTGTGAGCCTAAAAAAAAACTAACCTGAAATCCAACTATAGATCTGAATCCAACCCGAAAATTTTTATTTATATTTTTTTCTCTAATTTTTTCTACTTAACTTAGTAAGCCGCTTGCTTATATGCTAAGATTAAGGGAAATATCATTTCCTCTTAAATATATTAACATTTTTTGTTTATTGGAATCATTCATGTATGCAATAATAATGTTGCAAACCCATGGATCTTGGAACCATATCACTGGGTGCATGATGCTAGATTTTATCGGTGTATCAATAAATGAAGCAGTTTTCATATACCGAGTGGGTGGCCCCCTCTTAAAATGACTGTGTGAGGTCATCTTCTTCACCGGTCTTTCGCATTCTTTCATGGGAGAATTTTTTAGGGACTTCTCTCTTTTAGTGCTCGAATGGATTTCTTATCCATAATTGATTACTAAAGATTATAATTAGAATCAAGTTAAAAAATTCCAAAAAATTGAACTGTAGTTTGGCTGCGTTACTATAGGTTGAATTAGATCTGAGCACAAAAGAAATTCTTACTGGCGTATAACTCAACCTGAGCGTAGAAAGGGATCACATGATAATAAGGCTAAGCACTAGCAATTCCAATGACGAGATTTAGGTAGCTGATATCAATAGAAATTTTCAGCAATGAATCTTGCTTGTGATTTTTTACATCAAAGAAAGCTTCTGGAGAATTTAAAATCACAAATATATACTATGATTATGTTTTTTTTTTCCGGTAGAGAACGCAATTATGTATGTTGAGTGAATGGAGTCGGCGCAATGGCATATCAAAACAAAATGGCATATTTCAATATGCTACTGTATCTTTATCCTCTCCTTCCAAAACGTGTTTCCACGAGCTATTTGTACCATTGATCCATTTGGCCCAACCAATGGTCAAGTAGAAGTGATAATGAGATCCGATCGAATCAAATATGAACCGGACCAGATACAAGATATATCAGAAAGTCTATCGATCTGAATTTATTCTATTTATGTCTGAGTCCAAATCCCATGAAATTCGTTAATTGGACCAAGACAAACAAAGTCGAACTATTTTAGGCTCATATTTATAAGAATCCAGAAATTACTAGAGTGGACCAACCTGAATTTTCTCCTTATGTGATTTTGGTTGGTCTACTCTAAAGAATTTTTGAATTTTTATAAAAGTGATTTAGTTCATCTTGATTTAGTTGATTGTTTTGACCCAACCTATCAATTGCATAGGATTTTGAGATGAGCGGTCTTAACAAACCCTAAATAAATAATCTAACCTGGCATATAAATTATGATGGATTAAATCAAGCCTTACAGATTAACTATTAGTATACATTAAGGCAAATTTGGAATCAACCGAGTCTCTATCCTAAGAAGAAATTATTAGATGGCATGGGTCATCTGGACTCATTTGGTTCGCGAGAAGTGGATGGAGAAAAAATACCTCTTAGAAAGTGGACAGCCTTTTATTGATTAGAATTTTAAAAGAGAGAGAGTAAAAAAGTTCTTCCTACGAGAAGTCATCTCTCACATTTTATAGAAAGTGAAAATTCATGAAGAAAATGAATTTTAACACTTTCTATGTATGAAAAGTTGTGCTATTTTATTCTTTCCCAAAATATCTTTTAGATCAACGATTAAAATTTATAAAATATCAATGGTTGATTAGAATAAAATACTGAATAGTGATATAATATTATATTAATATTATCTTAATATTATATGAATATAATAT
>KE504710.1:1277940-1288572 GCA_000441515.1 Elaeis oleifera | reverse complement strand
GGAAGAAAAAGTGCCACCACTTCTTATGTCACGGGAAGTACCAAAACCCATCTTTTCCATGGATTTCACTTCCCATGAAATGTGGGAAGTGACTTCTCATGGGAAGTACTTTTTCCACTCTCTCTCCTTTAAAAAATCCAACCAAATAAGAGGCACTTTCTCCACTTTCCAGGAAGTATCTCTTCCTCCCTCCACTTTCCGTCAACCAAACAAGCTCTTTATGCAGTTGTCTTAGAAAGTTTGAGTTGAATGGACCTTTTGCCTCTTTTATACACTTGTAAACTTATACAGAACACTTCTGCTTCTTTGTACGTCTTAATCCATGTATATGGTGGATTATCTTTTAAATTTTAATGCATTTTTTAAACATTATAGAACCTGCTTGTTCATTTTCTCCAAAAATTAAAAAAAAAAACTTGGTTGTTTTTTTGATCACTTGATGATCAGGTAACTTTTAGCCTCTATAAACAAATGAGACTCATGATGCAGAAATGGAAATGGTTGATGGTTATTCTAGAACAGAAGTTTACATGCAGCTTGTAGTAGTGTCACTTTGGGATATATGTTAGTGTGAATATAACTATTACTCTATCCTGATTATGCACAATTTCATTCATTTTGATTCAACCGAGGCTAGATTGCTCGGTTCAAACGGCAGAAAGCTGCAGAAGCAAAGCTGCAAGAATTAAAGAAGAAAGAAGAGACGTGGACGGTCATTGAGGGCAGCAGCTCTGTCCACACCTGTTGAAGCTGGGGAGGAGGATGAACAAGATGATGATGGAGAAGAAGAAAGAGAGGTTAGCTTTCACTTTTTGAGAAGAGAAGCTCCAATTGTACATAAACTTAACAGATCAGATACAAACTACTACTGAGGTGTCATTTGTTATTTGAAGAGTCAGATCTGAGCTTTAAATCAACATGCTTGTCTGGAATATTTTGCTTTGTGTATTGTTATCTACCTTTTCCCATTTTTAGTTATTAAACTTGATCTGCCTCCAGTTGTCCCGTAGGTAAGTACTTTTAATCATTTAGATCCCCTAATTCTCTTTTCCTTTTCCCAGGTTGTTTCATAATTTTGATGCCATGTGCTGTTATTGCTATGTTAAGTTTGTTTGATAACCTTGATGATTTCTTCTTACTGTTAGCCCTTTATCTCTTACAAAGCATGCACATGTTCACTTGTTTTATTATAATTGATTTTGGCTTGCTAGAAACACATTATATAATGAGATTAATTTCATTTCATTTGTCTCCTTGTACACAATCAGCTCTGGCTATCTGCATATTTGGCTCATGATTGAATAGGTTAGGATGTAGTGCTTTGTAAAATAGTCACACTGATAACTGGCTAGACTATTTGGTGTCAGATATATTTAAATTTGTATCTTTCCAAGGATCAGTGAAAAATTTCTATTGTTGTATGATTGTATCCATAAAAGATACAAGTACTGCATATTTTTAGGTGGGATCTCTTCTTTGCCTTAAGGAATCTTCACTTGTGTAATTGACTGTGCGAGTGCCAAAGTTGCTCCAATGCTCCATAACTCTGATATAGATGTGGCTTAGAAATAATCATCTCGAGACCTAGATGCTAAAATCTGTATTCAGTGAATTCGTCTTCCAGCTTGAGTGATAGCTATTTTCAGAGGCAACCTTCTTCTTTTCAGTCAAGTGAGCTGATTTAGCTTTTAACTTGTTATTGGTATGAAGTTCCTTAAGGTTTAATGGGGAGCCTTTATTTCCTGATGTACTATCATACATTGACTCTAGCTGTAGTCAGAATCACTTGTCTACCATGCTACGCCCAATTCAGATCTTTATAGACACAATGGGAATCTTTCTAGACACTGGTCCTCCCAAGCACCTGCTTCCTAATGGAGTAATGTTCCTTTATTTCAACTAAATTTTCTTGGTTACTTATTCTTTTTCTGCTTTTTTATTAATCTTGTATCAGTTCGTAAAACAAGTGAAGTATGTTATCTGAGCTCTCGCACCTAGATCGAAGAATCCTTGGTGGCATGTATTAGCCACTCAGACATGCATCAAACGTTCACATGCTTTTAAATTTTTGATTGTAGACTTTAGAGGTTGGTGGAATTGAATCAATTGAATATTTTTGACACTTTAATTTCCAAGGAAGCATCACCAATTTTGTTGCATGCATATACTTTTCACTGTACACATCAAAGAGGTCATGATCATTGGAATCTTTGGAATCGAACGTCAGACGATGAATTACCTTGTACATTAGCTAACACTTAATAACTAAGCACTTTATCAATTTAAGATAGAAGATAAAACACCTAATTGCATATTAGTTCTACAATATTGAAAAATTAATAGAAGATATGAATAAGATTAACTTATTCATTTCTTATGTCACCCAAGATTTCTTTCCCTCCCTTCTATCACCTAATAGGGCATGCAGATACATGTTGATTTTTGATTATTGTGTCTGTGACGGCTAGATTTTGAGCATTAAAGAATCTGACTATCACTTCTATTGTTTTGTTTTGATTTGAGCATTTTCTAAGTTGTACATGCAGATGCTATTTTGCAACAATTACATGCATAGTGTATGTCAAAATATTGAATGTTCTAAACTTTTTTGACTGTTGCATAACTTTTTTTTTTAATCCATTGCATAAAATTATCCATCCTTCTAAATATTCATTTTGTGTATGTTGCAGGCATGGCTAATTACAATCTCCTTAGCTCTTTGTAAGGTTGGTTTGGTCAGATTGTTTATTAAAGTTGTTGGTTGTAAATATGTTCCATCCTTTTTTTCTTTTCTTTTCCTCTGGGAATAATACATGCTTACATCTGTTCTTTGCTTACAGGCTTTTGATCTTCTGGACATGCTAAAAAAGAGGAAGAGATTCTTCTTGCTGTGAAAGAAAAACAATCGAAGGTATTACTACACAATTTTATTTATTTATTTATTTATTGTGGCAGTCGGGGGAGGCAAGCAGTGCTGCTGAGTGTTGTTTAGACTTTAGAGATATTTTAATGCTGATTGTAGGGATCGTAACTTCTCAGTTTGAGTCATTTTGATATCCTTAGTAAATGGTTCAAGCTTGACTTGGACCACACCTGACCTGTCACATGTCTATGCCAGCCATTTTGACCCATACACTTCGGCATCTCAACCACTTTGACTAACCCTATTTGATAAGTTTGATGTTTGTTCAACTTGTATGATCTCTAGAGTTGACTTGACTCAATCCAATTGACTGAATTCATTGACCTTTCCTCGCTTGCATGCCACAGCAATTTAAAACGGAAGGGAAGAAAAACATGGCATGACTTCTGATTCATAGCATTTACTTTGAACACAAAACAATGATAATTTTGAATTGAAAAACCAATAGAAGTAATAAAAGGAATAAAGAAAAAAATTAAAGTCTTCTCATGTCTGCAGATATTGGAAAGCTAATTCAAATGCTATTCTGATGATTTAAGCCTCACTTATACCTTTTCCATCTACTATGCCACTCCTTTTGTTTGCTACTCTAGGGGCTTAGTTCTGGTCTGAGTCATGCTTCACGCCAGTCACTGATTCACTCAATGACCCTTAGACTTGTCATATGTTCTTCATATTCCTTGCATCTGGCACTTACCAGCCTAGTCTTTATATCATCTCTTGTAAAATCATCATTTTATTTGAACCTTTATTGATAAATTCTTCCATCTTATTAAAATTGGCTACCATATTATAAATGTCCATATCAAACACCAAGCTTGGTGGTTAATTTAAATGTGCGCAGCCATAATTGGATTGCCAATTATATAGATAAAATTATTATTGGTAAGAGCAGGATTCGCTGTCTCAGTACCGCACCCCGTACCAATGAAATCCCACTATAGTATCTATACGCAGTATGGTTTGGTGCGGCTGTGTCAGTATAGGACAATTCGGAGTACCTGTATGGTATCGGTATAGTACGGTACGCTCCATAGCGTCCCGTAAGAATGGTACGACTAATGTTGGGTAAGAGAGTGCTTCGTTGTTAGAGAGTAATACAGCAGTGGTAACATACGCAACTTGGAAAACCAAGTAATTGATTTTGAATGATCAGATTTCTTATGATAATGGTGTTCTACAAACCAGTGGTTCATCCTTTTTCTTCCTTTTGCTATTGTAATTCTAACCAAACTATATGGCAGGAAGGGGACAAAGAATTTATTCGTGAGATTCTTGACGAGCGTACAAAAAGAGCTGAAACTTGGCATCGCAATGCTGCAAGTCAAGCACCATTTCTAAAACCTGCAGACCCCATCACTTGTGCAACTTTTGCTCAGGATGTTGTTGAAGGGAGAGCAAACATTTCACAAGCACATGAACACAAACACCAGCCTCTGATATTTGGACCCGCAAGTCTAGTGGGTGGGAGATTAACAGGTGAGAGGGAAAGAATGGCAGCACAAGTCTTCCAACCAGGGTACAGGTATGCTTCAAAGTTCTTATGGGGCTTAAATATTAAGTATTTTAGTTTAAATATTTTCAATTTTGGGATGAAGCCATCTTAATTTGGAGTGTGAGTTTTTTCAAGTTTGGATGATAGATAGCCCTCATAAAAGGATTATCATGCAATACCACAGAACATAAAGATCTTTACCTGAATTTGTGCGTACAACTTTAAGCACTAAATATGCACATTATTTGTTGGAAAGAAATTCTTACCTCCGCAAAGCTGCCATACCTGAGGGTTAAACTAGAATTATGAGATGAATGTGTCATCTAAGTTGGTGACTGAATAAGCGTGGCCGAATGCACGAGCCTTCCACCGTTTTGAGGTTTAGGGAGGGTCAAATATGCGCTGCCTTACCCTTGCATGCGGGATATTGTTACTATGTTTCGAACCCGTGTCGTCCAGCTCACAATGGAGCAGCATTACCATTGTGCCAAGACTCATTCTCTATCTCAAGTTGGGGCTATTGACCTAATTTGTCTAACGGACAGTTCTAAAATTTGCACTCGCTGACAACAGAGCCAAATGTTACTAAATGAAGTACCAACTATGTAGGGTTGGGTGGCGAGTGTTGTTTACTTATGATGCCTTGAGCGCATATCCATGAGGTCTTCTATTAAAATAAAGACTACATTGCTATAGTTACATCTAGTTATTTTGTCCTTGTATAGATTTCAACTTAACTGAACCAAAACCGACCCTTAGTTTCGGGCTCCAGTCAGTTTTCGCTGAAACTGGCCACTTGTATTTCAGTTTTGAGGGTTTCATCCAGTTCTGGCTGGAACCAGACGTAGATGCTGTAAGTCTTATTTGGTATTTAAATCATATTGGAGTCATTTTTCCTTAACTGCATAGACCATATAATATAAACTTTCAATGTTTTCCTTTTCTTGAGTTTAAGGAGGAGATGGATAAACATAACTCTTGACAGGCTGAGGCCATACTACACTTTATAAAGACGAATATGAATAACTGAATTTAAATCATTTCACAGAAGTATATATTTTATATAAAATAAGTATATCATTTTACAACTATACGCATTTGAGAAAGATCCAGTTAACCTCGAAATTCTGAGCTTTATAATTGTTAAATCAGTAAAACAACTAAAGTTCAGAAAGTAAATTATATATGTATGTATGCATGTGTACGTGCACGTGTATGCACGTGCCCTCATGTGTTTACAGAATTATCAACATACTCAAATTAACTTATTTGACTTCAGTCAAAAAACTGTCAAAGCCACATAAAAGAACATATATAACACAATACTCTCAAGCATCGTGTGATAACTTTTCTTGGCTTATTTTATTTTCTTTTTTCTTGATTTTCTTTGACTGAAATTTTGAAATTTTGGAGCATGACTTTCAAAATAAGGCTGTGACGAATACCCTTAGAACTAGACATAATTTGAACCTGTGGTCTATGAATGTATGATTTGAAAGATAGACCGATGAAATTTCTCAGGCAGGTAATCAGTCTACTAAAACTTTACCACCCAGGCCAATTATATGTTATTTTAGGTATGAATTGTGACTTTTATAAACCCAATTTGACCCAAACCCTGAATGATGGTTTACCTGGTATATAATGTACTTATATTCCTCATGTTTGAACATATCAGTTATAGCCTGACTCTTTCTCCTCAGCGAACAGCTTTTGCAGGCATGAATGAAAATTGATCTAACAAATAATATAGCAGCTGCTTGAGACCTGAACTCCTGTCTGATCCATACCCAATCCAACCAAACCCAACCTACTTGACCCAAACTCCACTCAGTACGCTTGATGGTGATCAGCCCAAATTCTTGGATGTATAGAGTTTACGTTAAATAAGACCTGAATGCCAATGTGTTTGGGTTGGAGTTAGGACTATGCAGACTTTGACTCTAATGTGATGGCACCCTTATTCTAAAGTTTTGTGTCAAAGCTTCTGAAACAAGGAAAACTTCATGGACTTGGCTGAAATTGAAACTGGAGGCGAGTTTCCAGGCCTTATTCTACTGAGTAGTTGGTTTTAATATCCCCATGCATGCATCAATTGCATTTTATATTGTACATATTTCTTTTATTCTACAGGATATTTTGAGATATTTTGGTACAGAACTTTGTGTTTTTAGAATAAGATGGGAATGCCACTAGTTTCAGTCAGTCCCTGAACTTCTTCTTTGAGCAAGCTCTTCTGGTTAGTTTGCCAGCCAATGGGCCCAACTGGTGTTATTGCAGTACAAATCTAGACATGATTTCAACGAGGTTTGCGTTCTATGATTGTGTACCAATTTATTGAAGAAAAGTGGCACAAATGTTAGTCCTAGTAGTGTGGGTTTACAGACCTTTTACAATTCCTGCATCTGATTTGATTCTCTGCTTTTCGATGACCCAGCCAATGGTCTCTAATGTTGTGATTCAAATATTTCTTGCACCGCTTGTTCTTTGTTCCTTGAAATGCAAACGAAGTGCAAGATGTGGATGACTCTAGTGTAGAGTGTGCTCACTCTGGGTTTTGGGATTGATAGGTTACCCACCATGAGCATAGAAGAAGCCGGCTTGCGTGAAATGGAGATGATGAAGAAATGGCAAGAAAGGAATGCGAAGCTCATGGAAGAAGCAAACTCTTCATGGTACAGGGATGGTACTAGGTCAGGCACCGAGGAGGATGAGGATGCTGCGGTCGAGAAAGCAAGAGCATGGGATGATTGGAAGATGACCACCTCGTGGAGCAGGCAATAAGAAACTCACCCCATGTGGGTAAGGTTGGTAGATACACATCCTTCGCATCATAAACTTCACCATGAGCCCATAGTTGTGTAGAATTTGATCTGTGGATACTTTTTCCTCGTTTTATTCCATCATGTCGATAAAGAACATTCATTATGTATTACATGTATTACGCGGAGCAGCAGTATATGCCATATGTGATCTGATGAAAGACTTGGATTCTATTGTTGCAAAAATTTTTTCTGCTTTGAAATTTTGACCACGAACCATCTAGTGGTTTAAAAATCCTTTGGGTTTAGCTTATCCTGTTGCTTTGGTCTTTCCATTAAAGCAGAACGGAGTTTGTTTGCACCCACGAGGAAACTATAACCAAAGATGGTCTAAACTTTATTCGTTTTTACCGGAGAAATTTGCCTACATGCTATTCATGGGGGATCTTGGAACCATATTTTATGTAACAACTTGGAGGACTCTGACTGGGGACCAGCTTTTGCCTACGATTTCTATAAGGGTTAATGTAAACGTATTTAATTCCACGTCAATTATTTACAAAAAAAAAATTAATATTTATATCATATCAAAAAATTTAAAAATATCTTTAAATTAATCTTTTTGAGTGAGAATTTCAAAATATTATAAATAGTATCGAGAAAGAGTCAGATCTTTTTAGATGAGACTTTAAATTATTATAAACAATATTAAAATTAATTCAATCTATAATCCATATAAGCTAAAATATTTTATAACATGAATTTATTAAACTACAATAATGTTTATAAATAGATGTATGAGTTCGGATCTTTAAACCGACGAAGGGGCCGAAACCCAGGAGGAGAGAATATATACAGATCTATCAAAAAATTTCAAATAATATTTTCAACTAATTTTTTTTAATGAAATTCTGAACCATAAGTCTCCATAAGATGTATGACAATTAGAAGCCAAATTATAGGGGAAAAAACTAATGGCAGGCGAAATATGAATCGTTAAGGCCAGATGATCCGTTAACCAACGAATAAGCCCCGCCTTTCGCGTGCATCACATACACACAAGGTTATAGGGCCTTAATCAATACGAATGCATTATATATACCAGATATCAACTGGGCAACAAATGCAATACCGTCCCAGGATCAGCTACACGAGCACAAAGTAGCACAGATTGAGGGTAATATTGGCAGCCAGAGGCAAGGTCAGGCAACCACCAGGCACCAAACGAGGGACGAGATTCTATGAACGGTCAAAACACTAGTAAAAGCCACCGCACCAAACGAGTATTCATATATTTACATAGCTTAGACTTCAAAGAGGAATCCAGAAAAAAAAAATTAAGAAAAAAGAAAGAAAGAAAGAAAGACAACATGCCCATAAATTAATCCCAGGCACAGTACCAGAAGATCATAATATTTCACAAGCAAATCATTCCTTCCACTTTTCTTCCCACCTCTCTTTTGTCCCCCACCTAAAGCCTAAATGCTTCCGAAAGTATCCAATCATCAACATCTTCATTTATTTAATCCTTCACCTTTTCCCGAATTTTTAGGCTCTGAAAAAGAAAGAAAGAAACAAGCTGCAAATTAGAATGACTACTGTTGATATTTGCCAGGCATGATAAAGTCCTTTCCGATCTTTTGTCAGTAAACTCCCACCCAATAGAATGACAAGGATAATCAAAAGACCAAAGTTGAAACCCCACTACCGTTCAGTTTTGGAAGCTTTCTATTTTGGACACCTGGAGAACAGCAGCACTAGTAACCCCACCACCTCCTTCACCCTCGGATGCTGGAGCTACAGGAATTTGCCCCTGGGCCTCATCTTCTTTACCTCTTCACTTGTATAGATGGATATCTTCTTCACCATCTTACAGAATTCTCTGCCAGCATTCAAATTTATAAGCCACTTTAGCATCATAGTTTTAAGTAACAATAAGAATCCAATCAACCAGCAAAAACACAAGGTGCGGAAACACATACGGCCAGGGATCATCACCAACTAGCATCATGTCACCCTCATCATCAGTATATACCACCTCCCATTTGTTCCGATGATGTAGCTCTCCTTTGATATCAAACATCTGCTCCAGCTCCAGTATCAAGTCATCATACCCTTCCAAGTTCGTCAGATCAACGGCCGGCCAACCGCAATCCCCTGCATGTGAACCTTTGATCACCCATAGATCAGTATCATCATTCCAACACAATTCAACAGAGGCATAGCCATCATGAGGTTTATTTTACCTTGGTGCGGCTTCTGGTAGGACAGTTCTGATTACCTTGGATCTCCTTTGGAAATGCTTGCAAACCATGGACTGGCTCTTTGGGGCTTTTGAAAGCCCTGAATGCTGGTCTGAGTCTTCAAGAGATGCAGTGACCTGAAGAGGATCCTCACCGGCGGCACCCGATAAGCTGATCAGGCAAACAGCTGCCTTCTCAAAGCTACTGGAGGGTTTGAACAAATCAATCCCAAATAACCTACAAGTGCTGCTACTCTCCGGTTTCTTCCATGTTTCTACGTTGTTACACAACCTCAACGAAGGCTTCTCATTCAGGGAGCTAGATAAATGCGGCGGCCACGGACGGTCAGTGGCCTTTGTCTCTCCTTTTACACCCTCAAACAGCTTCAGAGAAACATCTGTCATTGAAGATGATGAACTCTTAAGTGGAGATTGGAGGTCCTTCAACCAGCAATCTGCTAACCTTGAGTCGTGCGGGCTATGGCTTTTCAGGAAATTAGAGTCATTGCTTTCTTTCGGTCTTTGCGGCAAGAGAACTTGTGTCTCAGATGTCTGGGCATCAGGGGCACCTACTTCCTGTGATTGCGTTCTTCCTGTGTACCAGAATCCTGAGGAAGCTTCTGTACTCCAAGAGAACAAGTGGAGAGGAAAGAAGAGATTAGCTTTTATATTACATAAAGAGAATAAGGGTAAAAAGGGAGCTTCACCCTACATACCAAAGCCTGAGAGATCCCAGGGCGAGCGAGATCTTTTATTCTTCATAAATACTGGTTGAGTTACATGTGAGGCAGTCATGGGACCAGTAAAAGGCTCTATATCCCATGGTGAAACCCTTTCTGATCTCTGGATGTTAGTGGCTTCATCCCATTGTACCTAAAGCATGCAGCCATTAGAAGCATGACAAGCAGAGAAAAAATTAATGACAAAGGGAAGAAAGAAGACTACCTTCAATGATCTCCACTTAGAACTTGCCCATTGAGAAGAAATATCTCCAACTCCAGTTATGGTCCCAGTAAACCTAAAAAATGAGAACGGTAAAACAGACTTAATAATATATCTATATTATTAGATCAGTGTGAGCAGCATCTCCCTTTATATTCTTATCAATCACTTGGGCATTGTATCTTAAGATAATTTCTAGGAGCCCACCTGCATGTACCATGCGGGGCATGGATACATCAGTAAATGAAAGGTCAAAAAAAAAAAAAAA
>KE504710.1:1232486-1277920 GCA_000441515.1 Elaeis oleifera | reverse complement strand
CTAAAAAAAAAAAAATTATTTCATGGATCACCTTTTCTCTGGAACATCTTCGCCCTCAAATCCCATCTTAAATCTCATCCCGACTGCAAATCCATGTTTAACTGCCTCCAAATACTTGTTAACACGAACAATAAATTGACTAGTCCTGAATTATGTCCACCCAAAAGTAGATTCCTCAGCATGCAAAACGAAGCCAAAAAGAGAGAGAGAGAGAGATAAACCCATTCCCAATTGATCATATACTAAGCAACAGTTCTAACCTGGGCTTGTAGAATACTGTGAAAAGAGAGTGAGTTGAGACAGCATGGGATGCAGTGGCAAGCACTCCAAGGTGCATGCTCTGACTCGAGATCACAGAAGATGGAATTGTATTCTGCTGTCGAACGAGGCGTCTAACTCCAACACGCAATTCTTCATTTTCCCCTCTGTAAATAAATTGTAAACAGATGAAGCCATATCCTGTTACAACTTAGAATTCAGGTGGATAAGAAAGCAAAAACATCATAACCTCTCATCCAGGAAATGATACCTCATAAAAATGAATGCATCACCAGCGACTAATCTCTTAGAAGTAACGAACGTACTCCAGCCAGTAGTTAGCAAATGCCTCCGTGGTTGACCTATCCTTTCAGAGTTGCATCAGTATTATTGAACAGAAACCGATGACAAAACCTTACATTTACCCGACACAACTAAACAGGACAGGACGAAAGAATTCAGACATTTTAGATTCATTTAACAAGAGAGGACGTGAGCAATACCTCTAAAGATGTGCTTGAATCGCCATTCAAACCCATGGAGATCCTTGGCAGCGAGCTCCTGAGTTGGGGTTGGCTGCGACATATCCTGTTCCAAGGAGAAGAGCACCCAAAACATATTTGAGAGAACATCTGAACACCAAAAACGGGTTACAAAACAAACGGGGAGAAAAGATAGAGCTGACAAGAGGAGGGAGGCATTCGGTGGCATGTCGGCGAAGAACAGAGAACCCCCCATGCGTGCTCGTGTCCGATGCTGTCAAAATCTTGCAGAATGAGTGGACCGTCGGTCTCAGCGGCTCTGGGAGACTGGGGTCGGGACTTGCAGGCTCGCTTTGCTGATAGAATGAAACCAAGTTTCGATTTTTACATCAAGAACTCGACTAGATTCACATCATGTTATGGAAAATTCTTCTTTTGAAATCCAGGTGAAACCTACAAAGAAAGATCATGTAGGTTCTTACATCCGCTTCCGGGAGTAAAGTGATTTGCGCATAGACTTCATCCGTTTCGGGCTCGGCCTGATAAATATCGAAATTTTATGAGCTTCTATATGCATGACATAAATGAAACAACAGTGTCGAATTAAACATTTCGGGCTCCACATAAACATCAAAGTTCATAATAATCTAACAGAAGATGAGAAAAACAGAGACTGACCCTCAGTTCGATGTTAACAACGCGACAGAGGATCTTCGAAGGAAGATTGAACAGGGGAATCTGCTGGTCCAACTCCTGATCCGTGGACGGCACCAACTATAAACGACCACAGAACCACCACTACTAAGGCCGTAAAAAAAAACGCAGGACAAAGCTCGATCCAGGGAGAGAAGAAAAGCAGCGGGTCTCCGAAGTCCTCACCTGCTCCATATGACCCTGTGGGAAGTAGAACACCCTCTCGTTCTGCCGCGGGACCTCCACCAGCGGCCCTGCGCATGCCCTCCATAGCTCCTCGGACAGTCCTTCCTCTTCCCACGCTAAAACCCAGCAAAATCCATCAGAAAAGACCGAAGCAAAAGAACAAAAGGCGACACCTTTAGAACAACTAGCCACCGCTCACCTCCATCCGGCCTCTCGGTCGGTCGGCTCGCAGGAGACGCCGATCCAAACGCCATGAGAGACCTCGATTCCCAGAACCACGCGCTTGTCTCTCCAACCCTTCTCTGTCACCAAGCTCGCGCTCTTTTGCGATTGCCAACGCCTAAAAATACCTCCTTTGTCGCTCCCTCGCCTTCCAATTTCCTTAATTCACTCCATTAATGGAGCGGCCGAGCCACTCCCAGGCAAAGAACGACAGAGCCTTGAAAGCGTCCGCCCACCCTCTCCCCCTTCCCCCGCGTAACCGCCGAATGTCGCTTCCCTCCCTGGGAACCGTTCCCGACTCCCGTCCGCCCGGCAACTTGCTCGGAGCTCAGAGAGAGAGAGAGAGAGAGAGGAGAAACGCCGAGTCTCTCTCGCTTTTTTACTCAGGCTTCCTTGTCCTGTTGTGGAGCCAATTGGCTTCCCCCCCCCCCCCCCCCGAGTCCCTCTCCATGGGGTGAGGCCAGGTGGGATTACCTGGGGTTAGAGTAACTCGCCCCGGAGGTTATCTGTACCGCGAGGCCAACTGACATCCCCTCTGGTAACGACGGCGCCAAGGACGTTCGATTGATTGACGGGACCCGCGGGGGCGAGGGTTGACGGAGAACATGACGGGGCGTTGACGGCGTCCGGGCCCCGTTGTCCGCCCGTAGGTAGGCAGCGGTGGTGTCTCGCTCCAGTAACCCCCGGCAGATATTTGGTCAGCACTGCGACCGAAATTAGACTAAGGAAAGGATTGGCCCTCCCTTCACCCTTTGGTGGGCCCATGGGTCCACGTGGGGAATAGCGCGATCAAGACCGTCCACCTAACCCGTGCCGTTCATCAGGGCCCTGCGTGGTGTACGATATAATTTCTCCCTTCCCAAGTCTTCCATCCACCAACGTGGCCCCAGCTGCGCGTATCTGAAAGCGCCGGTCCGGGAAAGAGCCAATCGCGCCCGTTGGATTTACATATCTCTAGGGGCGCACTATTGTTGGGTGGCCCCGGTACTTTTGATGGTGGGCCTGGTTTTGCTACTCGCCAGGGCCCAGGTTTGGGGGTGGGATGGGAGGGGAGATCAGACGGCTCTGGAGCGAGATGGGCGGGGACGGGGCCACTGGGCTGGATGGAGGGCAGGCGGGGGTACAATGACCCGACTCCGTACGTTAGCACAAGAGCTTGGTGAGGGGGTTTATCTTCTTTCCTCATTAGTCTTTGGGAAAATAATTATTTACTAGAAAAATAATTTCTTTGCCATGTGCCGACAGTTTGATTAGTTGATATAGGTGGGCGGCTCTTGCGAGGAAACTCCAATTAGGTGATTGTTTTATCAATTGATTAATTAATTATCTAAAAGATTATGTAAAGGAGCGAAAATAGTCATAAACAAGTAAAATTTGGAGTTTATAGTTTTAGAGCTTGGAGTAACGGAGGCCGGCACTCGGCTGCGTTCGCTTGTCCGAGGCTAAGGCAAAGTTTTCGAGTTTCTCCTCCCCTGGGCTGGGAGACACATCAGCGCGTACCTTTTGATGCCAGTCTGTCTCACTTGCAACAGCAAGTATCTACTGTACTTTCTTTCAAGGTAGAAATATCGACCGTAATTTTGAAAACGTGTTCATATTTTCAATAGTAATCGAGCATTCTAACGGTCTAAAAAAGAATAGAACCAACCCACGTGATCTTAAGACCCAGCACCTCCTTTGCAGCATTCCCATTGTCGGTTGATGTCAGCTCCATCGCACGTCACACGCATCACGTTTCTCTAGTGTCTTGGATTGTCACAAAATTTTGGAAATCTTTTAGTGTTGCAAATAAATCATGCAAATTTCGATGAGATTACAATCACCTGTGGTTGCAAATGTTCCTATGCATGCATCCATATAAAATAAATCAACATCTCCTTGTACATCTAGCAATTAGGATGTCTTTTTGCGTGGGTAACTTGGGATGCCTGATAAGCTAAAAGATTCAGGAAAATTCTCAGTGCACCATGAGTGGTATAAAAAAAATCGACATGAAGTGCATCGATTTGTTCAATTAATCCACATAGTCATTATTTTTCAACACGTATTTTATATTCATAGTTTCTTTTTTTCGTTTGAAAATTTTGAACGATGAAAATATTCTTACTCTTTGAAAAAAATTATAACATCCTGCATCATATTATGATATTTTGTATCAAAAAAAATGTGACATCCTCTAGCATATTGTGACATTTTTTGACATATTATGTCTTCGCACATATAGGAAGTCATAATTTGGTCCAAGATATCATATATGGAAGGGATATTTTTGTTCGATCATTTTTTAACGCACATTTAATGCCTGCAGTTTTAATTTTTATTTGAAAATTTTGAATGACGAAAATATCTCTATTCTTTAGAAAAAAAATTATAACATTCTGTACATATTATGATATCTGGAGTTATATTATGATATCTTGTGAACAAAATTATGACTTTCTGAACGTATGATGTCATAATATAGACATAAGATGTCATAATTTTTAAAAAATAAAATATTTTCATTATTAAATTTTAACTAAAAATAAAGCTGTAGATATTAAATATGCGTTGGAATGTGATGGCTACGTGAATCAATGGGATAAGACAGTGTACTCCACGTTGGATTTCCTACATTATCTGCGGTACACAAAGAATTTCTCAAAAGATCTAATGACCGCTCTAATATCCAATATTTCACTCTGCATGTTATAGTTTTTTTTTTGCATGATTTCTTTGTGTGAGGCCATTACATGCCTTGATGCACACATAACGTATGCACTGTGCTTATTTGGGACCATACGCACCTATGAGCTAGACAGTGTCCCCAAAATGTAAGACATCCTCTTGACTAAAGTATGCTGCCTATAGCTAGTGGTAACATATACTTAGAAGTCATCGTAATGGCATTATGCATTGTTATGTGTTTACGTTTAATGTGCTATTATTAGCATATAACAATAGAATGGTGAAGCATTAAAATATTTTAATATATTGATTAAAAATGCTGCAACTAGAGTTAATATAACTTTTTTAATATATAATTGTTCTGCAAATAAAAATTGTTCCATCAAAGGGGAGAAACTTTAGTTGCACTCGCTTTAAGAAAAGAAGAAAGAATAAAAGAAACAAGAATCTCAAAGTTCAACATATGTCCCTCCTCCTTGGGTATATTTATGCATGCATATATTACTATAAAATAGCTAGAGTAGATAATGTATGATTACTTTCTTAGTAGAAAATTATCTGCATTGATGCATGAGCTCAAGAATTTTTTTCTTTACAACCAATTGCAATTTAGAATTGAGATGTTTCTTCTTCCAAATAAGACCTTCATTTAATGCGGACAAGAAGTCACGATCCAATATTATATGTCTAAACTTTCAAAAAACCTAGAAGATTAATCTAATACCACATTATTATACCCCCTAGAGTAGTTAAAACAACATGTCACAAGGTCGGTGTCAAGGATCAAAGATCAACAACATGTGAGTTCGTTAACATGGGGCCACGTATGCATGTGTTTTTGTATCTTTTTCGGTTATTTTATTATCTCCTATCTATTGGAAAAATATGTATTATAAGCTAACATGAAATATTTGAATGCTATTATTTTGACCAAACATAATCATATAATTGCTGTCTAACATAATCATATAAAAGGGTACGTGGCAGCTCTTTATTTGCTGTCAAACATAATCATATAATTGATGTAAGCTGATTTCATGGAATTCCATGTCACATGCAGTGGGTGACACATGCAAACTCATAAGATTTTTTGGACATGATGCCCTTTTCTGAACCAAGTAGAGCAAAGGGCAAGCTTCATCTCTTAAAATTTATAAACTTCATATCTAGAACTTGATTACAGAGAACATTTCTTAATGATATTAAAATCCAATTCAAGATTCTAGCACAGATCTTATTCTTCATCAGAGGCCACGTGTTTGATGCCAGCACCAATGTGGAAAGCTACTAGCTTTCATCTCTTATCAAACTTTAAAATGCCGGTGTTATCTTCCACAGGTTTTACATCAAATGGGAGCCAAAACCATGTAAACGATTGGACCAAGTTATATTAACAAGTTTATACCATAGATAATATAAATAATATAACCTAAAGATTTGAAATCAGATTCAAAGAAAGAATGAAAGACCGAATGAATTGATGCGAGCATCTAACTACATGGATTAGGAGGACCTTGTTCCTTTTTCCTCCATCAAACAACAATAAAGCTAGAGCAAGCTGAGCTCTCTTAGTTTAATCACAAATCCCCAAAGTTAGGAATAATTTGCATCTTTGAAGATAATAGAACAACTCATTGCATCCATCTCCACTTTACCTATTGCTCATGCTTTAATAGGCAGCTAGCGATTAATTATTCCGCTCTATAGTGTACCCCCACCCCAAAAAAAACATGCGCTCCAATCAAATCAATCAATCAAATCCTCTGCAATCTCCATCAAATATATTTATTAGAGTAACACGTTTGAAGTTGTTGAGCTGCTGCCACAACAATGGGTGCGCACGTTTGCTTGGTAATATATTTTAGTTGGGTGGGTAGCGGAGACCCAACCATATACATCGGACAAGAGCCCAAGTGAAGTCATCCCATCCACTTGTATACTCTCCCTTCTCCTTGCCCTTTTTCTTGTTTGGATCCTTCGTGTGGTGACTGGTTTGTTGGCTAATTGCCCAACTGCTTTATTAAAGAGCAAGGTGGTGGATGGCATGCATGCACTCTATGACGAGCATTAGTGTGACAAATCTCGGACGTTGCCTCTTGGGGTGGATGTAGAGTTGTAGATGACACAATATCCCTCCATCCATTGGCCCAAAGGCATGATTCAGGTGTTTCAGACTCACACATCACACACCAAATGCATGGAGTACGTGGGTGCAACGTTGGCAAAAGTCATCATGCACCAAGGAACGGTTTGGACAGTGCCTTCTTGCTTGTAAATGCTTTTAATAAATAGGATTAATGAAGATTTACGTTCAGATTTGTCCAATGGTATGCATCCAATTAACTCCTTAAGTGAGTGTCGATTTATCTTTTGGCCATCACCGTCTGGACTTATATAGGACGGTATTATGGGAGTTGCGGAATGCAAAGGGAGAGTGCAGAATGAGTTATGCCTCCATGATATCGTATTGCATATGGTCCTCTTTAGGGAAGAGGCTATATGATGTTGATCTGAAGGATATATCCTTGTCGCGACGCATTTTATTGGAAGAAAATAGCGCAAAAAACCGATGTTTTATACGTGCATGGATAGGCAAATACTTTAAAAAGATATTACTGATGGAGAGTTTTTAAGGAAGCAATGGTGCCTAAGCACCAAAAAAAAATTCCTTTTGATAGCCAGAAGTGCAAAGCCTTTTTTTTTTTTTTCCGGGTAGAGTGAAGCATTTTGGAAAAATATATCAATGAACACAACACAAATAAGATTGGTTTAGTAGGTTGCTCCTATTCTGCAAATTAAAAAAAAAAATTTAAGTATGGAATAGTCACTCTATTTGTTTTGAAAAAAATTATCTTTGAAGAGAGTTGAAATTATTAGAATTTACCTGATGAAACCCATCTAGATGCGGACGACCATATTAATATTACAATTTATTTTACATATTTTTATTTGATCCAGATTTTGATTTAGAATAAATCTCGGATAAGATGATAAGATATATTTACAGTTATTGTGATAAAATTGAACTTTATGTAACTATTATAGGTAGCATCCATTCCAATTTTCAAAACTGATTTAGATATTGTCTATGATGGATGAAACATGCTGTAAAAAAATTTCAAATTTGATCCTGAATTCACTCGAACATATTTGTGAGATATTCTCTCTCACTTGGAATACTCTACAAATAGTACATACAAATCTTCTTGATTTTAGAGATCACGAAGACAACAAGAACTAGCTTTTTCGATATGTAATTTTCATTACTTCACAAAATTTAATAAAAATTTATTTTCAAAACATGATTTTATATAATCGGCATCAAATTTATTATATTTAGATAAAATAATTTTATCAAAATAAAGAATATTTTAAAATAAATTTTTTTCTCTATTTTTTTTTTAAAAATATTTTAAACAAAATTTAGAATGTTTCTGGTAGAAAGCAGGCTATCATCTAGAACGGTGGCTTGTACCATCCAGCATTGTACTTTGGACCACTCTTTTAAATGCTTTACGGGACTCATCCCAAACTGGATGCCTGCTTGCTAGTGGGCAGCATTTGTGTGAATGTGTTGTAAATCTAAACGCTTTCCAGTACACAACATCCATCCATGTGATTCCACCAGCTACCCTACCATTGTGGACATGCTAAGTAGGCGCGTGACATGGCTGCAACCCATATGTCTTGTGGCGAATGGGATCAAGTCTTCCCCCTTGGAACTAATGTTGATGCCTTGGGTTGGACATGGCCATGCAAATTGTGACAAGGCCACGTCCGGATAGAGAATACAACAAGGTCCCACCTCGTCTCATCAGTGCAACATGATGATTCGGACCACGTTGATGTAATCACATAACTTTGAAAAAAAAAAAAAATCTTCTGTCCTGCCGTTTTATTTCAATTTTCATAATAAAGTGGAGTTTTCTCGACCAATCGTCTAGATAATATGGGATCCGAATCTAGATTTTTTTTTTTGAATAAGGAATCTAGATCATACAATGCCATCTACAATGACTATATCAACTCAAGGGGTTGGTACCTATAATTTTATCATCTTTTCCGGATCTGCAGTGTTATGAAATAAGTAACGAACCTAAGCCATGTTGCTTCAAAATCTCTCATTTCATCTTTAAAAATATAGGATAAAAATTCCACCTCTAAAGTTTGAATCTAAGACCTTAATTTTCTACGTATATAATATGAATGACAGCAAACTTGGCATGAAATTGACAACATTAGACTCACCTTCTATCTAAATTGATAGTTCAACCTTCTAAACTTCTAGGAACAATTAAAGCTTTAGGCTATTACCGCATGGTGTATGCATAACCATCGATACATTTTCAAGTATAAAGAATATTAATACCTGATCGAAAGGAACCGAATTGAGGGAACTATGAGTAGGACTAAGAACCAATCAATGGTTGGATAAATATGTAGTAATAAACCATCTCATACTCAGAACTGGTTGGACTATCATGATCATTCTTTAGAAGAAAAGGTAATAAAGATCGTCAATTTTTATGTACCAGCTTCAATGCAGCACTTATAGAATGATTCAAGTCCTCGTGCAGTAGACCCACCCCACATGTATAGCAAGCATTCTTTCTTAACCTATTTAATAAATCACTGAAAAAAATAATATATAGCAAGAAATTCTTATGATTTAGATATGTCAAAATCTTTTTAATTTAAAAATTAATTAAAGAAGAATTTTTTACTTAAAACCTGTTCCAATCATAGCATCTCTTGACATGCTGAGAAATCCCTATCATTTCTCTAGTTATTTTGACTCGAAAAAGTAGGAGTCGAGCCAGTGATAAAGAGACCAACCCAAATCAAGGAAGAAAAGATATGGATTAGCACCTACATGTCCCACCATACACAAATAAAGAGCATAGTGTTTGTGGTTGCGAGCTCGCCTCCCTCCCACTAATTTTTATAAACATTTGACACATGAGATGGTTGGTGGTGGTATCTAATCTTGTTACTGTGGAGAGTACGCTCCACGTGGAGACCAAACAAAGGGTGAGACAACCCACACGCCGAGCCCTCCAACCACGCCACCTTTTCCCTGGCCCATGCCTCCATCCAACGGGGATGAGATGCCAAAACATGCACCCCATCTTATGGAAGGCAATCATGCTAAGTGTGGAGACTTGGCTAAATTACAGCTAAACAATGGATCTCCGAAACTATTATATATTATCGTGTATGTTTGTGTATATTTATGTATAAATGTATGTAGACAAAGATGGTAATGCTTAATCGATTTAATTTATTTCAATCTGCTATAGATTAAATTAGATTATCTGTTTAATAAAATGATCAATTCTGGACGTGGATTGTTGGTCTTTCATGCAAACAAGTCAGGTTTAAATTTAGAGATTTTTAATCTATCATGTAACAAATTCGATCTATATCTTGATCGGTCTGATCCGACTGCCGTCTCTATATTTAAAATGAAAATTATAGCAATATTAGGAGCTTTCAGTGGAGTCCCTTTCAATCGTTATTAAGTGTGGACAAATTTCTGAAGCACTGTATTGAGTCGGGAGAGGAAAAAAAGAAGGCAGGAGACAAAACGCAACGGCCTTTAGTCGGTAGTGGGATATTGGCCCGCCTACCCTAGGGGTCAGTCATATCTCACCATCTTTTGACTTGATTTATTGCTTACCTGCTTTCAAAACCTAACATCCTCAGATTCTGACTTGTTGCTGTCGGTGGTCTACTTAGGACCTGGATCCTAGAAATTGTTCATTTTTCTCGGTCTTCAATCTTAATTTCTCCCTGTCCAAAAACTAACCTGATGCATGTCACACTCACATAAATTGAGACGAAATGGACGGGGAGTCCTACGTGGAAGTTACCAATGGGAGGCTGGTTGGGCCCTGACCACCTAAACCCAATATCTTGTGCTTGTTGCAAAGTTGGTCCGGGTACAAAAACTTTGCTAAGCACTCGATTGAAACCATTAACATTAGGAGTGGAGCAGTGCTGGTAGGGTACAGAACTTTGTGAGGATGTATGAGAATTTTATTGTTTTGGGTAGAACGAATATATGGATTTCAGGAGTCCTTTCTTGGCTCATATCATCCTTTGTAGTCCAAGCCTTGTAACCACATCTACATGACCAGAAAGAGAATTGTGTTGGGCCCTACCTTGTAAGCTTCCTGGCTCCTATCTTCTTCTATAGTCGCCTCCTGTTTGACTGCCCTACCCGTTGACCCCCTCACAGCCTCTTGATGTGGCTACGGAAAAGGTGGGATCCTCTTCAATTCCGGCTCGTTCCTTGTCACTGCTTGATGGTTTGCAAGAAAGTTTTGATAAGCATCAATGCACCACACCTTCTGCATGCAGTCCCGGTAGAGGAATATAATTCGTATGAAATACTCTAACCAAGCAAGATTCCTGTGAGATTAACTTATGTTAATGGAAGACAAGTTGGTGAGATGGAGGGATGTAATGAGTCATGTGGTGAGGAGATGATTAATTAGTCAAATGAGTAGATTAGTAGCTAACCTCAGGACAACATCGATGTTAACATCATTTGGTTGGGCACTAAAAGATATGTAAAGATATGCCGGGGCAATTTGCGGTATCCGACAACTTGGCTTGTTTGTTATTATACTTAATCGATAGGTAATTGTTATATAATTAATGTACAAGCAGCATGTCAAAATCGCATGTTGTGAGTCATTACATGGCAAAATTTACTTTGAACATAGAATAATATTGCATCTTAAGTACTGATGTTAATTTGGATGGTATAAACTAAATTCGATCTTACGTTACAATTCTTACTCTGTAAGGTTGCTTATTATTGAAAGGAGCAACATTTTTTAAAAAGAAGAAAAATTATTATGTATTCTCTCAAAATGGAACTAGGTTAACAAGTTAAATTTAAATATGGACAATGATGTTCAAGGAAAAGGTTGATAATATATAGCTCTACCATATGATAAAATCTAACTCTATTTACTGTATATACTGAATGACTTTTAACTGACGTGCCAATATGATGCCCATAGGTGGTCTGTGCGGCAAAAGAAAGCATGGTACTGGGTGCTCAAATCAAGTGTGGCAGGCACACTTATTAGAAGTATTGAGCCTGTCATGTTGCATCATAATTTAAATTGATTAGGTAGGAGGAAATGATTCTTAGGCAATTTAAACTTCCAAAAATATATAGAAATTTGCAATTTCACATGTCTTATTTTCTCAATGAAAAATGCAAATGTGCATGCTTTCATACAAGGATCGAGTCGCGATAAAAAATAAAATTGTACACACACAATAAACTTATCCAAAATATGCAGAACGTATACCATGCATATGGTGCATTAGATGTCAAAAATTTGCAAATATAGCTTAGGCTAGTGGCACATTCTCACGTGGCATCATGCGATGCCCACCAAACTGGTAATATGAAGTTCTCTATGGATCTCTAATTAATGATCGAGTGCCATCACCCAACACTACCTGCATGACCTTAGCCACTTGTAGGTGTGATATGCTATGAATTTAGTGATTGCATTTTGGTGATCCAACTAGAATCACTAGAGAGATGGTTCCTACTGCATTCATGCCGGTAGCATGAAGTTAAAGGAAGAACGATTGTTTTAAAGTGGAGAAAAGTAAATGATTTATCACTATAGCAAAAATAATTATTATTATTTAGCATACATATTTGCATGCAAATTATTTTTAATAATATATTATGATAAAATATTTGTGGAAGAATAGAAAAAATAAGAGAAAAAAGAAAGAGAGAAGGTACTTTATTATCTCTATTTCGATTTTATTCAATACATTTCAGAAATTATTTATATTAGTATACAGATTTCACAAATAAAAAATAATAACCTCTAATATAGAATCAAGCTAACAAGAAAAATGATACAGAATAATATTAACAAAAAAATACTTTAAGATTGCATTAATAAGAAAATATGATAAGTTATCATATGATCACCTAAAATCATTCTAATACTCATCTTCAAACTCAAGGTGATATTATAGATGCCAACTTAAGTTTGAAAATTGGATCATGAATGTACTCAAAAACCAGCATAATAAACTAACATGTCTGTTGGTGTGGCTGATTGAGATGACATGACTGTAAGAAGATACAAATGGTGGCGATCACTGTAAAATCGATGCTCAAAGAGAAGGCAATCAAAGGTCGATGATTTTGCTGACAAAAATGCTACAAGAGAGATAGCCAATGCTCAAAGAGAAGACAATCAAAGACTGATGATCCTTGTAGACAAAAATATTACAAGAGAGAAGGCTCGCACTCAAAGAGAAGATAATCAAAAGCTGATAATCTTCATAGACAAAAACACTACAGAAGAGAAGGCCGATGCTCATAAAGAAGATAGCCGAAGGTCGATGATTCTCACAAATAAAACACCACAAAAAGAAGGCCAGCACTGAAGGAGAAGATAGTTGAAAGTCGATGATCCTCATAGATAAAACATCATAAAAAAAAGGCCGACGTTCAAAGAGAACACAGTCAAGGCCGATGATGGAGAAATATTCGCCGTATGATAATATGAAGAGACAACTAAAGATCTGAAGCTAAAAAGAAAAGCAATAAAGAAGAGTTATAGATTCATCAGAAAATAAAGGATCTTCGAATATTAACCTATCAAAAATAGATGATCTATGGATCCACTGAAATAGAGGATCTGTAGGAAAAAGAGATCAATGGTTCTGATAGCATGATAAATATTTGCGGAAAAAAAATAAGAGAGAAAGAAAGAAAGGAGGAATTTTATTATCTCTGTTTCGATTTCATTTAATACATCTCAAAGATTATTTATATTAGTGTACAAATTTCATAAATGAAAAATAATAATCTCTAATATAGAATTAGGCTAACAAAGAAAAATAATGCTGAATAATATTAACAAAAGATAATGCCATAGGATCACATCAATAAAGAAAATATTATGGATTTTCATGTGATTCTTAAAATCATGTAAACATTTAGAATCATCTGATTACTTAAATCATTCTAACACATTGTATCAGTTGAAAAAAGTTTTTTTGATTCAATAAATCATGATTTAGGCAGATAATATTGTCATTTTCATGACCGACTATTATTTTAACATAGCAAATTTAATCTTGGCGTAGACAAATTTAACCCAACAATAATTGCCGATGACATTATAATAATAAATAAAGGTTTTATAGAAAGGCTATTATATGATGGGTTTGGCTTTTATTGAATGATTACACCCTTTTGTTATGTAGCATGTTTTGGATTCGAATACTGGTGGTTTAGTTCTCTAAGTATTTGATCTGGATAATTCTAATAAGCAATGCTCTCTGATCGTTTCTGGCTTGCTTCGGCTCTAAAATGGACAACAATTTTCTGCTAGATATAATATGTTGCCCTTCTCCCAGCCTTCCTCTTTGTTGTCTCACCCTTTCCTTTATCCTAGTGGGCTTGATTAATAATACCAGATTAATCTATAAAAGTCCCCATGAGAAATTTCTTGGTTAGTGCGAGATAGACCGACCAGAGGAAGATGAGCCATGAGCTCTGTTACTTAGAATAAACCATGATCAAAAGCAGTTGCTCTACGCCCGCTCCCAATAATTTACTAGCACAGCCAAAAGTCATGGGCCTAATTGTTAGAAATTCTCATAAGATGAACTTCTATTGATTATAAATCGATATTTTATTTAATTTGTTACGAAAATACGGACTAAGTTATCATCTGATTGAAAGAAGCCTATGATTATCTAGGATCATATTATTATTTTAGATTTTATTGTGGAATTTCTTGGTTAGTGCGAGATAGACCAATCAGAGGAGGATGAGCCATGGGCTCTATTATTTAGAATAAATCACGATCAAAAGCTGTTGCTCTACTACTACTCCCAATAATTTACTAAGCACAGCCAAAGGTGATGGGCCTAGTAACCTGATGCAGCCTCTGGAATTTTCCTCATTGGTTCGAGCCCACGAATTCTATCTTACGGCCGAATGCGCCAAATACTCTTTCAAGAAGACGGACCCGGGCATCATCTTCTGCTTCCATGGTCGGTTGAAAAGGTGGAGCAAATCACAATTACGCAACCTTCAATGGGATGGATATGAGATGTCATAAGATTCAACACTTACTTTTCCTAATCAAAAGCAAACAAACAAACAAAAAACATTTGTTTCCATGAGAATGATGGTTATTATTATTATTTTTTGACACACAAAAAAAAACAGATAGTTCAATAGAGTGTTGGCTATGCGTCCTGCCTTTGGTGTGCACTAGATGCACAGATACGAGGATGGCACGCATACGTAGCTTTGATTGACTCTACATTTTATATATGTTGGGCTGATCAAATAACTGAAATCCCAAAAAAGCCATCCAATCCAATCCAATCCAATCCAATAAACATTAATTTCGATCGATTAGAAGACATAAATCGGATGAAATCGAATTGGGATTTATAAAATCAGTTATTTAGGGGTAGATTCGGTTCTTACATTTTTAAACCGTATGAAATCAAATCAAACCGAAGTAGTATTTCACAAACTCACTTTCATTTTGGAATGACGTCGTTTAGACTTCAATACTTCATTCTAAAAAATATCTCGTCATCTATTTGGATTCATGAGAATATTAATGTTGAATTGTTAATGAAAGTCCAAAATTTATACCTTATAAGGTTTAGACTTTTTTTACATTTAATTGACAAAAAAAAGAGCAAATAAGCTTAAGTGGACCAACATTGGACTTAAATCAATATTGAGTTAATATTGAAGTTCAAACTGATACAACCTACTCGAATCCACTATAAACCGTTCACTTTGATTTAAACGGTTGATATATGATAAACAGCCGGCAGCGAGTTAAATTTTCTTTAATCCGATTGAGTTCGATCGGATGAAATTTCTCTCTCAAGCCGATCGAACCCGACCTGTGCTCAGCCTTACATATATATGTGGAGGTAGGATGTGCTCTAAGAAATAGAAACTAAATTAGATGATAATATCATCTCATGTACGTAGAAACTCCCTACCTTTGAACAGATGATAAAATGGACCCATACATGTAGAACTGCTTCTACCTCCTTACAGATCATAGGTTTTACTGGAAGATCAATCAATCGATCAATGAGTTGCATAATAAGGTAGTTTGTCCCTAATCAAACTGCTCCTAAGATGGACAATAACCTTAGGGCATGTTTAGTTACAAGGTGTTGTGCTTTGAAATGGAAATGAAAATGGGAAATTCTCATCCCCTCACTTGGTTGGGAGGAGTCTAGTTCTCATTCAGATTCCAGTGCAAATATGAATATTCCAATCCTTTAAAATCTAATCATTACTCTCTTATAGTATTCGAATTCTATTTTGATTTCTATTCCAATTTAAATGACGAACTAAATGTATCAAGGTACGGCTATTCCGATTCCCGTTCAAATCCATTCTGGTTCTGATTGTGGTCTTGAATCAAACACACCCTTATTATCTTGAACTCTGATAGACCAACGTGAGGTAGTTCGCTCCTCATCGAACTATTCCTAAGATAGGCAGGAATCATAATCCAATAAAAACTGTTGCTCATCATGTTCAAGCACACACCACACTCTCATAAAGTGGCCCGAATACTATCCCTGTTAAACTAGCCTAAACTGCATCTTGGAACCAGGCCATGAGAATTAGCCCATGTCAAAAAGGGGTATACCCAACGCAAAAGGGTTAAACTATTTTACCAAAATACAAAAAAGGGTTAAACTATTTATTGAATGACAGGGACATGTTTTGAACGCAAAGCTAGAAATAGAGTCCTATAAAAGCAAACTAAGTTGCATGTCTTACTGGGCATCCTTTTCCAAGCAGAGCTTAAAGGAGGCTTTGATTCTCTTTCTATTTCTTATCACAAGATGTTTCCATGAGTATTTTCATTTCTTTGATGATGCTGCAGTAATTTTTTGACGATTATTCTCCTGAAAAAAAAGAGAAGTTATCTTATAAACTACACAATTAGACTAATATCTATGGTTAATTCTCTTGATAAAATGAGTTGATTTTATGGCGCTTTCCCCAATCTCTTACTTCAGAAGGGAGGGAGACCCCTAATTTGACAGCGTAACTGGACATTTACTCCTAGGTAACTTAGCATCCGAGGATGTTAGGTGAAATGTATCTAGTGTTGTGACCAGCATCAACTCGTTTGCATGTATTTACTGAAAGCTAGGCATGTGACATGTAACTAGGTGATTTGCAACTATAATCATTGATATGCAAGGGGCACATGTAGAACGGGCTAGATGGGCTGGGCCAAAGGTGATCAATGGTTCCGATCTAGAAGATCTCTCTCTCCAAACTATGGCGGGATCGAATTCCATTGACTTTGATTTGATTGAATCCTTCATCATGATAGCACAAGAACTTAAGAGTACTGCATGCCGCTGATCAAGCACCATAGATTTATGATTAGAGACATCTGGATTAGGCCTCCAGATCTTCTGGGCCGATTAGATCATGTGAAACCCCATCCGGCATCCATCTCAGCAGCCAGGGCTTAGACCAAACCAACAGGTTAGTATGAGCCTGCGTGTGACTTGAGGCGACCCAACTTTCGGATTTGGGTTTGGCTCAACCTGATCGATCTTAATTAATCGGACCAATCAAATGGATTTACAGAAATAACTAGCCCAAGCTTATCAAATTAAAGTTCTCAATCAGCTCAGCCGGAAACCTAACCCATAACATTAATTAGACCAACTAGTTGGCTATACATTTAACTAAATATGATCTTTTTGTTATGATAATTAATTATCATGAATTTCACATTAATATTAAAAAATGTAGTTGTTATATCATGTCAAAATATATATTGAGAATATTCCTTATGTGTTGTTGTATTAAGATGATGCTTATGAATGCATATTTTAAATTTCTTTCGAAGTTTCTATTTAATGACCCTAGTAATATTCTTTGAAAATTTTCTGCATCTAAACATAAAGATTCGGAATATCATTAAAGCTTCCAAGAAAATTTTGCTTGTACAAAAAGCAAAAAAATAAGCAAAATTTTCTTAGTGGAGAGGGGCCGTCAATGAAATTGATATGGATTTGATGTGATTTTCTGTCGAATCCCTTCCTGACTTAATTTTTAGAAAAAAATTTAAAAAATATAAATTGTATATATTTATTATTTATAAAATATTATTTACTTAAAGGATTACAAACTAAAACTTGTAGTTTTGATTTACAATGGCCTTTTGCGTGCTCATTTTAAAACCTATGAATTCATAATAATGTGAACAAAGTCCATGTAGTGGTTGCCCCCCAAAAAAAAAGCAGCCGAGTGATGAAGAAAACTAGCCCTCCATCACCTAAAAGCTCTAAAAACTACTCATGTTTCAGAATCAGTCAAATAAACTGAAATCCATTTCCATCTACTCCGGTTAGTTTACTTGTCTCTCACCTAAGCAATCCAGGTTCAAACCTGGTAACAATATATTTTTAAAAAATAGGCTACGGTCGAGCTGTCACAACTTTCCCGCAAGTGGAGAGGTGGCTTGTGTTTGAAGTATTCTTAACAAGAAGAAGAATCACTTAAAAGTCAAAGCTGAATCCAATCAATGATGAATCATTCTGCGTCACGGATCTCGAGAAGCCATGTCTTAACGGAGACTGATACCACAAGACGACAGCCAATTAGACTACAAATATGTTACGTAAGGGGAAAAAATTAGTTTTCCAGGTTTCACGCATCCACATTCCATAGACTTTCCATTCTCTCTCTCCCTCTCGCTGTAGCCTCCCCATTCTCGCAGTCATCATTCTTCCTCACTAAAGCTCAAATTCCTGATACCATTTTCCAATAAAATCTGCTTCATGATGCATGGATACATTTGAAGGCAACCCACAACTGAACATAAATATTATACTTCTCTTGGATAGTGTTTGACAGTGATCTTAATATTTTGAAATAAAATTTAATTTTTAAAATATTTATTCATCATCTTATTTCAATTTTATATTTGATTAAAAATTTATAAAATTCATCAAAATTATATAGTATTACTCTCTAATCTAGAATAATATAAAATTATTTCTCATCATTTCTCTAGAATAAATTATTCCATGATGAAACATAGAATATCTTAAATTAGATGGAAGGAAATAAAGTGTAAGTAATGCACCTTTGATTGGAATTGTAAAACCCAATGATCCCACTATCATTTCATAATGTGTTTGAAAGAATAAAATAGAATAAACCCTTATTCCACTTTATTTCCAGCAACCAGACGCTAGCTTATTGTTTACCACTTGGGCATCTCAGTGTTCCAATTTGTGGATTCTATAGGTTATGCGGGTCTAGCTACTTTCAATATATACTTAAGAACTGGACATGAGACCTCATTAGACGCAACTTCATAGTTTGGCACCACATCGATTGCACCCTGGCAGATGGACGGTCCGTTCAAGAGACGTTCACCAACATTCATCCGAGATATTGTTGCAGGGTCCTTGTCGATCTGAGCTTCTAAGCACACATCCATCCACGGCCAGTTGTTTTGCCACTGCGGTTTTGTTGGGCAAAATAATTATTAAGTTGATGACAGACTTTTGAGCAGCAAAATTGGATTATTTGATTGTCTTGGTGCAGCCATGAATATTCCTCTCACTCATGTCTGCATGTTCTTGATATTAATGATGTGATTTATAGGTCAAACAACTACATTTCCATCGAATATCCTCCATTTTAGTGATTGGTACGAGCTTTCTCTTTTCATTTTTCAAACCATATGGACAGTCAAAGCTAGCTGGATTCCATAATATGCTATTTAATTTACATATGATGATTCAGCCCTTATAATGAACCAACTAATTTCTATTGGTGAAATTGACGAGGGTTTTAGACAAAAGGACTGAGAAGTGCACACTTGGCAAACATTTTCGATATCCTCTAAATGAGATCGTCTACTGTAGGTCTCAAAAAATCATATTTGGCATCTAGGAGTAGAGGAGCAATTTGCAATCCGCGAAGCTTATCTAGACAAAGATCACAACAATATTAAATGCGATCATATCAGCACTTGTGCACTGAACCCCATCAGAAAAATCACAATAATATCACCGTCAAATCCATAAATCATGATGCATGCGGGCTACTTAATCTTTTTGATATCACATAAATCTTGTGAACTAGTTTCGTCTTCTTTCTTGGTGTTGAAGGCATTGTTCTCATGATAAAATCCATACATAAAAGCCAAAGAAATTCATGATTATTAATTTTTCTCAATTAAATATACCAAGACCAATAGGTCACATACATGGGGACACCAACAACAAGACAATGTAACATTTAGACATGCAATGTAACACCATGATCACTTTTGTGGTATATTATTTTTTCTTAAAGTTTCAATATCAATTTCCTAATTTTCAAAAGTTAATTACTTCAGTTCCTAAACTCCCGGGACAAATTTTGGCTTTCTCATGGCACAAGTAGACTGATAACACTAGCCCAAGCATATGGCAGAATCCTAGTGACAAAGGACATGGGTTTTTGCTTCATCAACCTTACACGCAAAAGACAAATGCTGTGCTTTTTTCCAAGCATCACTAATTTGATTCAAAATATTTCTTATGTGATACCATCAGAATTATTTGCCTGGCAATTATAATAACTGCTCAAGGAATAATAAATGGGGCCAATTCTCAATTTTGAAAGATCCTGTCAAGATAACTTAGTTTGGCGAGAAAGAATTGATTCAAAAGTAGTGCTTGGTTTTGGTATCATTTCATTCAATAGTGCATGTCATAAATGTTATACATGTGTGAGGTTGATCATCATGCTAAGCTCAAAAGTCTCGTCCTACTCATAATTTGGACTTCCCCACCCTTCTGATGGTCTTGTTAGGTCAGCTCTTTTTTTTTTTGTTGGTAAACCAGATATTTTAAATTAGTTAAACATAAGTACATCCATAAGGATCAAAATAAATATTAAAAAATTAAATAAAATATCAAATAAATTTATAAAATATATATACATCTAGTGATTCACCGCATAAGATGCCACTTAATCGTTTACACTATTAATTTTTCTATAAATATAGATATGTAAACCTTCAATTAATAGCAATCTTGTAACCGAAAGATGGATGCTGAAAATGGATCAAAAAGTCACTAAGCATCTTTTACAGGGTCTCCCTCTAAATAAAATAAGAATTCTTATCAAACAAATAAATAAATAAATAAATCTGAAAATTTTATATCTCCCTCTTATCTAGAAATCTGGTCCTGGCCTAGATAGAGATGAATATGTCCAAGATTGATAAGGCCCTGGCCTAGATAAGAATGATGCATCCAAAGTTGGTAGGGCTGTGGAAATAGCCTCATCCCATTGTTAAATAATATTAAATTTTTATGCATCACTAGCGGTGTAGAATTATGTGCATTATTCATGGTGATTGATTTATATATGGAATTGAAAAAATAATTTTTTTATACACTATACTTTGTTTCGGTACGTGAATCAATCATTGGGGACAAATGCACACATGCCACACCCCCCGCGGTGCACAAAGAATTTCACAAACAATGGGAGTGGCCTGGGCCCAGTGCAACAAGCCATGAGCCACAGATTCTTAGCCTCGCCTGATCGACACCCGAAACTGGACTCCACCAACTCACGTTTCCCACTTCGACTCGACACACGTTAACCGGGACCCACCTACCCGCACATCCCCGAGCCATGCCGAAGAACAAAGAATTATTAGGTGCATCACTCCACCGCGGATTTAGGACCGACCCCACACAAAAGACGGCCCAGATCGCGTTCCCTCGCCATCCATCAACACACTTCATTGGAGGTGTGGTACCCCATATCCCTCATCATTAGTACGACTGTTAGATCACCACGTGTCACACTAGTTTTAGCCACCAAGCCTTTGTAAGGCCACCAAACAACCTTCTAGAATATCGTATCCCAAAAAAAAAAAGCACCGCAAGCGACGCGGCCCGCCGCCTGTCCCTATTCGTCCCCCCTCCCACCAGAATCTTCCCTGCGAAGTAATCCCTCTAAATCCCGGTTAACCCACCCACCACCCAAACTAATTCATCCCCAAGGCCGCCATCCTCTGCCCCTGTGTTGACTCCCGGAAACGCGTATTCACCCCCGCTCGACACCTTCGCACGCTTCCTCCCCAATCCATCCTTCCGATAAATTGCCCCACTCCCAAATTTATAATCCCTTATTCTCTCGTCTCCCCACTCCAATTATCCACACCTCGTTCCACCTCCTATTCCTCAATTCATCGCGACTCATACGCTGAGTTGAATCGGTCACAGAAGATGGAGGCCAACAACAAGGAGTTCTGGCAGTTCAGTGATCAGATCCGGCTCCAGACGATCAACTTAGCCAACCTTTCAATCGGGGATAGCATCTGGAGCGACTCGTATTTGAAGAGGACCGACGAGCGCCGAAACTTGGAGAATCCCACCGGGCCGTCCGATCTCGGCTGGAAGATGGGATTCGGGAATCAGAAGCTGGCGTTCGGGAATAGCAGCAGTCAAAGGATCAACAATACCAATTCCAACAACAATAGCGGTGGGAATAACGGTGGAATGAAGAATGGGAATTTTGTGAGTAATGGTTACAACAATAATAATGGGCCGACGGGGTGATCAAGAATTATTTAGCAAGGGGACTGGGAAGTCCGTGAATTACGGACATGGTGGGAATAGTGGGAAGAAGAATAATGGTCATGATGGCAACGTTGGGAGTGGGAAGAAGAAGAATAACAACAACGGGAATAACAGCAATAACAACAACAATAACAACGGAGCGGTAGATAAGCGATTCAAGACGCTGCCGCCGTCGGAGTCGCTGCCGAGGAATGAAGCGGTGGGCGGTTACATCTTCGTCTGCAACAACGACACCATGGAGGAGAATCTCAGGAGGCAGCTCTTTGGTATGGATCATTTATTGGTTAACCATCATTCTTTATTATTTTATCTAAAAAATTGGAAATTTTTGGAATTAATTTTTCGTAAGAAGAAAATTGATTTGTTTTCACAATTTTTGGAATATATTGTATTCTTTTATTAGTATATTTGATTGACGATTTTCTCCAATATGGATTTAATTCAGATAGAAATCTTTTATCATCTTGCCTAATTCTTTTGGTCTTTGGTTGGTATCAGGTCTGCCATCAAGGTACAGAGACTCGGTCCGAGCGATAACACCAGGGCTGCCTCTTTTCCTCTACAATTACTCCACCCATCAGCTCCATGGGATTTTTGAGGTGCTGCATCGATCTAATCCCGTCATATAATTTTGTATGCTCGATTGAATTGGATTCTGTTTTATTATAGAAATTGGCCTTTGAATTTGGTCTGCAGGCGGCTAGCTTTGGAGGAACCAACATCGATCCGACGGCTTGGGGGGACAAGAAATGCCCTGGGGAATCCCGCTTCCCGGCCCAGGTGTGTGTTCCTTCGTAGAAATGAAACCATACTTGCTCTTGGAATTGTTGCCTAACTCCATCATGCTTTGGGTTTGGCTAGATTTGATCCTGTTAGTGTAAGTTTTTAGGACTTCAATTAATTTTTCGCTGACGGGTGTGTTGTTCATGGAGTTTTAACGACCACTCTAATCTTTCTGAGGATGTGTTCTGTTAGTTGCTGCACTCTTTTATAAACCTGATCAACCGAACTGATAATCTGCTAATCAAAAAAAATTAGATTGGTGAGATCCCAGTCAGATTGGTGATCGAGATTTGAGAATATGTCCGGATCTCGGTCTAGATCATAACTTGGGCTATGAGTGTCTTGCATCGTTAATTTGGAGATTAGCTCAATTAAGTTTTTTTTTTTAACATCATTTCAGTGGGGGCATTAGGAAAAGTTTAGGTTTCCTAATTAGGGTAGCTTCATTGTATTCATCAAGTAACCATTTTTCTGGTTCCATGGCACCCAACTTATCAACTTAGTAGATTAGGGTTTCAAATGGTAGTGAAAAAAACTAGCATGGAAAGAAGGGTCTGTCCTCCTAGACAAAGGTTATGAATATGGTGATATGATTTATTGCCTTGAATTTTGCTCATTTGGGTCTTCTCACTTAAAAAAAAAAAACGGAAAAACGAAATTGAGATAAAAAATGTTAGAGGGTTAAGGAGATAAGATATGTGTGTGTGTGTAGCCAAAGAGGGAGACATTTATTCTTCTTCTCAAGAAAAATAGTATCTGAATGAGTTGTTGGGTACATTCATGTAGATGTATTTTGTCTTCCTTGTTGGTGACCTACATGTTGTTGGACATAACTAGAATATTGAATTGCATCAAACTTATTCAACACATTTATGCTTTTATTGGAGGCCTTTCATGGATTTGGATGGATGTGAGTTTTAGATTAGGAAGATAGTTTACCTTATTCCCATCTGACCTGGCCCCCTTCCTGTCGCCCTTTTTATTCTGAATAATGAGAGGGAAATGATAGTATATTCGTAGTGGTTTGAGCATGCGGTTTGTTTCATCTTTTGGTGTTCTATGTTCACATAAATATTGACTATTTTATCTGAGTAGGTGCATGACTCCACTTTCTCTCATAATTATTTGCCAATCTTCCAACACTAGTTGGGTGGTTTGCTTCTTTACATCAACATGCAAAACCTCCAACCAAATCCATTGAACGCTGGATTCCATCCTATTTTTCTATTCTTTGATGGAGACCTGCAACAACCAGGATATTAATTACCCCTTATTTTTCGCCACCGAAGAGATTTCTTAATGACTTGTCTGAGGGTTAGGTGTTTAGTTGCTTGTTTAAGCTGTTCTCATTGTTCTCTTCTTTGATTAGGTGAGAGTAGTGACAAGGAAGGTCTGTGATCCACTGGAGGAGGATGCCTTCCGCCCTATCCTTCATCACTATGATGGCCCCAAGTTTCGGCTGGAGCTCAGTGTACCTGAGGTATATGCCTAAAGTTTATTTGCTATCTCTACATGTTATCAGCTTGGTTGCGACATTGTGATGACATACTCTAGTTTTTCAGGCTCTGGCTCTGCTTGATATATTTGCGGTAAACAATGCTTGAGATGGAGTTAGCCTCTTCTTGCGCCACAACCACCACTAGTATTCAGAACAATCGACCTGGATAGTGATACAGGCATATATATATATATAAAGTGTCTGTTCTTCATACTGCCTTGGAATAAGTTTGTGTTTTTGGGGATAAATTTTAGTGGACTATGTGATCAGAAGATAGGGTGGAGTGATGAACCCTGTTCTTGGTACTTCTAATTTGCCAGGTGTTGTGAGTAAGTTCTGAGACAGACTCTGTCATCTGAGTAATGTAGGAGAGCATCTTTTATCTTTTTCACACAAATAATAGTGTTTGTTGGTGTCCAAGGGCGTATGAATAAAGCGGCTAAAGGAGCACAGAATTCGTGTTAGCATTATCTTCCCATTTTATTGGATATCATGGGTTATGTACTAATCCTTGTATCCAGTGGTTGTGTCCAGCATGTTCCGAAAATTTTAGAAAAATTATCCGTCTTCAATGTTTCAATCGACTTCCTTTTATAGCTTGGAAGCCTCGCATATGACCTTCAAGTCCATTAAAATTGTCTCGCTAGAGCTATTTTTATTGTTTCTGCATTATGGCGACCCTTAAATTCGTGGATATTTTGAATTAAATCACAAGCATCATATTGCGACAAACAGGGAAAATAATTAAAAGAAAAGAAATTTAAAGAAGAATGAGCACATAATATTTGCATAGCTCAGTTTATGTCAATGGGAAAAAAATGATGCAAAAGAGAGAGTATGAAGTATAAGATTTTCTCATAAATCTCAGTCTCTAATACACTCCATCTTTAGGACGCTCAATTGCTCGAACCACCACACACACACACACACACACACATATATATGTATATATATATATAATATGATTAGTTGATTTAAATTTGATTCAATATTTTTATAATAATTAAGTTAGTTAATACATGTGCGGTGGCCTGGAGGACTTTTTTAAAATTTTTTCTCCACTCAAACAAAAATTCTTTGTTTTTTGGGGACTTTTTTTGATAAAGAAGGATAGATGTTATATTAATACATGCATAAATAAATGTTTACATGCATGTTGTAAGCATAGCACAACAGTGGAACTACAGTCTACAAAAGATAAGAAAACTAACAGACCAAAAAATCCACCACAAAGAACCCAGTGAAACCCACCAGTAAATGTGTGAAATGATCTTTGGCTGAAGTATATTGGCTGAAGAAAAATTTTTTGTGCACCATGCATGCCGTAAGTGGTGATTGGCTTACATATGGGGCATAACAGCGCTTGAAAAAAAAAAATTTTTGTCAATCCTACGCATGAGTCAATCATCACATGCTGTGCATAAAGAATTTTTCATTGGCTGAAACCAAAAGCAAGGATATAGAATCCTATTTGTTGTACAGATAAACCTGAGACTAGTTTAAATATTTGAGCAGCAGAATCCTAAATATTTATGATAATGTCTTGCAGAATCTCATATCGGACCGAAATCTCAGTGATAACAGTCTTTGTAGATATAAAAAAGTGAGTTGCTTAACTTCGCAAGAAAATCCAGTATTTGTAGACTGTAGTAGGAATACCATCCTGAATAAAGTAGTCTGTATTGAAAACTAATACACAGCAACATCAGCTGAATCTGACTCCCACACGTGAACTAAAGTGTCAAATATATAATATATGTAAAATATATGCCTATTCCCATCAATATCAGCTTTCATTGATATATCATTTGGAAGATAATAATCAAGGCAAAAACCCATTTAAGTAACACAAGCTTTAACAGATACACCCATTTGCAATACATGCCAAATAGTAACTGGGACTGTATGTGGAGTATAACAATAATAATGGCTATTTGGATGGTTCATGATGAACATGTAGAATAAGGGCCAGCTCCCATCAATGAATAGGACATGACAAACATCATTTGGGAGATAAGTGAATTGCCAGTTGAAATCCCATTTCATATAAGAAATTTAATTAAGACGCAAATCCTATCAGTTAGGACACCTACAGGCACCTGATATTTAATCAATAACAGTTGAATAGCCAATTGAAGAAATCTGAAAATCATATGAAAAATAGGATAGCAGTAAGTTGACATAGATGAAGATAAGATGCAGCACAAGTGATTGATACCCAAAGAGCATAATCTATAAATACAAATCCCATCAATTTGGACATCATCTGGTTGGACTCTGAATGGCATCCATTGTGAATGCCGAGTCAATGCTTAGTTTTCTTCCCGGGGAAGGCAGAGCACTGGGGGTGGTTGGAGGTCTTAAATGTTGACGTGTTATGCACGGGGATGGCCAGCGACCGGACCAAAATAATGGAGAGTGACGATGAAATCCGTGATCAAAGTGTGGAGGTATATGAATGCCAGATGCGAGCGATCCAGTCTAGTCGAGGAGACGAAGCATTTGACGTATCCTATAAACGACACCATCTATTCAAACTTCGTGGTGGGTGTGCGTTTTCCGAAGAAATAAAAGATTTTTTTTAGCAGAACTAGTTTGATGATGTTGGAAATGTAACTTGAAGATGCCATATAGGGGTGGTAAAATATGATCCACAGTTAGTGGATTCAGATGGGACTTTTTTGTAGCAGGTTCGTTCCGGGTTGACTTGGAATCAAATCGATTATGAATGAGTGGATTTAGGTTTAATCCTAGCCCTGATGAATCACAAGGGGCGATCTTGAACAAGGCTACACCTAGACTTAGCATAGTTAATAGTTATCTAATATATATATATATATATGGTTCAGTTCATTGCTTAAAAAGAGAGAAGATTTATAGAAAGTGAAAGGAACGGTGGGCTACAGGATTTTAGAATGTAAGATTTCATTTTAATTACTTATTTCTTGATAGTTTATGACTGCCATATATTTAAATCTTAATTTTATTCTGATTGTGATGATATATTTCGAGTTAAACTTGATTTCATTTTTCGTGATCTCTTGAACACCGTGTTTGCTTTATTTTTCGGTTTATATGCAAATGAAAATTTAAGTTAGCGGATATGTTTGGATTGGCATAAAATAAATGAACTATGTATATGTCTACATTTTTCAATCCTATTACAAATAGGTTGGTATTGGTTGAAAGTTATTTTTGACTCGAATCCGATTTGACCCAAACTGAACCGCATCAGATCTAATCAATTGCCAACCTCTTGTCATTGAACGGTTATAGAGGTTGTTACCTATTGATCCCTAGGTTTGAATCCTGCTTACATTTAGATATTTGGATAAATAAGTAGGGAATAGGGATAAGGATGCAAATGGCCCAGAATGGAATCCCGCCTATATCTAGATAATTAAGGATAAAAAAGGGCCTTTTTTTTTTGTGTGCATGTCAGAGAGAGAGAGAGTAGGTTTCCTTAAATTTTACTTTGTAACTTTGTTCGTAGCCTATGTTTCCTAATTTTATTTATATCAGAGCCATTCTTACTTCAGCATAACAAGAATATAATCCATAATTGAGGATTGGGAATGGTAACCGACCGAGTTCCAGTGCACTCAACGTTATCAAAACCAGCAATTGTTTCGGATGCATCACACGTTAGAATGTATGGAAGTTCTTCGGGGAACGTTAGAATATATGCATCACAAATTTTCCTCAAAAAAAAAATAATAATAATAATAAAATATATATATATATATATATATATAATCCATAATTGCCGTACATAATATAAATCAGTGCATTTATACAAATCTAATGTGAATCCAATCAAAAGAGCCAGAAAAAAGATATTATAAAATGGCACAAGAACGACCACCACATCTGCTCACAAAATAGTTTGCAGTACTATTCATCTTGCAATGCTACAATTTTGTTCCAAAAAGTTTTAAGTTTTGGACTAAGTGTCATTGGGCCTCAGATTAAGAACACCAAATACAAGATGTTAGCTTAACCCTTTCACTCAAAAGCTAGATTTGCCCCGGGCGCAACCCTTTCCAATGGGGTAGCTTTATGGACCTCACACCCAAGTTCTTGCCTCACCCCTCGATTTAACGATAGGATATAACCAAGAAGGGCGCTCTTTAGGCCTAGCACAAAGTGGAAGCTGAGTTTCCCCTTCAGGTTCCACAACATTATATCAAATGCACTGCACATGATTAGTACCGTCATTCTTAACGGAAATAACGATGACTATTAAATGACAAAAGCTACAATGAGCTATGAAGCGGAATTCTTTATGCATCGCAGGCAGTATAGAAAAATTTATGACATCTTCTATCCATATTATGACATCTTATATGTAGCAAGTCGTAATTTTAACGAAAATATCATAATATACTATAAGATGTCATAATTTTTTTCAAAAAATTATGATATTTTTGTTATTTAAAATTTTCAAACAAAAAAAAGAAATTGTAGGCATTAAATGTACGTTGAAAAGTTGTTGGATAAAAATACTCTCTCTATATTATGACATCCTGCATGTAAGAAGTCATAATTTGACACAGAATGTCATAATATGTCACATAATATTATGATTTTCTAAACCATATTATAACATCCTGTGTGTAGGAAGCCATAATATGTCACAATATGTCATAATTTTTTTAAAATACAGAAATATTTTTGTCATGCAAATTTTTAAATAAAAAATGGAACTGCATGCATTAAATGTAATTTGGAAAATGGTGGCTACATGGACCAATCACATAAAGTGATGTGCTCTATGTCGGGTTTTCTATGCCGTCCACGGTGCACAAAAAATTTCTCGAGCTATGAATTTAGGTTTTAATTAGCTTCCCCATAGCCCACCTGGTTACTTGGACCAGCTAATATGGGCTTTCACCTGGCTTCAAAATGATGTACCAGGAGAAATAGCTAAGTTAGCTTTTCGGAGAAAAGATGGCAATAAGAAATAGCTTTAACCATTGTTAGATGGTAGGGTTTAGTTTTCGCCCCTAGACTGGTATTAGTTTATTTATTGGTCTTGAAAATGTTGGGAATAAGAGAATGGAGAAACTCAACCCCTAATACATTGAATATATTGGTATGGTATTCGATATACTTTAGATCTCATCCTTGTTGATCAAATTGGCTGACTAATGGAAGTTTGCCACATGGCCTCTGCTAAATGCACCATAAAGTCGGTTAAAATTTTCTAACAAGTGGCGGTTACTCTTTTACCCCGAATGCATGTTCTATGTAAGTTATATGACGTGCAAAGCATATGAATAATTCCAAAGATTTTTTGCATGTATACACGCATATATCAATTTTGAAAGAACATTCATACAAATTGAAATATTTAGAAGGATATACAGATAAAAATCCTAATTACAATTCTTGAGCAGTTAAGATGCACATCTATCCTTCTTGATAGTTGACATAAATCCTCATTCTAATAAATCAGATTCGAGGGACCTCCAGATATGTTTATTTTAGTATTTTCCTTCTCTTTTTATAACTTGAATCTCTATCGTTATTTCAAAATTAACCTAAGTTAAGCATCGAAAGATTTTCTGCCAGATAAAATCTGACAACCTTCATTTTTCTTCCTTTCCTTCTCTTTACAGGTCCAATATATTACTTGAGGCTCAATCCAGACCCATCAATTCTGATCCGTAATCAAGCCGGCTAACATCAATTATAAAGTATACTAAGTCGGGTCGGATTTTGACCGTGATAGCGCGGGCCCATATTTCAGGGCATATCAAATAATTATATCATCAGATCATTTTGGCTGAGATTTTTTTTTCCTAATAATCGCATCGATAAATCTTGCTACAGATATAATTAATAATTTTATTTCAGATTTTGACCGAGATATGAACATCTTGAATTCTTGATCCATCGCAAGCACGTTGTTCCTTCTCTCGCGGGGCCGAAAATGAGGAGAAATAAAGTTGCAGGCGGCGTTGCGTCGAAGGTCCAACTTGGGTACCCGTCGCTGTTTTGCAACCCACCTTTAGCACTTTTTCTTCTGTGCCACGTTTATTGCACTCCACTTCTTTTTTTTTTGTCTTAAGACCGCCACGCCAAATGAATGATAGAGTGTCCCCAAGAAGCAAATGGAGGCAATTATTGACGAGAAACATTATGAGTGTAGTCTATCTAAAGTTGGAGCATGCTGTAGCAGCGATGCAATAGTAGATCATTTGGGGTACAGGACTACAAGTTAGTGACATAAGAAGTAACCACCCAACTCCCAAGTAAGAATGGTTGGGCTACATTTGACCAATCAAGTTAAACTAGAAGGCATAAAAAATTGGACATAGCGCATCGATCATGATATCTGATGCATAATGAGTACTGCTCGAACTGTAATAGCTTCCTTTCATCAGCGTGTAGCATTTGAATGCATTTGTGCAAGGCTGTCGAGGTTTGTAGAATCAATTCTAATACAGAATTCTCATGCAGCGAAATATCCATGCTTGATGACTCCCAGCATTCGTAAAATAGATAAACTAGCAGGCCTTCGAGTCATACTATGATCCATGGAATTGGCAATGACACAAAATATTTGGAATTGGCATTGAATGATCGGCGATGGAGCTCGAAACTCCGAGAAAGCAAGAAATGGATATCAAATACCTTTCATCCACCGAAGATTGAGGGCTGAAATAGATCCGATGATCATCGATCGGACTATTTAATGGCACAGCTCTTCACATACATCTTAATGTGCCATGTATGGCAGATGCTGCATCAGACCATAAGATGGCCAGGTGAGCTAGAGTTTAGGGACCAAACCCCGTCCTTGGTCTCGACTCGATGGTTGTATCCCAATTGCTGGATGCCTGCTTTGCTAGCACGTCATTGCTGTCGCACTTCTGTTTCACCTTCTCCACACCTAAAGCATGGCACGGTGTTCACGGCCCAGATTCTGAGATCAAGGAGGAAGTAGCGTGTGCAGAGATGGGTAGGTTTGAAACGGCTTTAGCTGAACACAAGATTCGACAAATGGCCGGTTCTACGGGTTCACTGTCCACCGTTGGTGGTCCACAGAGGGTGTACTTCACTTGATAGAACAGCATCAACACTAGTCTTCAATTAGCCGTGATAGGGACCAGTAATGGACACACCTGTTATTGGAAGCATCAAGGACTGAAGTTTGGTACCAACTCCGTTGATTGAGTTGTTGAGTGGCCTGGGACCATGAACTTTTGGGCTACGGCATGCATTTTCTGGTGGATCCACGGCATGCGTTTCATTTGGTGGATTGACCGATCACATATGATTTGTTGAAATGATGACCGGTTTTGATATCTCCCTTGTTTTCTCCAAGTTTGGCTCCATTACATTGCATCATATGATGTAACTGTTTCGGCTGGTCCTCACAAATCGCAGCTTTTTGCATGGCAAGTTTGGTTGGAGAGGGGTTGGAATCCAGAATGGGACGAGAACAATCTATTCTTGTTCCAATTATTTTGTTGGAGGGAGTCACATTCTTATTTTAATTTAATTTTTTAAAAAAATTATTCTAATTCTACGAATTGTTATCATTGCTCTCTCCTAATATTTCAGTTCCATTTCGATTTCGATTCTAATTTCGGTCTTAAACCAAATGCATCCTAATTGCGGAGAGAAACATCATATTTTAATAAGAGGAGCAGATAAATTTGCTGAATTAATAACAGCTGAAGGCAAAATTCTGATCATCTAGCGAGAACAGTCAAACCATACTCATTCTACTTCTATGTTTTGTATTGACATAGAAAGGAACAAGCATCGTGATCCTCGCTTAGGTGTCACGAGAAAAGGAAAGGGGGCGCTCGCAAATCTATCTTACCAAGTTAGGACTTGATTAGTTGCGTAGAATTTTTCCTATATATTGTGAGCCTATTTTCATTGCATCTGGAAAAGCTATTGTTACATGAAAAAAGGATATAGTTTTGGTAATAAATGACTTCTATTATAACTTTTTTTCTATCAGACAGGCACACGTAGAAATCATTTAGACCACGGTAATTTTGTCTGGAGGATCTATTGTGTTGACTGGTAGCTCTAAAAAGCCTTGGACTGTGGATATATAATATATGTAACACGCCTTTTGAGTCATAGGTAATGCCAGGTAATTTAGTTTTATATGTAAAAGGTCATATACCAATATACTGCCCTCCTAAGCAATCCCGAAGAATCAAAGATAGCTTGTAAACACTCATGATCAGGGGTAGATATAGCTTACTTAAGTGACCGACCCCCGGAATCCAGAAGGTTGATCATATTTTAAAATTATTAAACAAAATAGATGTTATTATAAAATGAGTAGTGGATTTTTTTTTGAATTTTGAAAATAATTTATGTAAAAACATTGTAAACACACTCCTAAGCAGCACATTGTACACTATTTTTTCATAGTTATTTGAAAATAAATTCCTTGCACCGGACTGTAGACATACTCATGAGGCTCTGTTTGCATGATTAGACTACAAATCCTATAAGATTTGTGGGTTGCACTTATACAACCAATAAAATCATGGATTTACAGACCGGGCTAGTTCTATATTCATAAGTATCCAAGGGTGACTTTCGAGTGGGCAATTTGATTCCTGTAGGCAGAAAAAATATATTGAATTCAATATATTTAAAGCTAAGTCGGGTAGTCATAGGTTCGAGCTTAAATTAATTCAAAATATTTAGGTTTGAAGCTCAATTCGATATCTATTGAACCTTAATATTCATATTTGAATTGATAAAAAAATAATATTTGAAATCGATTCGATCCGACTCGAATCTCAATCGAGTCATACTTGAGCTCGCTCGAGATAGTACTTGAATTCAAATCTTAGTCATAATTAAAAATATAGTTTAAAAATATAATATGATATTATATTTTAAAGATAAATTATAAAAATATCCTCTCAATTTTAGCCTAATTTCATTTACACCTTATTTTTAAAAAGTGTTAAACTAACTCTTTAAATTTTTGAGATGTTCGAAAATGGTTCTAATATTTATCTCAATTAATAAAATGATATCACTGATAATTACATGATGCTATTATTTTATAAAATGACTAAATTATTCTTATCTCAACTTCTCTCTCCTCTCTCTTCTCCGATTGCTCCCTTCCTCTTTCCACACTGATGTTTCTTCTTCTCTCTCCTTCTTTCTCGTCCTCCTCTTATAAGTCTGCTCATGAGCTCTCTCCCTCCAAAACGACTTCTTACACCTCTGCTCATTCATCATTGATATCCATCTTCCTTTCCTCCTCATCTACTTCTCTTTCCGATCTTCTTTCTTCTTCAAGTCCATGAGCCCACCCCCATAGCAGCTCCCTTCACCTCCTCCTCTTCTTCACCAATGATTTCTCCTTCTCTTCTCTCATTCCTCCCTTTCTCTTCTTGATCTACTTCTTCTCTTCATTCTCCTCCAAGTTCGCTCACGAGCCCTCTCTTTTCACAGCAGCTTCCTCCATCTCTGTTCCTTCCTCCTCATCTACTTCTCTTTCCTCCTCACTTACTTCTTATCCTCTTCTAAATTCGTCTGTGAGCCCTCCCCTTCTACAACAGCTCTCTCTGTCTCCACTCTTTCCTCTCTGATGACCTCTTTTTCCTATCCTCTTCTTTCTTTTCATTCACTTCTCCTTTTCGTTCTTCTCATCCTCCAAGCCAATCTATAAACCCTCTCTCTTCACCACAGCTCGCTCCATGTCCACTCTTTCTTTATCGATGATCTCTTCTTTCTTCTCCTTTAATCCTGTCCATCCAGTCCATGCCGACCTTCATGATTTTTCCCTCCCCTCCACCGCATCTCCTTCCACCTCTACTCTTTTTTTGCTGACGATCCCTCCTATGTAAACGACGGATATTTTCATCTATTGAAAAGACAAACTAATACCATTTATTGGTAGATGAATAGTAGGATGATTTAAAATATTATAAATTTAAAAGCTATTCTGGTATTTTTTTTAAATTGAGGAGGTATAATGAAGTTGGACTAAAAATTGAAGGAAAATTTATGTACTTTATTTTATTTTAAATATTAAATTTAAATATATATTATAAATAAATATAATATTATTAAAAAATAATTTATCAAATTCATAGATTTACAAGCCGAATGTTTTACTATTCATGTTCGATTGTTACAACCAAGCCCGGTTAAATTTGGATCCAAATAGCGTTCGAGTAGCTCACGGGCTGCTAAGTTCGTTTGCACCCAAAACTCCTAATCTGCCTGATCCGCAGAATTTTGGTCACGTGCCCGGGAAAGGGAGGAAGAATACGTGACTTTGTCAGGCCACAGAACTCCAAATCACGTCATCTTACGGCGGAATTCAAGTGGCACCATTAAATGCGGTTCACGTTAAGCCCTCTTCTATTCCGTGCTGCCGTGACGTTGCACCTCACGTGGTTTCGCTGACCGTTACGTTCAAGACGGAGGACTCCAGTCCTCCCGCCACATGTCCTTCCCGCTTCCAAAAGTCGACACGTGTCCCACCAGTCTGACCCGCTCGCACCTGTAAAGCGTGACGTTTCCTCGCACGGTATGCTGCCTCGAGGATGATACTTGACATTATGAATCCCCCACCGTCTGAGCTAATCCTAACCGTCTCGTTTGACAGAACCGTGTGATTGCGCCAACGTACAGGGAGCGAACGGTGCAGATTTCAGGATTTACAGATTAAAATTCTTCCACGGGTGTAACAGAATTGATGGCTCGGCTCGGCGTGAAGCCGGGGAGCAAAAGCCAACGAAGTACGTTGACAGTTACTCACAAAAAAAAAAAGAAAAGAAAGAAAGTACGCTCAGGTGCAGCGATTTCACGTGAAAGAATAGGGTTTCGCGTGAGCCAACTCCGAGACGTCTCTCGTGATTCGTGCCCGATTTAATCCGGAAATCGACCGAACGTGAAGGAAAGATAAGGACGAATTTAGAGGACCGTGGTTCTGGGACCCAGGATGGGGACTCTGAGGAGATCCCTCGTGGGGTCCATCAACCAACTGTAATGAGCGTGACATGGTAGGAGAGTAGGGTCTTGCTGGGTTTGCGTATGCGAGGAAGCGATTGGGTCCGGTTTGCCTACATCGTGGTCGGAAGGGAACAGGGAGGCGAACCCTTCACGTGCGTTGAAGAAAGTGAATAGGTTTTGAGTCTCCGGTTCGCTGCCGCTCCTCCCTCGCCCATTCGCGGATAAAAGGAACAGTGGGGTTTGAAGCTGAAGAGGGAGAAGTTGATTTGAACTCGCTCGAGGGTGGTTTAGAATGGATACCAATATGGTATCTGAGAACCAAGTATTAATCTTTGCGTGGGTCACTGGGGAAGTTGCATTTAATATTTTTTATCTTGCTGTAATGATAATTTATTATGCACCGTCATGCCTAGTGGCATCTGGCGGTCGAGTTATAACTACATGCACATGTTGGTGCAACCCAAATGATTATGAATATGACAAGTATAATTTGATGTATGTATGTATAACTAGAAAATTGTATGCCGTGTAGTATGTGTGGATTTACGATGACAAACATGAGCTGCATTTCACCATGTATCCTTGAAGGTGATTTATTAGTGATTAAGAGTTAGGTACAAGTTGCATTGTTGCAAGCATGTACAAAATAATTGGCTCGTGAAGGAACATTGATGTGGAATATGTTCATTAATTTTATGTTAAGTTAGATGAATAGAACCAAGGATGTTAATTGTAGCAGTTACATTGCAGCGTATCTATATAATATTTAGCAAGTATGGAATGCGCAAAATCTTAGACTAAGTTAAATGACTCTCAGTAGAAGGAAAGTTGTATTTTTGCACAAAGAGGTTAACCTTAATAGAATATTGATATAAAATGTAATTTATTTTATGTTGCTAATGGAATCTCTTAAATGATAAATTTGTTGATATACCTCGTCCTTGAATATATGAATTTTTTAGGTAAAGTTAATAAAAATTTGTCTTTGCAAACCGCAGCCTGGAGAAAAGTTTTGGAAATCCGTAAACTCCACCCAAAGAGTCATTAAAAGGTGCATCAACTCATGATATTGAAAGTATGTTGGGCATTCTACACGAGATCCTTTCTCACCTAACTGGATATTAAAATACTATCCGCTCAACCTACCGTTCTATTTGACTTGCTATAAAAAATGTAAGGGCCATGTAGGTCTCCTAGAAAGTGGGACTGTTTGTATAATTTTTATAAAATAAAAGAAAAAAAAATCTCTTCTAAACTTTTAATATATGGATTGGTCCGGTTTTTGCTCCCTACCTCATCCTCGTATCCTCCGACCATCCCAATGGAATACAAATTCATTGCAAACTCAGAGATCTCTGGATTCGTCCTCTCATAACTCAAACAATCAATAATTGCAGCAATTTCTCTTCTTTGGTCATCACCCTTGTCAAACATTCAATATAAAATTCCATGGCTAAGTAGGATGTGACATATTTATAGAAAATTTAGATTCTGTTCATGCCTGGGGTACAAGTCCGGTCTTACTAAATGGCAAAAGCAACCCATAATCTTCGTTTATTCACACGAGAGTATCGAACCAAAAGTTCACACGCACCAGCACGCCATCTAAAATTCAAATTAAAATGAACAATTAAATTAGACCAAATCCGGCGACAGTCTTACGTCACCTCAAATTAAATGAACAATCCGTATTAACCCCAAAAAATAAAATTTAAAAAAAAAATCCAAATCTCGTCGCAGCCCCATCCTTCCCACGTAACTTCGTACGTGCACGGTGAAAACAGTGGTATATGGCAAGTCAGGCCGCATTTAATTGCAGCCGACTGCCTGCCCGCAAAACCGGTAGCTAAACCAGGCCCAAACCCACCGAAATCGGAACCAACAAGAACGTACCGACCGTATCCAACAGACTCCGGCCCACCAGCACGTGCTTTATCTTCCACCATACGTACCTAACAATGCACATGTGGCTGCGACCCACCGGACCTATCTTCACTAAACCCAAACTTTAAATATAAATTTTTATTTTCAGCCGTCTCGAATCGGCTCGATGGCGGACCGGCTCGCCCGTTCCACGTTTATATAACCAACGCCTACGGTTTACAAATCGCGAACTGAGGCGCCAGGTGTTCACACGAGAGTACTTAAACCAACATCCTCGCCGACTTACGCTTCTCCTCCTCCGTCGTCTTCTTTCTTCCCTCAAACTCCCTCTCGCCTCATCCCTAGATCTCGTCAGGATTTCATCTCAAAAGCTTTTTGTTCTCGGATTTAGATCTGTAGAGGAGGAAGGAATAGAAAATTTTCTCTCTAATTTAGTTTGATTTGGTCTGGTTTGGTTTCATTTTGTTTTGCCTTCTTTTTTTTTTCCTCTCCTCTTGATCGAAGAATGAGATCTGGAAAATCGGGGAGGAGACCTTCGGAGATCGTTGAACTGTTTTAAGAATTTTGGGGTTATTCTTGGTCTAAATTTCCCTTGGATGAAGACGGAAATGGGGACGGGAGTGGGTTCGTCACTGTGGTCCGACGACGAACGGGCCATGGCGGTGGCGGTCCTCGGCCACCAGGCAGTCGACTACCTCTCCTCCAGCCACATGTCATCCGACGGCCTCTTCGCGGCCGTCGGCGGCCACGCCGACCTCCAGACCAAGCTCCAGGACCTCGTCGATCGCCCTGTCGCACCTTGGGCCTCCGCGATCTTCTGGCAGATCTCCCGATCCAGGTCCGGCGAGCTCGTCCTCGGCTGGGGCGACGGCCACTGCCGCGAGCTCCGCGACGGCGAGGAGGACCCCCGCCGCTCCGCGGCCACCCTCGACGACGGCCACCAGAAGATGCGGAAGCGGGTGCTCCAGAAGCTCCACGTCCTCTCCGGTGGTGCCGACGACGAGAACTACGCGCTCGGGCTGGACCGGGTCACCGATGTCGAGATGTACTTCCTGACCTCCATGTACTTCTCCTTCCCCGGGGCGCCGGCGGGCCCGGCAGGGCCCTGTCGTCCGGGGAGGACATCTGGGTCGCCGATCCCAGCCTTCGATTGCCGGCGTCCGCAGCCGACTACTGCGTCCGTGCGTTCCTCGCAAGATCCGCCGGTTTCCGGACCATCGTGCTCGTGCCGTTCGACACCGGTGTTCTCGAATTGGGCTCGGTAAAGACCGTGCCGGAGAGCTTCGAGGCCTTGCAGATGATAAGGGCCTTGTTCTCTCCGGGCGGGAGCAAGCCCGGCGACAAGAAAGATGAGAATGGCTCGGTTTTCCGTCTTGGGGGCCGGGCGGCGGGGGAGGAGGAGGAGTGCCCGAGGATTTTTGGGAAGGACTTGAACATTGGGGGCGATCTCCGTTCCGTGACAGGTTCTCGATGGCAGCCAAGGTAGAAGAGAGGCCTCTGGAGATCCAACCAAATGGCAGAAATCATCATCATCGGATGCTGCCAGTGCCGGCGCCGGCGCCGGTCTCCAGTGGTATGGTTAATGGGCTGAATTGGAGTCGTACTCGTAATCTTACTACGAATTGTCACCAGCAGAAGTTTGGTAATGGCGTCGTGGTGATGGGCGGTGGCGAAGTGGATCCCTCGGCGAGGGCATTCCTTCCTCACGGCAACGGGGCGAGGGAGGACCCTCGGACGAACCAGTTCCCGACTCCGAAGCAGCAGCAACCACAGGCGCAGTCACAGCCGCGGCAGATCGATTCAGTGGCGGCAAGACTTCGAGGGCATCCGGGGCATTGGTTGCTCGATTGGGTGCGTTGGAGACGGAGCATTCGGATGCGGTGGAGGCTTCGTGCAAGGAAGAGCGGCCGGGGCCAATAATAGACGACCGGAGGCCAAGAAAGAGAGGCCGGAAGCCGGCAAATGGTAGGGAGGAGCCCCTCAATCACGTGGAAGCGGAGCGCCAGAGGAGGGAGAAGCTCAACCAGAGGTTCTATGCTCTCAGAGCCGTGGTGCCCAACATCTCCAAGATGGACAAGGCCTCTCTTCTCGGCGATGCCATATCCTACATTACTGAACTCCAGAAGAAGCTCAAGGAAATGGAGGCCGAGAGGGAGCGGTGGCCGGAATCCCATTCATGGATCACAAGAGTGGGTGCAGTGCCCGATATCGATGTCCAGGCGGTGCACGATGAGGTGATCGTCCGAGTGAGCTGCCCTTTGGACACCCACCCTGTTTCCAAAGTAATCCAAGTTTTCAAGGAGTCGCAGATCAATGTGGTGGATTCGAAGGTCTCGGCGAGCAACGAAGCAGTCTTGCATACATTTGTGGTGAAGTCGCCGGGTCCGAGCAGCTGACGAGGGATAAGCTGGTTGCAGCGATATCTCGGGAGGCGACGAGTTCGTCCTAACCATCCATGGTGAGATGTAGTTGAAGTAGCTGGGTTGGTAGGGAAGGACTCTGGACTCAAGTAGGTTGCTTGAATATTTTCATGTCGGTAGTAATATAGTTTCATGCGATTCGTGCTATAATTTTGCGAGCAGCAAAATTTATGTGTAAGCCCGCCCACCATTTTCCCTGTCTTCTTCTGTAAGTCGATACTCTAATTCTATCACCTAGTTAAATTTTGTCATTGGTTACGTCTGTCCTCTGTTATTGTTCCTTTGAATGTTACTGCTACTCGATTCCAGCTCTCTGCAGTTCCAGTGTATTGGACTCAAGCTTGGCATGGAATACTAGATTTCGGGATTCAACTATTATTAGCTGCCCAGCAATTATTATGTTCTTCAGGCAATTCCTCTTTTTGTTTGGCCATAAACTTCGGATGGTATTTTTTTTTTTTTTTCTTTGGCTCTGTCCGAGCGGTCTCAATAGATTGTACATAACTTATTAAGAATTTTAGCAAGCTTCATGTGAATTATAAGAATCCTTTTATCTTTGTTCACAATGTCTCAGTTATAACAATTGTAGTGGCTTCAGCATTGTTCTCGTGCTATAGCAGTCCTAATTGAGTATATTTAACTTTTTCACATCATCACCTGCTTATTCGTTCTTTGTATTGTAAAATTCTCTACCACTATTTACGTTGTCGTCTCCGATTTCCTCCTCTGTGGCAGCACTTTGGTGTGGTAACATGAAAGTGAGCATTTTTGGATTCTGAACTTATGGACCTCATCTCAGTTTTATTCTTTACAGTGAAAGGAATGCGGCTCACAGTGTCACCACCCTGCCCATGCTGGTCCAATTTATGAACACCGAAGTGAATTTTTTTCCTTTCTTTTCACTCTTCCCGGAGGCACGAGGAATCTGAAAGCCTGATGGAGAGACGATCCTTGGGAAGCAAGGAACAGCTCGCGTGAGGAAGCTACTTGGTAATTTCGCCCATGCGGAAAATGTTTTGGGATTCTCCATTGGGTCTCTCTGCCCGAAGGCTCTGCAAACATGTGCGTATGCTTCCTGTAAGAGTCCAACTGTGGAAAGCTGGAAACAGTACAAGTCTAGAGAGCCCATACTAACAACTGGTCTTTAGCTTTGCCAAGGAGTGTAGATTCGAACACTTGGAAGCGGAACCAGTCCAAAGGGACGGAGCCCATAAGAGACCGAAAGAGGAGGCCACATGGTACTAGTTTTAATCCCCCATCGCAATTCTGCAGCATGGCCTTTGGACTGGAAGCACTGCGTATCCACTGAAACAACCCTCTAGTGGGCACAAAACGTCATCTTTAATAAAATTTATTGGATTCTATCCACAACGGACGCAATGCCAGACTTCGCGCGTGCATCATTCCATTCCACGCGCCAGGAAAAAGTCACCACGCGGAATATAAGCATGTCAGAGCATCCAATGGCAAGTAACTAACACAAAAGAAATGAGCATAACATCAAACCTTAGCAATCTCCAATATAGTAATTGTAACCAATGCTTTTAAGGTGAAGATTCTCTCCAAGAGGAGGAGATTAGAATATAGGCGCTTTGGTTCTGGAGGCTTTGCTATTCCAATCTGTCACCAGTTTAGAACAAATAAAACAAATGAAAGACTGATCTACAACCAAAGGCAATTAGTTTATTAGCATTAATTAGAGTTCCTCATCTCACCATCAGGTAGTTCAGGTGTACCTTAGTTGAAAAGAATCTTCCATCCAAATGGACACTCTGCATGCTCCAAGATTTTTTTTTTTTTTTCCTCCCTCTCTCTCTCTATCCAGCTGAGCTTGACATCGATAAAGCCCTGTCAAAGATCATTGTTGTGTTGGAGGCTTTAAAAGATCACTGTTTAGGATCCCTGGTGATTGCTTCATGCAAACTTCTGGCTTGTTCCTTGTCGTCATTGTTGTTAGGACAATGATGTCGCGACTTGGTGGCCGCCATGTTTATTTGTGTTACCCAATTTTCACTTATTGGTATTAGGCCTTGCCAGGGGAATAGGTTGGGCCCGACCAGGCGTGGGCGGTGTCGTGTCAGGTCTATTCGCACCTTAAAATTCTCTAATACAGCCAAAAGATTTTGCAATTATTCGTATCTTGCCGCCGGACGGATGATTCTTCCGGTTATCCATCAATAATTGAATACTCACTCCACCGTGTTCGATTTTCTAGGTGCATCGCACAATATTTAGCTGGATATTTAGATGAAGTATTGAATTATTTATGTTGTTTATTGTTGCTGGAATATTGATTCCTTGCTTGTTTTACGATATTATACGTATATGGAGGAATTATTAGAATGACCAGGTCCGGTGGACCAATCCAATTGTCACTCACCATATTATCACTTCTTGTGTGTATACTATTTAAGATTAAACAAGGATGACAATTCATCCTGTTATCCACCATACATTTGCCCCAGGCTTTGAATCGGTCCACTGGAGATATCCATCTAATAATTTCTACGTGTTATGAATTATTTTTCATTTTTGGGGTGTCAGTTTTCCATCTTTTCTTGTGGGTTTTAAAAGTTCCCAACGTGGACTTTGTTACAGCTGACTAGGTGTTGTCCATAGGAAATGATTTCCAGCTTAGATTTAATCTCAAATGGTTTCCCAAAGTCTTTCCCCAAGGCCTTTAACCTCAAGTAGAAAGGCCTTCTTTTTGGGCAAAAGAAACAACTTTCTTCATGCTTTATGGCGTCTCCTGTATGTTGACAGTATAAAATAATCGGTTTCATATGTTTGATTGATCATCATAAATATTTTGGGATAGGAAAACAATAAGAAATATTCTACCATTATAATTTGAAGGTAATAACTCACAATTTGGAATTTAAAGAAGCCAACTTGTTTGGTGAATATGCATGTTAGATGTCACAGCTAGTTTTCCATTATAATCGTTTCCTTGCTGATTTCTGACCTTGTTATTTTTCCAGTAATCCTTGCAACACGATGACACTATTGAAGGAATTCCTTAATCTAGTCCTTTTTTAATCTCCATCCTCTATTCACATAAATAGGTTCACGGAATCGTGTGTTCATAATTCATAGAACTAATCCAAACTCATGAAAGGACTGTCATTATAAATCCTTCCTGGCCCTACATTATTTATGCTCTGATGCACGATACAATATGGCTCTAGCAACTCCCTATAATCATATAAGTTGACCGTAGACCCTTTCTTTAAGAAACCCGTGAGCTTATTGGATTCCTTTCAGGCACGAGACATAAATAGTTACCATAATGAGCCATGTTTTGACCAAGAACAAGGATGGTCCCCCACTAGATTCTTGGTGCTTCTATTCCTGATCAAGAAATCACAAAACAGTTTTAGATCAGGACAATAACGTTATTACCTGCAACATAAAGCAGTGCCAATCTAAAGAAGTTGGGTGCCTTTTGACTTGTGAAAAGTAGAAATAAATGGTCGTTGGCAAACAAAATCACATGCAACATCCGATCTATATGCCTCACAATGGGTTAGCCGTCGTAATCTGCAGTGGGATGTTGCAACATAGAGTAACTTAAAGTGGAAGGCACCTCCACATGCAAAATTGCAACGAGTCTGCAGCACGCCATGTTCAGAACTCGGATGATCTGTGGCAAGAGAGATTCCAAATCGTTTGATTACTAACAGAAGCCCAAGTACTTTGTTGTTGTTCTATTCTTTTGTTCCTCATTCAATTCTTATGCTTAATTTTAAAGAATTTTCCAAGTTTAAGCATTCATGTGCTGCAAACTTCATTCAATGATAAAAGAGAAGAGAATCATGCAAGGACACGGATGGATCAAAAAATGGACAGTGAAATGGGATGTTTAGGGGCTCGTAGCATTTTGAGAGGCAAGAGAGCAATCTTGTTGGCTGTCTGGGAAGTTTCGGATTGTTTATTAGTTCTACAAAACTGAAGGCGGCCTCGGGTCTGGAGCGCAAGCTCTTTTTCTGGTAACTCAAATTTATTAAATCAATCTAGAAAGTAAAATTATCAGAAAAATATTTAAGAAATATGTGCCAAAGTCGTCCATGAAGTGGCTTTGTGGCCACGTAGCCATCCTGTCAGCCAACAGTCAAAAGTCAACATCTTTTCTGTTTTCTACTACGGAGCTTTGTTGCTTCTCGGACAGGGTATATCTATTCTGCCAGATTTTAATTTGACATTTAACTCAAACTCCCCGCCAATGTGGAATCTTGGAAAGAGTCAAATATATATATATATAGCCTTGTCAATGTTTCTAGGGCAGTAGCATCTAGACCACAATGGAGCAACTTTACCATAGTTACTAGAAAATCAAAAAACAAATCTACCATGATGTCAAGGTTTATTCTCAGTCGTTTTGATATCTAGCAGCACAATAAATTATGAAGCTAGATGGAGAATTATAGTGTGCAACAGAATATGATCCACTGCTTTAGAATCGGTTGTATCGAAACCAAGGAGAAACTTACAATGAAATTAATAATTATTTTTTTAAAAAAATTGAGGAGATTGGTTCAAGCCAATGGTTGAAACATACCCACTAAGCTCCCTAAGGTTGGGGGTTCAGTTCAGGAAGAGGAAGGGGACAAGCAGCTCAGAATTTGGCAAGCTGCATCTGGAACAGTTGACATCAAGATTCAAGACAAGTTATTCCAATCTTTGAAGAACGGGTATTGGATGATTGAACTTACTGGAATAATCTGAAGCAGAAGTAGCAGATGGTAGAAATGAATTAGCATAGAGGGTCAGACAAGGACAAGGTTTGCGACTTGATTCATACTACAAACATATCTTTGATAGGAGGCAGGAACTAAATAGATCGACCGCAAATTACACATCAAACTTCACAGTCACAACAAATCTGAAAAAAGACAGTTTTTGTTGCATAGATTTGAAATGGAAGGAGAGAGCTACTATTAATAACCAGTGGAAACCATTCAAAGTCTGATTCCTGGTGGATAGTGTTATATTCAGAGGATTTAGTGGACATTACCACCAAACATTATTTAACAAAGAGAAAATGATGAAAGAACATATTAAAAGACAAAAGAATTACACTGAAGACAGAGATGAAGAAGGGACCTCACCTTTTCCTTCCTAGCCTCTCTTCTAAGAGCCTTGGTTGGGTTCGCTTTTTTTGCTGGCAATGGACGAAGGTACTCTATCATCAAATCTAGAGACTCGAATGAGATAGTCCCTTGGTGGAAAATTTTGAACGGTACGAGTTCAAGCACGACAAAAGAATTATTACATTTCTCCCTGTATAGCGGACAAACATATTATATTTTAACTGATATCGGCATGTCCGTTGCCGAGACTAGTTCGTGCTTTCTCCACGACTCTTCCTCTTTACTTCCGACTGGCACGTGGCTTGCCATACTGGTTAACGCCTCACGAAAACTCTCTCGCGCGGCAAACTTCCACAACCAGCTCAGGCGAACCCGTTCTCCCTGCGACGGGTATTGTTGCGGCCAATCCCCTCGTCGATCACGCCTGGTCGTCGGGAGCGAGCACCTGCACGGAAAAGTCCACACGGACCGGAGGTAGCTCCAGCGGGGACCCTCCGATGGTCAAGTCAGAGAGGAGAACGGGCAACAGTGTAAAGGAGAGAACTAGAGAGCTTCAGGGAGCTTACCCAGCCCCTTGTCTTGTTGGGTTACTGTTGCCTTA
>KE504710.1:1151937-1173568 GCA_000441515.1 Elaeis oleifera | reverse complement strand
AGGAATTTGACCTCAACGATCGTCGGTGGAGGATCGAGAGGGAGAGGGGAGGCTTATTTATAGAGGGTCCTAAAATTTAAGGATCCTAGAATCCTTCTCCAATCAGGATTCATCGAAGAAGAAGACTCCCAAAGGGAGTCTTCCTCCGTTCCTTTTTTTTTTGGTTTGTTTGGGCTTAGTGGGCTTTAGGCCCAACGGGCCGGGTTATCACAAAATAAGTATTTGAAACATTGTTCATATGAATATACGTTAGAAAATGACACATGCAATGTTCTTAGTGTGAAGATGCACAACATCCCAAGCAGAGACCCAGACATCAAATGCCAAGTCTTATATGCTTTGTTTTTCGATGATGGTTACTAAAATAAATATTTGAATTGAACTCGAATAGCAGGATGCTCAGTTCGAAAACTCACGAATCAACTTGAGTTATATATATATTTTAATAATATTATTTTATTTATAATATATATATATAGAGTTGTAAACAAAGTCTCAATTTCAAGCTCGAGTTAGTAAACAAAGTCTCAATTTCAAGCTCGAACTCGAGTATGGCTTGGTTGATATTTGAGCCAAATCGATCTTCAATTTTGCCTATTTTTCTTCAAGCCGATCTTGAACTTGGAATATTAAGGCTCAATTAATCTCAAACTACATTTTAGATTCGAGTATTTTGAATCGAGTTAAGTTAGAGCTTCCAACTACTCGACTCGGCTTGACTCAATTGCCACCCTAGTCGATTCTGCTTACATGTGATGTTGCGCCGCCCTATCATGGGCATGGACCACTAATGGACTTGAAACCTAAATAAGCTAAAACAATGTAATGTTGACTAGAGTAATCTATAGGTCAATATGATGCAAAATGAGGGCTATTGGTCTGGAATGGAATCTATTAGGAGAAATTATATCCTACATGATATGCATCACATGGTTGTGCCTGCTGTCAATCATAAGCATTGGTTTTATTGTAATACTTTGATATGAATCCTTGATGAATGAGTCTATAGGAATGAATTGACTGTGATTGGCGAGTGAATTGGTGGCGTGTATGGTCACATGGTGTATGCCGTGCAGGATATAATTCATCAACCTATTAGGCACCTCCTTCCATGACAAAATAGGAACTTAATGTTGGAAAAAAGGACAAGAACTCGCAAACGCCTTCTTCCCTCGTCCAACGAGAAGCAAAACTTGGAGGGAAGTATATGCAACAAGAATTTTTAGTAAGCTAAATGACCTAGTTGCCGATATTTTCTGATGAATTGATACTGTTGGAACAATTCAACCGACCCCCGATTTCGACTCTAGATTGGTCTCATAAACACAATATGCTGACTAAGAATCAGTTGACCGACCGACAGTCGGCTATTCTCAGCCATCAACGTCCTCACGACAACTCGGTTAATCTCTGATCGATAATCATCGATATATCAGAGTTACCGATCGATGCTCATTCGGATCATCCGACTACCGACATACTATTATTACCGACATATAGTTGACTTATCTGAAACTGTCAATGCAGAAAGCGCATAATGGTTAAAACATGATCAGTGACGGGTGTAACCACCTATCCCACGATCACATAATGTCAGAATGCGCGAAATCCACGTGTCTAACCGTTATAAACGGCTATCAACCACATATCACGATCATTAATGGGCATAAACAGCCCATTAACTCTAGGATTATGGCTCGATAATTATCTTTTAGTGTCATAAAAAGTAGGACTACGTACTCGACGGTTACATCTGAATCACCTATAAGAGAAAGGTAAATGAACAGTATTTGTAAGACAATTCTGGAATGAGACTCTGCCATTCAAATTTTATCTGCTGTTCATCACTCTCCACTAACTTAAGCATCGGAGGATCCTCGTCGGACATAATTTCGATCAGTGTGGACTTTATTTTGCAAGTGCTTTTCACCGATGACAGACGCAGTAAGAGATTGGCCGCAACAGATTGGCACGTCAAATAGGAGAGCAATACGAGCAACCATGGCAAAATTAGAGCTCAACATTCAACAGGATCTGCGAGGCAATCTTTCTGTTGGGAATATATTCCTCTCCCACCTCCATTGGCAGAGCCCAGCTCTTCGCATCCTATAGTCATTATGGACGCATAAATTGCTATCCTAATGTAGCAAATGAAGGTATTAACGGAGGTGGTCCACAGCCAACAACAACAACAAACACAACAACAGCAGCAACTGTCGGTAGAGGAGCCGGTGGTTCATTCGGTGCCATCTAGGCACAGTCGCCATCTTCCACCGTATTCATCCTCCTCATCTCCAGAGCGGCGACCGTCTCAGCACTCTCATTGAGACAGAGAATCACGTTCTCGACACTTCCATTGTGCCATCCATCCTTCGTTGCATTCTTCCTCTCCTTCCCGTGTACATAGTATCAAAAGGAGAAAAGACCGCGTACACCTTCTACTTCTCTATCCTCAAATTCTTCAGACTCTATCCCCGGATTATCTCAACAACGGCGGCTCGACGACTACGAGTACAAGTTCAGAGAGATCGATCGTCGACTTATCCAACTGCAGGTGGAAGGTCGAAAATCTTTCAGTGACTATGACTTTCACACTGTCCAACCCCTCTTTCACCGCATAATAGATGAGCCGATCCTGTCTCGATTCAAGATGCTGTAAATGAAGCCATATGATGGCTCCACTGATCCAATTGATCACCTAGAGAGCTACAAGGTCCTCGTGATGATATAGGGGCCAACCGACACCCATCTATGTATCGGCTTTCCGATGGTTATTCGGAAGGCTGCTCGAGCTTGATATTTTAGACTTCAGTCGAGGAGCATAAACTCCTTCTAGCAGTTCGAGCATTCTTTCGTGGCCCATTTCAGTACTAATCGAAAGGTGCCACGGATATCAGATAGTCTCTTCTCTATTAAGCAAGACGAGACAAAGACATTAAGAGATTTTGTAGCTCGTTTCAGCACGACCACACTTGAGGTCAGAAATCTCAATGAAAATATGGCTATATCGATCAAGAAGAGGAATTTTAGGGGATCCAAATTTACCTATTCTCTGGATAAGACTCTTCCCCGAACTTATGCTGAACTTTTGGAGTGTGCATACAAGTATATTTGCGCAGATGAGGGTGCTTCTGACCGGCACCAAACAGAAGAAAAAGATAAAAAAAAAAGACAGAAGAAAAGTAGAACTCCGACCGAATCAAGTCGGCCAACCACCAACAAAGAGCTTCACCTCGACGACGGAGTCCAAAGCCAAACAGCTATGGCAGGTATGACTCCTGTATTCTTCTTTTTGCTCTCCGTGCTAGATCTTGATGGAGATCGAAGGAGAGGAGTATCTTTGACATCCCCCACCAATTAAAGCATCACCGAGGAGCTATGACAGGAAGAAGTACTGTCAGTTTCATCGTGATCATAGATACAATATCGAACAGTGTATCCAACTTAGAGATGAAATAGAAGTCCTGATTCGACGAGGCTACCTCGAAAAGTTTCGATGAGATCGTCCGACTCAACCTCCCACCGACCAATAGCCTCAGCCACAAGCTGAGGAAACGATCAATAATCGACCAACGATGGGAGTCATCAATATGATTTCTAGGCGATAGAAGGATCAGAGAGCAACTTTCGAAGAAGAGTCGGAGAAGAAACGACAACTTGGTAATGTAATTTTTTTTCAGAAGATGATGTCTGGAGAATATAAACTCCCTATGATGATGCTGTCGTTGTCTCGACGACGATAGCAAACTATGATGTAAAAAAAATTTAGCTAATAATGAAAGATCAACTGATGTTTATTCGACTTTCTTCCGAATACAACTACCGACTGATCGATTTAGAAGAGTCTCGACACCATTAGTTGATTTTACTGAAGATACAGTTACTGTAGAAGGAGAAATTACTCTTCCATTAACCATCAGAACAGATCCACAACAGAGTACTGTTCTCTTGACATTCATGATCGTTCAAGTTTTCTCGACTTATATTGCCATACTCGGATGACCCAGACTTAATATCCTCAGAGCAGTAGTTTCAACATACCATTTATTGGTCTGATTTCTAATAAGAAACGAAGTCAAAGAAATGTATGAAGATCAACAGCTTGGTCGACATTGCTTCCTCGTCTCCGCACAAAATAATCAATCTGAAGATTTTGTCTGTCAAAAAATTAGATCAAAGAGAAAATGAAGAAAGGAGTGAACCAGCCGAACAACTGATTTCCATCCCACTAAAAAAGAAGATTCTGAGAAGACGGTCTAAATTGGATCACAGTTGTCTGATCCGAAGCGGCAACTAATAAATCTACTAAAAGCAAATGTCGATATTTTTGCTTGATCGGCTACTGATATGCAAAGCATTCCTCTGAAGATAATAACCCACCGATTAAATATTGATCCAAAAGTTAGGTCAGTGAGACAAAGAAAGACCTTTTGCTCTCGAAAGACAGAAGATCATCGACGAAGAAGTCGACAAGCTCCTCGCAGCTGGCTTCATCAGAGAAGTTAATTATCCCGATTGGCTCACAGATGTAATGATGGTGAAAAAAGTCAATGAAAAATGGAGAATCTGCATCGATTATACAAATCTAAATGAAATCTATCCGAATGACAGTTTCTCCTTATCGAAGATCGACCAACTAGTTGATGCAATTTTGGGACACCGACTCTTAAGCTTTGTGGATGTCTTTACATGATATAATTAGATTCAGATAACGCCTAAAGATGAAGAGCACACAGCCTTTATAACCGACAAAAGCATCTGCTGTTACAAAGTAATGCCGTTAGGTTTAAAGAATACCGGAGCTACTTATCAACGACTAGTCAATAAGCTATTCAAGATACAAATCGGACGAAATATGAAAGTCTATATGGATGATATGCTAGTGAAAAATACCTAAACTTCAGATCATGTTCGAGATTTGAAAGAAGCCTTCAGCACACTTCGACGATATCAGATGAAATTGAATCCGATCAAGTATGCATTCGAAGTAACTTCTAAAAAATTCTTTGAATTTCTTGCGTCACAATGAAGAATTGAAGCAATCTCGAAAAATAAAGACTATCATCAATATGAAGCATTCAAGCTCCAAAAAAGAGATATAACAACTCAACGAAAGGATCATCGCACTTAACCGATTTATCTCAAGATCGGTAGAAAGATGTTTGCTCTTCTTCAAGATCCTAAGACAAGCAAAAAACTTTTCATGATCGGATGAATGCCGATGATCCTTTGAAGATGTAAAAAGATATCTAGTATCTCCGTCGCTACTTACAAAATCGAAGGTGGAAGAAATTTTGTATCTCTATTTGGTAACTTCAACAGAGGCAGTTAGTTTGGTATTCGTCCAAAAGGATGAAAATTAAATTCAACGACCTATTTACTACACCAGCAAGGTGCTTCACAATATCGAAATAAGATATTCAAAGGCGGAGAAGATGATCTATGCTCTAATTATATCATTGCAAGGACTTCGCCCATACTTTCAAGCACATCCCATTGTCGTCTTGACAGATCAACCGTTGAAGGTGATTTTATACCGACTTGATACTTCAGGTCAAATGATAAAGTGGGCAATAAAACTCAGTGAATTCAATATTCAATATCGCCCGCGTTCGTCGATGAAAGCATAAATTTTGATCGATTTCATCATCGAATGTACCATACCTGACAATAATCCTGAGGATGAATCCAACAATAAAATAAAGTAAGTCGAAACTCTCAAGCCTGACTTGACATCGGTGTGGGTGCTACATATTGATGGAGCATCCAACGCACAGGATAGTGGAGCCGATCTCATCCTCACCAATTTCAAAGGGATGGTAACCGAATATGTCCTTCGATTTAATTTCAAAGCTTCAAATAACCAAGCAGAATATGAAGCTCTCCTAGCCGGCTTGAAGATTACTAAAGAGCTTGATATTGACAGCCTGAAGATCTTCACCGACTCACAGTTGATTACCAAACAAGTTAAGGATAAGTTTGAAGCTCGAGACTCCATCATGATGAAGTATCTTCAGAAGGTGAAAGATCTTATATCGACTCTAAAATATTTTGAGATCTCTCACATTTCAAGAATAGAGAATGCTCGAGCCGACGTACTTTTCCGACTTACAATTATTCATTCAATTCATTGGGTCGAACATTCATCAAATATCTTGAACAACCAAGCATCGATAAAATTGAAGAAGTGCTACAAGTCAATAATAAGCAAAGCTGGATGGACCTGATCATCCAGTACTTGACTGATAGAACTCTACCCACAGATTCTTCAGAAGTCAAACGATTTAGATGGATGGCCTCACAATATATTTTGATGAATGGCTAATTTTATAAAAGATCGTTCTCTCTTCCCTTACTGAAGTGTTTGAGACCAGCAGATGCTGACTATGCACTCCGAAAAGTTTATAAAGAGATTTGTGAAAATCACTTGGGGAGCAAATCTTTAGCTAATAAATTTTACGACAAGGATATTATTGACCCACCATGAAGAAAGATGCAGTTGAACTCATCTGAAGATGTGAATCATATCAAAAGTATGCAAATATACAACATCAATCGGTCAGTCAGCTGACATCAATTATTGCATCATGGTCCTTCGCACAATGGAGAATTAACATACTTGGCCCTTTTCCTCCAACATTTGGTCATAGAAAGTTCATAGTGGTTGCCATTGATTACTTCATCAAATGGATGGAAGCTGAACCTCTGGCTAGGGCTGACAAAATATGATCCGACCCGCCAACCTGACCGTGTTCGACCCACCATAAACAGGTTTAGGTTTAGGCTAAATAGGTTTGGGTCATAAATGGATCAACCCGTTTAACCCATTTAATAAGTGAGTCGGATTTAGATTTTAGATATCTAATCCGTTTAACCTGTTTAATATTCAGGTCGAGTTGAGTCAGATAATCCATTAAACCCGTTTAATCTATTTCTGACCCATTTAACCCGATCTGTTTAATCTGTTTAACCCATTTAAGATCCGTTTAACCTGTTTAAAATCTGTTTAACCTATTTCTGATCCATTTAACCTGACCTGTTTAACATGTTTAACCCGTTTATCCAAGAAGACACTCAAAACTTGAAGGATAAACAAACCTACCCGATGGACTGCCAACCTGTTTAACCCATTTAACCTAATTTGACCTATTTAATAAATAGATTAAATGGATCGGATCGGGTTACCTGTTTAATAAATAGGTTGGATTCAAGTTTAAATTTTGACCCATTTAATAAACAAGTCAGGTTTGGATTGACGATTTTCTGATCCGATTCATTTATGACCCGACCCACCCGATTGCCACCACCCCTACCTCTGGCACAAATCACTGAAAGTAAGATGAAAGATTTCATTTAGAAGTCAATCATATGTAGATTTGGTCTACCGCACACCATCAACACTGACAATGGTCGATAATTCGATAATTAAAACTTCAAATTTCTGTGCAAAATTTTATATTACACACAAGCTCACATCAGTCGGTCATCCACAATCTAACGGTGAGGTGGAGGTAACCAACCGAACAATCCTACATGGTCTCAAGACCAGACTGAATGAAGCTAAAGACCTCTGAGTAAAAGAACTATATCCGATTTTATGGGCATATCGGACAACTCCTCATATACCGATGAGAGAATCGCTGTTTAACCTGGCCTATGGAATGGAAGCGATGATTTCACTTGAGATCGGATTACCATCAACAAGAGTTGAACAGTATAATGAGCCGAGCAATTCAGAATATCGGAGAGTCGATTTAGACTTACTTTCGAAAGTCCGACAGCAAGCTCAAGTTTGAATGACAGCATATCGGAAAAGAATAGCCTGGTACTATAATGCAAAAGTTAAGCCAAATATCTTCCGTCCAGGAGATCTGGTTCTAAGAAAGGTAGAAGTTTTAAAACCCCTGGATCAGAAAAAATTGTCTCCAAATTGTGAAGGACCCTACAGAATAACCGAGATGCCTCAATCGGATGCATATTGGCTAGAAATTCTTGATGGAACAACTATTCCTCGAACTTAGAATGCCGACAATTTGAAGATGTATTATTAATAAAGTTGTTCACATGTACAATGTCCAGAATGAAATATTGAAATTCAAAATTATGAAAACTTCAATCAACTACATCTACAAAATGATATTAGACCGATAAATAATCGATCAATTTTATCAATTATATTTCGATTTTTTATTATAAAATTGATATACCGACTATATCTCGATTTTTCACTGTAAAAACTGACTCCAATCGAATGACTGCTTATGCCGACTTAATTTAACTAAGCAAAATATTATGCCGATTCGATCTCAATCGAATCGAAAATATATCGATTTGACTATGATCAGTCGAAAGATATTCGACTTACCACCGCCTATCAAATATCTAGATATATCGATTTGACTACGATCAGTTGAAGGATATTCGGCTTATCACCGTCTATCCAAATACCTAAAAGGTAAGGTATGTCGACCAACACTCGACTAACAGAAACTCTACTACAGTTGTTACTGAACATCCGATTCACCGATGGATAATCAGTTGTTCGACTATGATTCCACAACATTGAAAGTACAAAGAGAAAAATATCAAAAAAAGTTTGTGCTTAAATTTTTTTTTTTCATTCATTGAAGAGACGGTTACAAAATTGGATCAAAGTCTGATTACAAAATTTATCTGATTACAAAAGAAAAATATTACACCGATCACCAATCATTTCTTTATCATCTTGCTCCGACATAGCTTTAATAGTTGGAGCAGTCTTTGGTGCAGCCGGTGCATCTTCTTCAGTCGGTGCGGCACCCTCTTCAGCAGTCTCTTTTTCGAACTAAGAGGAACAATGCTACTCAAGTCCAAGTCCAGATATAATTTTTTGATCGCATCTCGACCGTCCTCGTATCCGATGCAGTAGGAGGCAAATCCATCCTCTAGAATCTCCTCTTTGAATTCTTCCAAATTCTTGAAGTTTCCGACAGCCAGACTTAGGGCGTCTCTCACCGACTCAGCTTCAGCCTTTGCAGAGGCCGACTCAGCATCGACCAGTGCTAGCCTTTTTATGGTGGCCCGATGCCTCCCGCGCTCCGCTTCCAACTCCTCAATATATCCATCCCTCTCTCTCCAGAGCCGACTGATGGAGTGCTTCTTGCTCCTGATCTGAGATTCAAGAGATGTAATATTTTGACGAGCCGATTCAAGCTCAGCTCTGGATGACTGTAGGTCGACCGTCATATGAAAGATTTTTTCTTGAAGTATTTTCTTCCATTCAGTTACTGCCTAAAGTTGTTCGACGGCAGCAGACTTTTTGACGGTGACGGCCGCCACCTTGTCCATCCAAGTCCGACGAAGGTCAGTGATTTTTGATATCTACTTTCTATGTCGTACATATCATGTGCCAACTGAAAAGAAAGACAAGTTAGAATCAAAAAAAGAGAAGTGTCAGAAAATTACCTCAAGTATCATCGGGTAAAAGATGAAAATATTTCGGACACAGTCCGATTTCTTTATTCTCCCTATCTATCGAGAGAAGTGCAGCCTCGATGAGCCGCTTGCCAACATCGGATTGGCCAAAGCCGACTCACCAGCAGAAACTCTGATCTCAAAGAGGGTGGGAGGCCTGCAGATGATCCATCGTCGCTAGAAGCAGCCGGTGCCTTCCCCCAGTCTCCAGTCGGCGGTCGCGCACTTGAGACCATCGGAAAGTCAGTACTTGACTGCGTCTGAGATCGCTCCACTGGAGGAACGGCTGGTGCAGCAGCAGATTGTTCGGGTTCGACCACGATTGCTGATTCGGCTCAAACCCCCACCGATAGAACCGCTGAAGATTCTGTCATGGCTTCTTTATCTCTCACCATCTCAACTCCAGCAGACGGTACTTCAGTCGGAAGAAGCATTGTCGGGGCCGATAATGCTAGGACCGGCTCGGGGGCTACCTCCGACGGAATGTCAGATTCCCCAACTGACTATCCCGAAAAGATGAATCCTTCTTATTTACCATTAAAATGGAGAACTAAAGAAGAAAAAGGAAATCCTAGAAGAAGAAAAATCCTAAAAGAAAGAAAATCCTAAGAGAGGGAAAGGAGAACTCGATCTGAAGCCAAAGATGATGCAAGGAATAGAACTCGGAAAGCTCCTAGTACTGGGGCAAAACCTTCTGGCAGAACCTTCTGTTGCGGAGGAAAACGACAAATGCAAAAGTAAAGTCTAGATGAAAGCGATTTTGTATATATAAGACCCCTCAACGGTCCGGATGAAATCATTCAAATCAAGATCTCCTCGGATATTGATACGTGGCTACATCAAGACCGATCACTGATCGGATGATTCGACGTACCTATTCTCAGATCATGCCACCTCACCATTATCCGCATGAACAGCTCAGAGCCAATGATGTTTAAACATGTGGCCAAGATCTATTCAAATCGTCCGAATTCTCTGGGCACCGAATTATCTTTTCGAAACAACATCCCAATGATGATCTCGCAGATATCGAAACAACAAAATAGTTGGAGATATCTCATATTTCAAAAATCATTAATGCCAGCAGTCGAATCGGGGTTCAAAGCAGCACGTGACTTGACAACTCTCTTCATCTAACGTGATAGACCACGTGACAATATGCACGTCAGGCCACCTTGGACTTGGGAGTGGGGGGCAACTGTTGGGACAATTCAACTGATCCTCGATTCTGACTTTAGATCGATCTCATAAACACAATATGCCGACTAACAATCAGTTGACCGACCGACAGTCGACTATTCTCAGCCATCAACGGACAACCACGATAACTCGGTTAATCTCCGATCGATAACCATCGGCATATCAGAGTTACCGACCGATGCTCATTCAGATCTCCATGACTACCGACATACTATCATTACCGACATATAGTCGGTTTATCTGAAACTGCTAGCGCAGAAATACATAATGGCCAGAACATGATCAGTAGCAGGTGTAACCATCCATCCCACAATCACATAATATCGGAATGTGTGGAACCCACGTGTCTAACCATTATAAACGATTATCAACTATATATCACGATCATTAATAGGCATAAACAGCCCATTAACTCCAAGATTATGGCCCGATAATTGTCCTTTAGTGTCATAAAAAGCAGGACCATGTGCTCGACGGTTACATCTAAATCACCTATAAAAGGGAGATAAATGAACAGCATTGGTAAGCAATTCTGGGTTGAGACTCTACCATTTAAAATTTTTATCTACTGTTCACCACTCTCCACTAACTTGAGCATCGGAGGGTCTCCGTCGGACATAACTTCGATCAGTGTGGATGAGGATCAATGTGGATAAAGAAAGTCCGAAATAAAGAGCAACGAGGATCAATCGGGATAAGACGACATAATAAGGCAAAACTAATGATTAGTCGAATGAAGTTCGGAGCCAACTGAGCAAGACAGAGACCATAATAATCAAAAAGATTTCAGACGAAATTCGAAATCAAAAATCGAAGACCGGTCCGAAGGTCCTCAACATAAAATGCGACCTGGTCCGAAGGAAGAGAGTTCACCCAATCGTCCAGATCAGGAATGAAAAGTTGATATTGCTTCGGGATATGGTACTGTTTCGGAGCCGCTCAACATTAGATCCGAATAAAGAAAAACTTTATTTCGAACCCGAGGGAGAATCGTCGGCCGGATTCCCAACCAACTATCCCGAGAAGATGAAGCCTTCTTACTTACTATTGAAAATGAAGAACTAAAGAAGAAAAAAGAAAATCCTAGAAGAAGAAAATACCTAAAAAAAGAAAACCCTAAAGAGAGGGAAAGGAGAACTCGACCTGGAGCCAAAGATGACACAAGGAACAGAACTCAAAAAGCTCCTAGTACTGGGGCAAAACCTTCTGACAGAATCTTCTGTTGCAGAGGAAAGCAACAAATGCAAAAGTAAAGTTCAGATGAAAGTGACTTGTATATATAGGACCCCTCAACGGTCCCGATGAAATCATTCAAATCAGGATCTCCTCAGATGTCAACACGTGGCTATATCAAGATCGACCATTGATCGGATGATTCGACGTACCTATTTCCAGATCATGCTATATCACCATTATCTGTGTGAATAGCTCAGAGCCAATGATGTTTAAACACGTGACCAAGATCTACTCAAATTATTCAAATTCTTCGGACACCGAATTATCTTCCCAAAATGATATCCCAATGATGATCTCGCAGATATCGAAATAACAAAACAGCTGAAGATCTCTCGTATTTCAAAAATCATTAATGCCAGTAGTTGAATCGAAGCTCGAAGTAGTACGCGACGTGATAACTCCTTTCGTCCAATGTGATAGATCACGTAACAATATGCATGTCAGGTCACCTTGGACTTGAAAGTGGGGGACAACTGTTGGGACAATTCAACCGACCTCCGATTCTGACTCTAGATCAACCTCATAATCATAATATGCCGGCTAACAATCAGTTGACCAACCGACAGTCGGCTATTCTCAGCCATCAATGGACAACCATGACAACTCGGTTAATCTCCGACCGATGACCATCGATATATCAGAGTTACCGGCCGATGCTCATTCGGATCTCCACGACTACCGACATACTATTATTACTGACATATAGTCAGCTTATCTGAAACTATCAGTACAGAAAGCGCATAATGGTCAGAACATGATCAGTGATGGGTATAACCACCCATCCTACGATCACATGATGCCGGAATGTACGGAACCTACGTGTCTAATCATTATAAACGGTTATCAACTACATGTCATAATTATTAATAGGCATAAACAGCCCATTAACTCTAAGATTATGGTTCGATAATAGTCTTTTAGTATCATAAAAATTGAGACCACATGCTCGATGGTTACATCTGAATCATCTATAAAATGGAGGTAAATGAACAGCATTAGTAAGGCAATTCTGAACTGAGATTCTGTCATTCAAAATTTTTATCTGCTGTTCAGCACTCTTCACTAATTTGAGCATCGGAGGATCTCCACCGAATACAATTTCGATCAGTGTGGACTTTATTTTGTAGGTGCTCTTCACCGATGATAAATATAGTAGAAAATTGACCGCAATAGATATCTACCACGCATCACACTCTCAATGCCGGAACAAAGATGGTGCGACAGAGCGAGTGGATTCTATATAAAGAAACATCGGCTGATGGATCACGAACATCAATTGTCTTGCAGATTTATTGATGCAATTTTTCTAAAAGAAGCGAGCAACCGGCCAAAAACTAGCCGAGAGGCCGATAAAGTTCACTCTTCCACCACCAGCCGAAGAGGACTAGGATGTAGCCTCAAGCAAATAGTCTCCAAGGTGGGAAACCACTGCCATAGCGTAATTGATCACCAAACTAGTACTATAAGTTGACATGAGAATGGGTTAGGTCTTGGGTGTCTGGCAAATGATGGTGTTGCACCTTACAGTGGATAGAACGATAATAATCAAAGATTTATTTATTAAATAGATTATCCAAACCAATTTATAATACATTGAATCAACTTAAGTGGATTAAAACTACTCGTAGATTTCATGAATATCAAGATCAGTGAAAGAGAACTTGAATAGTTCATTGATGATACCATCATTCCTGAAAAATCAGATATGAATTTACATTAAAAATAATTTACTATATTCTAAAGTTAAGGGATAAGTAGTCCGACCACCTCTTTCTATTCTTAAAAGTGCCGAAGGTTGTCCTCCCCTAGCTCGTCAAATTTTATCATACTTTTAATGGAGGGAGGGAGACTGTCCATGTAAGCAAACAATTTCTATGAAAATTGACGTAGGATATTAATCTTCTCAATGTTCCATATCATAATTTTATTTTTATATTATATATTAGAAGAGTCACACACTGACGCACACCTACATACATACATGTTATTGGAAATATAAATATATCCGAAAAAACGTGCAAGATGGATATCCACGTGAAATACTTGGCCGTAGAAAAAATAGCTCCACGGTCGTTGCCAAAACCATGGCGTAGGCCCCACTCGCATGGGACCATGGCTTGGACCCATTAAACATCACTAGCCATCATGGCTGGTGGGGAGGGGTGCGTTAGTTGGTACGTTCCAGACAGCGACTTCCAACATTGCGAAATTCGTGGGTAGTGCGTCGCCCACGACCAGCTCCCAGAAATCCCACCTAATTCTCATTCACACCCGGACCGAATCCGCGCCACGCCTCCCTGCCATCTCTCTCACCGCCCCAAATCCCCTGCGTCGCCTACGCCCCGAATTCTGCACCGTTTCCTCTTCTCTCTCATCTATCTTCTATTATTTTCCTACCTCCACCTGAGTCAGCACACCCAGAAAAGAACCCCCACACGGACGTCACGACATTACAAGCGTCCGATGCGCATCCCCATTTATCATCAGAACATTTGAAATTGCTAACGGACCCGAACATTCCCCGAGACCCCACGCTTATGTGGGGCCCGGTCGCCAGAAAATGGACACGATTGGACTTATCGTCCGTCGTCCCCGAATCGACAATGGGCCCCACTCCGTCTCACCAGTCCCGTTACGTTTGAATCGCGGCTTCCCGATGTGGCGCAGAATTCCTGTATGGCCCTCACAGGACAGTCTGGCACCGTTCGGTGCCGGCTTCCGCGCCTGCTCGACGGTCTGGATTCCCGGTCCCAATCTATTGTCAGAGTTGAAGGTCGAGCCAGTTGAAGTCAAGCTGCGCGAGATTTCCTAGAAGGTGGCGATAAGATGGCTGAGAGCAGCCGTACAGGGAGCAGGCGAGCTAGGACACGTGTGATTCCGAGACGGGGACAACGTTGGGGCTTTGACGGTGGACCGCGAGCGTTACGGTTTCGCGCCTCGAGAAGCACCGGAGATGGACGGCCGGCAGAGAATCGCTGCCACGAATCGCCCTGGACGCAGAGTTCAGGCCGGCCGGGGTCCCTTGTCCAGCACGCGAACTCTGCCGCGCCACTCGTACGGTCGGCTCCACAGTCCAGCCAATTAGATGAGACGAGATTAGACTCGCCTTAATTAATCTTAAATATAAACCACGTAAACTTTTTGCCGATGATCGGCTCCCGGCTCCAAAGCCGAGCCGGCTACGTTTCTTCGTGCTCTCAGAGAGAGGACGGAGTCCGGGACGGGGCATTCCGTGTGCGACCGAAGGAACTTGGAAAGCCGCCGTCCAGGGTTTAAAATGACAACCATCATTAATGTTTCGGGGACGGTCGCGGTTCGCCTGATACCAGTTCATTATTGCTTTAGATATATAAGTTGTCTGGATGCAAGTAACGACGCCACCTGGGTAGTGACTTGAAAGCTTATTGACAACTTAGTTGCATAGAAAAGAATTAATTGTAAATAAGATAATGATATGTTATCGCTCTTTTAGTTACAAATAAGCTGCTTTTGATTAAATCATGTAAAGAAGAATAGCTAATTTTATGGTGATTTGCAATCTGCTAATGGATTTACTATTTCTAAATAATGATATGTGGGCCACACTAAAGGGGAGCAAGCTGATTAAACATCTAGCTATTACTAATGCAATATTTAAATTCATGTCCATTAATTAGTAGATGCAACATTTGGATGATGTTTATATGTGTATTAAAGGATAAGACATCAGAAGATAGATTTTTTTTTTAAATGTTATGTTCTTAGATCATTTTTTGCAAAATTTACTTAGAAGTTTATTATTAATTGATATTAATATTTATAGCCTAAAGTAAGATGCAGTCAATAAAAGAATAATTTGAGTCAATCGAGTTGGTGGTCTCGACGTCAACCAAGCTGCCAACCATGACAGTCTGCTAGACTATGGATCCCAGTGAACCATAATACTAACCTAAATAGATTGGCTAAGAAGTCCATTACATAGATGGTAATGATACAATGTACTTATAAGATGTTATAGGATGATTATAGCTCATCTTGTATAGTTTAACAATTAATGTAGAATCTGTTGTGGATCTCCACCTCGGTCTTGACTAAAATCATCCTCCGATCTACCAATCTCCTCAAGAAGGATCCGATATGATTTTTTCAAGTAAAGATAGTCCGACATTCATATCAAACTAAAAGTAGTAGCTACATCATCGGTTTATGATCTAGGTGTTCACTTCGGCTCTGGACAAGTTATTAAGTTTGATCATGGCCAAGCTGCGATCTTCAAATCTCCATTAATAGAATATGTCTCTCTGTCAATTGAAAAAGATTAGATAGATAATGATCCTTTCATGATCGAATTTTTCTCAAAAAAAAAAAAATTCTCTTTAACATAATTTATACGCAAAATTCAGAAGACAATTGAAACTCTGAAGCGTGTACAACTCCGACTCTTTTCCTATAAACAAAGTGACATAAAGACTTTCAAAGTAAGTTCTCCACTTTCACTCTCTTCTTTTCATTATTCTTCATAACCTAATTTGAGCGTCGAAAAATCTTCACCGGAGAACACCCCAGTAAAGACTTTTTATAGATTCTCAGGTGGAGCTCCAACAACAGTATCTCGGCCATCTTCATCTTGACTGTCCGACCTCAGATGCAGAGATCAAGAACAACAAAATCTACATCTTTATTCATGATGTGCATGATATATAGGCTATTATCAATCAACGAAGATCTACTTCTATCTTGTTTAGTAATGAACATCAACTCTCACTCTATAAATTAATAGTGCCAGAAGGACCTCCAAACATATCCTACCAAGCTTCCTCTCTTTTCTATTAACTTTGTTGAATCTCTACCATTGGTTTCAAAAGTTGTCTAACTTAGTATTGAAAAATTTGTTGTTAGACAAACTCTGGCAAATAGATTTTTTTTTTTTTAAATTTTCAGATCGGATTGTTAGCATCAGCTTTTTTTGTTCTAGCTAAACCATGATAATTTAAATCTCCTTTAAATTACATAATCTAATGCTGATTTAAATAAAAGCAAAAGAATCGCTAAAAAGATGGCTCGGAGTTATATATAGCAGATTAACTGCTAAACATTGTTTGTCATTCAAATTCCTCGCCCCAGACGGCCTTAAAACACTAACGATGATGGGCGTTACCAACAGCAATTACGTCATGGCGACCACAGGCTAGTCGAACGCCCCCGAAAAAAAACCGCGTCCCAGATTCCGGACTTCCCCAAAGCGCGTGAGAAAACACAGTCCGTTCGATGCTCCTCCAGCGGCAGAAGATCGAGCATGATCCCAACACAAAGATGCGGTGTATGGGAGCGACACCAATCGATGTTTCTCCATCACGGAGATCTTCTTAGGATTTTGTCTTGGTAAGCGCGGAGCGAACACAACACGACACCACAAACCCGCGGCGTCGCCCCCACAAACCGACTCCCTCCCCAGCGTTACCAGAAACAAACAAACTGTGTGGCAACGTCACAGGGGAAGCGGAAAATTACAAAAATAGGAACAAAAGGAAAACCCATTAAATTACCGGAGGGTGGTGGTGGTGGACGATTTCTCGTGACCGGACTATATATTCCCATTGCACTCCAACACCCAAAAAAGGGATGGAGCTTGTGTAGGGTGACTTTAGAGGACTTTGAAAAGAGAGGAACCAAGAAGGGTAGCTCGCTCAGCTCTTCTTCTCTCCTTGTCTTCCTGCCTTCCTTCCTGCTATCCATCTGTATATCTTCCCCTCTGATCTTTTGGTGTTGTGTGGAAAACGAAGAGTTTGTTTTGCTTTTCTTTTTGCCTTGGTAGGGAATATAGGTTTTGGATGATGCATGTGATAGCTTCTGAGTTCTTAGTTGAAATCTAAAGTATTCCATTAGTTTTTGTGTCCTCTGTAGACATCTCAAAGTTCCATTTGATGGATCGAAGGTATGCAAAGTTTTCCCTTCTTTTTTGAAGGTTTTTCTTTCAGAGGGCACTTTTCTTGCGGGAAATATCTCGTTTCTGTCAATCTTTCTGAAAGGCCCACTCTTCTATATCTCAAAAGCCAAATAAACCCAAGCTTTCTGTCTCTTATTTTATTTCTTGCTTTTCGTTTAGAAGATCCAAAGTCCATTTGTCTTTAGCAAAAAGATCTCTTTTATTTTAGAAAAAAAAGAAGAAGAAAGATCTCATTTTTCCTCAGTATCTGAAGGGAAAACATACAGGAAAGTTCTTCTTTCCAATTAAAGTTGGTGTTTTGGAAGCTGAAAAAACTTGATTCGCTGAAAATTCTCAGCCGAAAACAGTAGAGAAAAAAGTCCGATCTTGAACTAAAAAGAGTTGACATAAAGATCCAATTTTACGATCGCATTACCTGAAGGAGTACATCGAGGAGCTTCACCCCTAGACGCGATGCAGGGCACGACGGCCGCGGCTGGAGCGGTCCAGGGGCGGCGAAGCCCCGTTACCGGAGCCGGAGCAGCACCTCAAGTGCCCCCGATGCGACTCCACTAACACCAAGTTCTGCTACTACAACAACTACAACCTCTCCCAGCCCCGCCACTTCTGCAAGGACTGCCGCCGCTACTGGACCAAGGGCGGAGCCCTCCGCAACATCCCCGTCGGCGGAGGCACACGCAAGAACTCCAAGCGCTCCGCTGCCTCCGCCACCGGTGGCGCCACCGCCTCCAAACGTCCCTCCACCTCCACGCCGCCACCTCCACCCTCCGATCACCTCCCAAAGCCGGAGCCCTTTACTGTCCTCTATCCACCAGCCACCGACCCCGACGACCGGCTGCTCGACATTACCGGGAGCTTCAGCTCGCTGCTCGCCTCCAGCGGAGGCTTCGGCAACCTTCCAGAGTGCTTCGGCTCCGGCGCGGCGGCGGCGCCACCGTGGGTATGCCGAATTCCGGTGGTCCGAACAGTTCGATCGAGGGGGGGATGGATCAGCTGCAGAGCTCCAGCGATAGCAACGGCAATGAGAACTCGGCGGCGCTGGAGAATTTCTTGGGGGATTCCGGTGGCTGGGCTAATGGCTGGTCCGATCTCCGCATCTATACTCCAGGTTCGGGCTTCCAGTGATCAAGAAAAAAATAGAGAATTTTAGAGCAAAGGGAAAGCAAAAGAAAACTCTCTTCTTTTCTCTGTAATGTTTTCCTTCTTTATCTTTTCCATGGCTTTTTAATATCGTTCTGTGGAACTGTTTCTAAAAACTCTGGCATATGTGTTAGTTATAGAGTATGATGAGGTACAGATCGATATATACTTAGTCATTTGGGTTTGAATAATTTTCTAGATTTCTTTTGGGCTTTGGCTTCTTTGCATGATTGAAGTATGGCGAGTCAAGAAGCTCATTGGTTTTATTAGAGTTCTTTTGTGCCACAATTTCCTCTGGTTCTTTTTGATCTTTTGGATGGGAATGTGGTTGATGGTTGGTGTCTGGTGATTGAGTAGGACTATTGTCAGCCTGTGGATGTTAGGAAACTAAAGGTTTATTAATAGTATGTTTTGGTGAAAATTTTGTGGTTATTTTTGGAATATTGATAAATGGGTTGTTGCATGATTGTTTCTTGTTATTAGGAGTTCAGGGCATGCTGGTTTTCTGACTGCTTGTTTGTGCCATATCTCTGAACAGGTGATCTCTTCATAGCATGTAGCCTTTTTAATGCGTTTGGGGTTGGAGTGATAAAAAAAAAGAAATTTGGTCCCCTCTCTCTTTTTAATCTTTTGGAGGACAACGTTGATGATGTTTTAGATTGATAAGGTTAAAGGTTCCATTAAATCAATGACAAGTTGCAGGGAACATGAATAAATGGGAAACATGATCATGTTTAATATGATTATGAGTAAATGAGCGCAGTAGTTTCTGTATAAAAAAGAGGAGGGGGTGCATGGAGCTTGGTAGTTTTGTTTGGAGTTCTTTTGAGCCACATTTTCTTAGAAGGTAGCCTTTTTATTTTTTAATAACGTTGCCATTCGTTGGTGTCTCTCCCCGGTCTGGGATTCTTTTTTTTCTTCATCCTTTAATTAACCTTTCGGGAAGAATGTAGGTGGTGATAGGGATTTGATAATTGAATGGAATTAATGCAAACATGTGGATGTTAGAACGCCAAAGGTTCCATGATTCTATTGATGGTAAGTTGTTGGGATTGGCGATATTAGTGGGATGCGGTATAAGTTCCATCTTCTCATCCCCGTCCAATTTAATAAGTATTCTGTGTTCTTTTGTATGTTGTATGAATGGTCACACTTGTTATCTTGGTTTTTGTGTGTTTAAGTTGGATAATATTCCATGAACTAGTGGATGTAATTCCATCTCACATGCCATCATTTTATATACTGTGATGACTCTGGCCAATGTTCTCTGTACCATATAATTATATATCATAGTTCCTTCACTTGGCCACTGGCATGCTCTCTCATATTCCCTGCACTGTTTGGTGGCCTTCTGTGAGGTTGCTGTGGTGGTCTCCCATCCTTTCAGTGAGTCAAAGGCGTGGAAGGTTTGCATTTGATGTTGTGTCATCTTATATTCTTGAATCCATATTAGAAAACTTTTGATGGACGGGAGCATTATAGATGGGGGCCTTGTGAAGGATATTTATTATCCGATCACCAGCAGCATAGATTTGATGTGATGGGATAATCTTTTGAACTGTTGGGAATACGATGTATGCTAAGGTGATGGATGCTTGGTGTGTGTAAGCCGCCAAGCGAACAACTTTTGGTGGGTTTGGTCCGATAGGAAACGAGCTATGCTCAGCTTGCATTAGCATATGAAAGGGGATGGGTCGAGGGAGAAGAATCGATAATTTGAAGACCCCAAAATTGTCTTCTTCTGATGATAACTGAGCTATATTTATATGTAGGACCCTCTCTTAATAATGAGATGGACCAGGACATTTTAATTAACTTATCGATTCTTTCAATAAAAAATTTACAATATGGCCAAGTTTAAATTAGATTTTATTAGTTATTATACTTAATTCTGTCCGTTCTGTTGGGTGGATGTCTGATCAGGACATCATCTCTCAAGATTTTTTCAGTACCACATGATGCAGCAAGAAGAAAGAAGAAATAAAATTAAAAACAATCAAAATATGTGGGTCAGTCATAAAATGATTCGTCTCCACGGGGCATGCAAATTTTATTATGAAAAAAAAAATTACAAAGAAAGTTCTCATTCTCAATTCTTGTACACTCAATTTCTCTCTCACTAGAAGTTCTTCTCACAAAAGCTCTCTCTCTTGGAAGATCCCTCTGAACCTCTCGATTTCGTGGGTTTTCCGTTGCACCTTGCGAGATCACGGCCTTCTCCCAAGAAAACAAAGTCCAAAAGATCATTCTACATCTCTATTCCACGTACAGGCCTTTTATAAGGCTTAAACCAATTAGAATAGGTTTAAGACTCCTTAATCAGTCCAAATCAAGCTTCTGGACCGTCGGATCATGATCGGGAGCTCTTTGGGCTTTTCGATCCATGGAATAGTGCCGTGGACCATGAGAAATGGTGGGAAATGCTCACGCGGTTCGTCATGGACTGTTCGATCCACGGTGGATCGGCGTACAGGGCCCAGGCAAGGTGCGCGGGCCTGGGCTGCGCCCGTGCGTGGGCTCGCGCATGGGCTGGGCCGTGCACCTGGGTCACGCGTCCGCGTATTGGCCCCGCTTGCGGCTGCGCCACCGCCGGCCATCCTCCACCACCTCGGCTTACGTGCAATCTTCAAAAGTCCGTATCTTCTCCGTCCGAGCTCTGTTTTGGGTGATCTTGAT
>KE504710.1:1131562-1145592 GCA_000441515.1 Elaeis oleifera | reverse complement strand
CACGAGGTGGGCGGAGCCGGAGAGGGCATCAGTGCATAACCCACCGACGTCGGGGCGGACGAAGGTGCGGCTAGAGGGATCAGTCGGGAGAAAAAAAAGATTTTTACAAAATCTTCTTCATTTTTTTTTGGATGCTTTGCGATTTGTACGGGGTGTCGATCGAGCTTAATTGTCTGTATAAGCACCGATTCAAGACGAAAGAAGTAAATCGGTGAGAAAAAATCATCGGAAATCACTGGAAGGATAACATTAAAATGGTTCAAAAAGTTCGGAGATTAAAGCTTAGATTTTTATAGTTTAAGAATTATTTAAAAAATTTGGTATAATTTAAGGGCTAGAGTTATAATTTATCCAAAGAAAATAGTACTAAGGATATGGCTTTAAATGTGGGTTTAGTAGCCCGTTAGGTGAGGGCCGCCAGCGCCGTGTCTCTCGATACATGTCGGTTTGAGGATAAGTGAGAGACGTGCGGCAATCCAAAGCGTCTCCTGTGCTCGTTCCCACGTGTCTCGGATGGAAGCCAGGTTACTGATGGCCCAAGCTTGGATCAAAGTAGGTGCCTTTTCGTGTTCAAGACCAAGGAAAGCAGCGAGGCCTTCGGGGATATTGACCACAAGGTTTTGGTGCATGCAACATATATACGTGAGTCATACGGGAGAGTCTCATGTGACAGTGAGTGCTTGAATTAGAGTCCTGTGGATGGGTGACTATAAATATTTGTTATAATATTTATTTTAGATATAACTAGCACTCCACACGTGTTACACGTTTCCTTGGCATGTGTATATGTTTCATTGTATATAGTGAAGATGACATAAGATCCAAGGTAAAGCTATGACATAAGCCTGATATTTACTCTTTTGGTTAGTTAAGTGAACCCTTCCATGGTACATCACAAGGAGTGGATGTCTCCTTCGATACAAGGAGTTCATGATGAGATACAGAGGATAGAGGGTTTGACGTGAGGCCTGCTGTCTAAATTTCCAGGTTGGAAGATCCAAACGATACAAAAAATTTTGGAGAATTCCGCATGCGAACCTACGTCCAGAGATAAATTGTAGGGTATTCGACTATTCGTTGAAGGGAAGGTTTTCTTTCGTGGTGGCATGAAGCATTGATTACCCCAGCATTAATTGGTTTCTTGATCATGATTTGATTTGACCGATGGGCCATGTGGGTGGGCCAGGCCAGGCATCATCATGGCCCTTCCTGCTTCCTTCATAGCTCTGCTGAGTGGGCCCATAGACACACATCAGCTCTTCTGATCCACGACGAGAGGCAAAGCCTATTGGTGCGTGCACGCCCTCATGACTGAGAGCATCAAAAGCGACTCCAATATCCAGAGATGGGAGAGGCAAGGTGTATATGGTGCTCATTGGATCATTTAACTATACAATATAATCAAGTTAAGCAAAATCGTACCTCAGCAAATAAGCTGTGTGTATCATGTGGCATGAAGACATTCAAAGAACATGTCATGATTACATCATAATGCATGTTGGATATTGTGTGTAGCTTATGTTGCACCATATAAGAGGGTGAGTCTTGCATAATGCTGAAGTTGCTCCATCATGGTCTAGAGTTCAAGACACTGAATTAGTTCTTTAAATGAGACATCTCCCAATCTTACAATAGCTGGAGCCTTGTATGCTAGACCACCTTTTTCTTACCATATATTGTACTATATAATAAACTTGATTGATGATCACACAACCCGGTGGGGTTTGTGAAACCACTCAAAAGATTTTAAATACCTTTTTTGCACAACCTCAAAGTGGGTGTGGATTTAGGGATCCATGAAGTGTGGATGAAATAATAAACCTCTTCTTACTATTTTAGTATGTAAATGAAAAATATAACTTGTTCACGTGTGAAATTTGTTATGTCATATCCTTGCTAAAAAAACCTTGTAGTTGCTGATAAAATGAATAGTAATTTAATTTAACAATGCATTGTTGTTAAATTTTAAGCATTATGGGTCCTAAGACATCCTTCTGTCCCTAAGCAGCCACTAAATAGCTTAACCAGAGCATCCTTAATTACCTCATCAAGTAGTATCAACAACTAAGAATGCCAACTAGTTCAATCAGTAAAATCCCTAAGTGCCAAGTAGCAGCGACTTAAATCTCAACTTCATTACCATTCATGTCCTCTATGAATTGCACCATATTTTCATATAAATAATAATAATTTTTTTAATAAAAAAACCTGCAACAACTTGTAAAGTTGGTCATAGATAAATTTGGCTTTGCAAATCTTAAAAACCAATGCATTGGATGTCTTTTACCGTGCTGAACCGAACCTTACCAATTGTCATCCCTTACTACTTTCCTCTTGCTAGCTTTTCTGACCTTCCTTACCCTTCTGCCCATGGAGCCTTTAGATCTTGCATTTTTTCAATATATATATACAAAGTCCAGTTAGGCTGAGCCGACTCAGCTATTAAAGAAAGAAACTATCTATCATTCAATTCCGCAGGAGCATCAAGTATTTGAACATTGACTACGAGACTTATTATCACATTTACTAGCAAAACAATTTGATTTTATAATTGCAATAGTTGATAACTATTGTGGAAGGAATCGTGATTGAAATGTGGGCGAAGAAGGGTCTCAAAAACTAGTGGAATATAAATCCCTTTTTGAGATCTAGGATGGTTGATGTATGTCAAAGATTTTCCACGACATAGACTGCCTTAATGTAGCAGGAAGCCCATCGTTCTCCCCAACCAGGATGATTGCACCCACACCACGCACCATCATTTGCCTCAGAGGCCTGCAATGGACTCAACATCCTTGGGTGATCGTGCTCATGCGACTAACCGGCCAGTTCGGTGACAACGGGCCCGGCGTGTCAACTTTGCCGACTGGCACCGCGCCGAGCGTGGGAAGAATCCCATGTTTAGTAGTTTTTATAAACTAATCCAAATGAATATCAGTACATCCATAAGAATCAATAAATAAAATATTTAACAATGCCATAGAAAGACGTGTCCAAGAATTCCATAATATTGATCCTATGTGATCGCGTATAATGTTTACTGGTTATTGATAGATATAATAATGATGCTATTCTGACAGGGCTGAACAATAGCAAAGAAAGTAGGTCTGGTGTAGTATGACTTTGTTAGGGGCATTTAATTCGCCATATTTGCACACTTGACTGTTCGGCTGTATGAATTGTTCTCTCAGTCAAATTTTTGTAATTTTCTCCGCTTTTAGGAGTCTTGGAATAAAGGTCGGTGCTAAAAATTGGAGGACAAATAAAGTTTTTATTTATTTTATTTATTTACACGAATAAAGTTTCCTAGCACCAATTTTTGAGGCATGGTTTGCTTATACACGTTTTTGATACAAACAATGAAGAACCCACTGATATACAATTGAGAATCCAAGTTTTGCCCCACTGAGATTTGAGAATATTGAATGGCCCCTCCTGATGATTCTTCTCCTTCCTCTCTTTTCCTCCCTCCTCTCCTTTTCCTCCTTTCCTCTCCCTTCTTCTTCCTTCGATCTCTATGCTTCCTTTTTTTTTTATTGCTCCCTTTCCATCCTCAACACGTGTTAGTGTGACACATGCACCTGAAGTCAACAAATCCATCTAGGCACCAAGGTATCTCGAATCAATCCACTGTATTTAGTTCTCACATGTAGCTTGGCTTAAGCAAACTACAGTCCAACGACTGAGTTATTAAAAATGGTCCTTTATAATGGATTGATGCATAGTAAGCAACAATCAAGACATTGGAGTCATCCTACTCCACCCAGATTAGTGTGTGCATTTGTATGTGCGACCTCATGTAACCAATTTATTGTCTAAATCAAGAATTAATTGCTATGATGATGTTTGCGAGTGTTGAAGAGGACCATGAGGCCTACATGTAGGCACGTAGGTCAATGCGAGACGTGAACCACAACAAGACCTTTCTTGTTGTGTGGCCTACGTCCAACGTACATGGTGCCCGTGATCTGAGGGAGTTGGGTATGGTTCATGCGGCATCTAGATAGTACGTCTGCAAGTTTAACACCACTCAATTCTAAATGGGACTATGCTCCATAAGCCCTTTGGATTTACTCGAGAGCTGCATCATTGATGGTTACCCGATAATGCCGGCTTAGGTTTGTTGTTATCCGATAATGCCGGCTTAGGTTTTATCAATCGACTTGCTGAGACCACGGGCAATGCCATTGGCCTAGATCTTCCACCGTCCGTTTCCTTTGTCTTGAAAAATGTATACTCTCTTGATCACAGTTTCCTACTTCCTCACCATTCACGCCTATAGATGTTTCCTTTGGTTCAAGGACAGTTTCTTACTTCTTAATCGAAAATCAATATAAGCATGCATGGTGAAGAAGGCGATCTCTTTTTTTATCTCCCGTTCATGAGTCTGAAAATGAGACTCCAAAAAAATCATTACTGAACTTTACGAATCAAACCTGAGAGATTGAAGGGAACTTGCTGGCAAAGAAGAGTAGCTTCCTAGCGCTGACGACAGGCTACTTTTGGGCTTGAGATGGCTTGTTTCTTCCCATGTGGAGTATTGTCCTTCGTACTAAGATGCACGTTATTCTGCCTCACATTGGTAGGCTAAGTCCGTGGTAAGTCTGCTCGAATTCCCATTCGGATTTCTGGCTGCAGATTTTATTTGATAGGTTACATCGGCAGGGTCCTGCGGAAGTTGCAGGTGTCATTTGCTGCTGCTAGAATCGGAGAGAAGACTTTTGTATTAAATTAAACTGAGCTTGGATCAAATCATTATAGCATGCCAAGAATCTGTTCTAAATTTAAACAAATACTTAAAGTCCTAAAATGAATCACAAATATTGATTCAGTTCCCATAAAATCAGCCTATCGAAATTTTAAGTTTGTCATACCATCAAAAATTTAAGAACATCAACAAACGAAGTCCTTGAAGGATCCTAGACGCCCGCAGCTACAATTGTACTTCAGCCACCAGAAGGAACGTGCTGACACATTTGAGCTAGTTGTCACGTTTGAACCGATTATACCAAGCTGGCGCAGATGCTATTCTGAATGTCTGCATCCACTAAAACCACAGTTGAAACTCAAGGAACCAAATTTACATCCCACAATGGTACATCCACTGATCCACACCATCCGTAAGCCCTTCAACCCCTCACGGTTTCTGTAAACAGTATAGCAAAATTAAACCACAAACGAATCGAAAAACTTGCAATGGAACGCAACCAGATCAGTTTTGACGGATATCCAACAAACAAGCGGCACCCCATTGGCGTTCAAAACGGATTTCTTCAAAAAGCCTCTAAACAAAACGGATTCAACACATGAATGATCGCATGTGAAAAACACGGGCACGAACTGCTACTCAATTTCTTCAAAAAGCAAAATAACAAATTTATCCACCATCATCACTAGCAATATAGATCACAAAATCCAAACATAGATATATAGAAGCAGCATAAATACTAGATCTAAGGATTTATAAAGATTCTAACACAATATCAGATATATATCCTCTTCCACGCAAGCTGCATCTGATAAGAGTTAACACTGTACCGTCAGTCTACGCATAAGCAACCGGCGCTGACATGGTCTATTCAAGTAGTCACTAACAAAAAGTCATCCGAACTAATGCCAGGGGCTGCCCTCAACAATAGTCATTTGTTTACATCACATTTATCCATGCTCATTAACGTCCAATTTCGATTTCTGGATTGCACCGAAGCATCTCACCAGGATCATCAAGATGGCACTACAAAACAGGGAAACCACATTTTGTCAGGATTTAAAGCAAATATTAAAAGGCCAATGTGAGAATATTACACAATCATAATGACCAGATACATCAACTCCAACATTAGAAATCACACAAATCTGATGTAATTTAGTGACTGGTATAGAGAATTAGCACAATAATCACAATGCAAATGGTGCCTTATAGGCACATATGAGAACAAGCAACCAAGCACACCAACTAAAAGCAGTCGAGCAAAACCAGAGAATGTGTGCTGGCAGATAGCTAACAACCATTAAGATGTGATAGAAGCCAAAAAGGGCAACAAACTCAATTAAGCTAGCACCCTGAACATGGTGAAATGGTCACCAGAATATAATGAAACAAGTTAACCAATGATAATATAAGCAGATTACATTGCCCAAGTGCTTCTAAGACAATCAGCACGATCAAGATATAGAACATTAAATAGCTGAAGTAAAACGTTGACACTGGACGGTAAACAAGGACATTGTGCCTGGAACAGTAAAATGTAATTATAGTGCCACATGAGCTTCCCCATCTGCATCAAACATGCAATAATACCCAGGCACCAGTTCATAGTAAGTTTTTTTCTCTCTGTTCTTTTCTTCTTCTTCTTCTTCTTCTTCTTCTTCTTTTGTGAGTCAAATATAACAGAGGAAACTCGCATATAGGGAGGAATTTCCCAGGACCAAATTATCTCTCACAATCATGAATGCGATTGACCTATTTGTCTCCCATCAAAATCACTTACCAAGCACAGCACAAATAGACACAAATAATATAACAAAACAAAACTTCGAGGAGCTAGATCCTTCATGTGGTTTCATGGGCACAAGCATTGAAACTTACTGTATGTCGAAGTGTCTATTTGCTCTGGCAGCTCCTTTATGTCCACCTCAAACCTCTCTTGAACCTTCACATAATGAATCAAATATCATTAGCATCAAATCCAATCCCAGAACACAAGACAGAGTATACATAACAAACAAAACAAACCTGATTAAGAACATCCGAATCAGAGGCAGAGGAGACGAATGTAATAGCAAGTCCCTTGGTTCCAAATCGACCAGCTCTGCCAACCTGCAAACAAACAAGAATGGAGCAGTTAGCCAAGCAATGATGAGCTGACTCAATTAATCTACAATAAATCAATGGATAAAGAGCATGACCCTGTGCAAGTATGTATCTGCAGAATCTGGCATGTCGTAATTTATCACAATGTTGACACGCTCAATATCAATCCCTCTGCCAACCAAATCAGTAGCAACAAGAATCCTCTTGTGCCCTTCTTTGAAGCCCTTGTACCTCGTCAATCTGTAATATAGCATAACAAAGTGCACATTACATTTCAATGTAAATGGCAAACAATTATTTAACAAAATGAATAGAAATAACATAAACATTAGTCTCATTATGCCTCCATGTGATGCATAACAAATGTAAATTGGTAAAAAAAAAAATTCTGATAAGACAAGTGAGAACATGATATCATAGAACAGACTACAATCCAAGAATAACAACTGTCACCAGTAACAACCACCAGTATTGAGAGAAGCATTAGACGCTAGAAAGTTCTCAAAAAAGGAGAAATATTAAATACATGTCATTGTCTATAAACCAAAGAAGCAGAATAAGCCAGCAGAAAAACAACAACAGTGCGAAGCAATGAAATCAATAAAGATACATTTACATAGCATAGAATTTATGCAAAAGGTACAAGAATGGTCAAGTATCAGCTCCAGAGAGAGCAATATGATATTTTTTTTTTAAAAAAAAATGTTCCATATATCAGACATCTGTGACAAACAACATTTTCCAAGGATTACTACATTTTGAGAACAGTGAGGCCATAAGAAGAGATATAAGATAGAACTGAATCAGATACTATGATTGCCCCTTGAAGTATAACAAACAACAAGATGTTTCTTTTGTGGTAGAACATGCAATGAGAATTCTTTTACAACCTGCTAATTTTAGTTCTGTTTGAGGAAGACTAGACAATTTGCAGGAGTAACATTTGAAATTAATGACCATTTTAGTTCTGTCGGAAAAGTTCAGCATGACACAAACCTCTCTTCCTGTGACATTCCAGAGTGGATGCAGATTGATGGGAAATTGCACTCTACCAGCAACTTGTTCAGCTCCGCTGCTCTGTTAACACTTTTGACAAAAATCACAACCTGATTGAAGTCCAGCGCATCCAAAAGATCATTCAATTTCCGGTTCTTTTCCAACTCGTTCAATTTGATGTAGTGCTGCCATTGGAATAAATGTCAGACGGATGCATATCAAAAATTTTCTGCCAAACGTGCAACATACGATAGTATGTACCTGTACTAAACCATGCAGGGTAAGTTTGGCCTCATCATCCACGTATATTTCCATCGGCTGAAAGGCAACAAATGTCAGAAAGAATATTAGGGCCTTTTCTTCAAGCAAACTGAATCCAGTACCAAATGAATGACCGCATGAACTCCAGTCGACTTGATTTGGCATATACAGCCTCTTCATGGCAACTTGCAAAAGTATCGCTGATAAATCAATTTTTTTAGCATGCCCAACAAGGAATTATGATGCTGCCCATAGTTCATTCCTGATTAGCAACGTCTGCCTTGTCTACCAACATCATGATCGCAACATAAAAATACAGCAGGAACCCCAACCAAGAATAACTAGGGCCACCCTGAGAGCAGCAGAGATTGGCAAACAAACGAACCACGACCATGCACGTACGAACGCACCATCAGTCCAAAACAAAAGGCAGACGACAACCTAGCTGCAAACAACCTTCATGGGAACCAGATTTTTTAAAGACCACTAACAATGCTATGACATCAGTCCCTCCCCTCGACCCCAGAAAATAAAAACAAAAGGACAAACCTCCATTCTTGCCCACGCCATCTTACCAACCTAACTAAAATAGGTTCAGGAAAAAAAAAAAAAGGAAGCAGCAACTATAAACACTCTAAAGAAGAAACATATCCAGAGTAAAGTAGGGCATAAAAAGGCTGACTTCTATATTTGAGCAGGCTACAGGACATTACATCTTGCATAAATCTCTTGCAAACAGGACGTATCTCCTTGCTGAGTGTTGCTGAAAACATCATGACTTGCTTATCATGAGGTGTCATTTTGAAAATCTCCTGCACATCTCTCCGCATGTCTACAGAAACACACAAAGGTGAAATGCAAGAATAAAATAAATAAAAAGGAAAGTAGAATAAATGCAACTCAACAGTAAATGCAAATAACAAAATCCCAAAACCAAATTATGGGGAAAAAAATAAAGCATACCAAGTGACTCGAGCATCTTGTCACATTCATCAAGAATAAAATGCCTCACATTCTTCAAAGAAAGATCTTTATCCCTAGCTAGTGCCAGTATTCTTCCTGGTGTCCCAACTACAATGTGAGGACACTCATTCTTCAGTATATCCTTATGTTTTGCAATATGAACACCTCCATAGAACACAGCAACTTTAATATCAGGCAAGTACGTGCTGAATCTCTCAAACTCATGGCAAATCTGAATGATGTAGAAAGGTATTATGAAACATGAATTGTAACATCTACATCAACAACAAGGGAAACAGATGGAAATCCACGCAAACAGATAAAATTCAAGAGGACAAAGAACAAACTTGGTAAGCTAATTCTCTCGTATGGCACAAAACAAGTGCAGCAACTTGGCCTGCAACAGGCTCGATTTGCTGAAGTGTGGAGAGAACAAACACAGCAGTCTTCCCATCCCAGACTTTGCTTGGCAGATGACATCCATTCCCAAAATAGCTTGAGGGATGCACTCATGTTGTACTGATGGAGAACCATACAAAATTGGAGCAGTACCCTCAGTAAGTAAAAAATAAGCTTCTTGGGTCCTTTAATGGAAAGGTTTACCATATTCTCCTCCAAAATCAAAGTGTGGAAGTAGTGTTTACCTGAAATTTTACAAAATATGTCATCCTCTGCAAGAAACATTTAAACATGATAAAAGATTTCTTCAGAAATAGTCCTCAACCTAGTAAGGTTTACTTTCACAAGTTCTGTCCAGGTTCTAAATTCTTTACCATTTCAATTTTCCCTCCCTATGTAAAGAACTCCTTCATATTATTTGAGATATTAGAAATGAGTTGGAAACGGGTTGCAGAATGTGTGCGATCAAAAGACAGCAATTCATTAATAACATAAAAAAACCAAATAAAGAGAAATTTCAAGGTTCCCAGCAGAAGTATATGCAAACAGAGCAAGCTGCACAAGTATAAGTTTGTATAAATGGAACAGAATCACATTTGATGCCATCACACCAATACAGCACCCATCATAAAACAGACAGCATGCAAGAGCCAAGTAAGAACTAAAGTTAAATATTTTACAGATATACAGTTGCTAACGTACATCCGTATACTATACCTTCAACATTTCAGACAGACAGGAAAAATCCAAACGAATGTCTGACTCATATACATGCTTGCCTCCAATCACCAGGAGGGAATCAATGATGCTCAATACAACACAACATCCAATACAGTTTGTACTCAAAACAAGAAGAAGATTTTCTTGTCTCAATCTGATGGTGAATTCATGCAGCATGCAAGTTTTCAATTTGCTTTATACATGGAAAAGAAAGATTATTGATCACTGTGATACCTTAAGCCACTACAAAATTATGCAAGACATTGACCTCATTTTGCTTCCAACACCAAATATTCATGTTCAGACCTCCATAAAATAATTCCAGAATTAAAGAAGTCATCAAGGCAACAGCTTCTATCTTTAAATTATTCAAGGATTCACACTTTGCTTCTATGCAGATCAAGTGCCCACTAGCATTACACCATCAGGAATGGCAACTAAGATCTCTTCAGTCATAACATCAAAAGAAAGAGTTGTATCATCTCCAACCTCAAAATCTCGCGCACCTCTCTATCCATCAATGCATTCAACAGAAAACGAAAGTAAAATTGATCCCAAAAGCAATCCACCATCAATTTGAATGTTTAGAAAACAAGAAAGAAACCACCAGAACGTCTCCAAATATGAATCCTTCTGACACATGAGACCCATATGTACCACCACTACACACCTAAGTTCTGGCAACCAGCTCAAGACTTTTCACATGAACTTGATAAATATCTTAACCAATTTCATGCCCTAATTGTTTTTTTTTTTTTGGCACAAACCTAACAAACCAATCTCATGCACTAATCAATTATATTTTCAATCTGTACATAATCCCTCAACAAGCATCTGATGATAACCAATACCCCTTAAAACAGCCCCACACTTTGACAGAATCATCTAACATAGAGCAATTAATAATCCAACACCTTTCATCCTTAATTTACCACCCATTACTACTCTTGTTAATAAAAATATTATGTACTGCAGAAACCAACTCATCCCAAAAGAACATTACCCAGGAACACAACAAAAAAGCCAAAAGTGGATCTAAAAAAACACAAATGATCAACAAATGATGCAATTCCAACAACATGTGAACAATAGGGGATGCAAACAATCAAAGGAAAAAAGAGAAATCAATAAGTCACTTGAAAAGAGATGCCAACACAACTCTTTTCGTCCTTGCATTTGCGGCATGTCGCCATCACAGGATGATGACATGACATCCTACAAGCTAAATTTCATCCCTCTGATTAAATGCTGTTAACAAAGCCCAGCAGTCCCACATTGTTACAATGGATGATTAAATTAAAGCTAAAGCTAATGCTATGCAAGTGTCAGATCAATTATTCTCCACAAATAACACCAAGTAGCACACCACAGAATGCTTATTGGTATGAAAAACATCAACTCTTTCCCTCACACAATCATACAATGGATAATTGAATAAAGCCAATGCTATGCAAGTGCCAGATCAATTATGCTCCACAAGTAAGACCAAGTAATTAGTAACAGATGCTAATTGATAGGAAAACACCAACACCTTCCGCACACAATCATTTGCCACAGTGGAGACAGTTCACAGTATATGTGAACCAAACCAAAGGAATATCACAAGCCGAATCACTGTCTTACAACATCATGTCAATGTGAAAAACAACGATGATTGCAAAAAATGCTTGCCTTCAGAAGGATGCTCAAACCCGGAATCTACTATAGCCCGAAGAAGCTCTGGCTTCAATAGGAAGTCTCTGAATCCAGAACTGTGAATTCCAACATATCCTCTGCATTGCATAAAACAATGAAAGTAAGCAGCCAATTTTTTTCCAAAACAAGACTGGAAATATATAAACATGACTTTGTAGATAAAATACCGCTGACTATATTGCATTACATCAAACAGTTAATACTTTACAGAAGCTTTTCTTTTGGCAATCATCAGCCGAGAATTTAATGGACATCTAAAATCAGCTCAAGAGGTAAAATACAGAACATGTCATCAATGGATGGCAAGAATATATCTTTCATAAAACGGAGCAGAAAGAATATATCTTTCATAAAACGGAGCAGAAATTTAAAGAAGCAGTTATGTAATTCCCATAAACTCAACACCTCGAGGGGAGGAAAAACTAATAGGATATGAATTCCTCCTGACCGGAATCGAATTAGAGTCAAACTACAGACTCAAAGATACGTACTGTTGTTGCAAAAACATCCAACTAAATTTAACATTCAAAAAAGGAACCGTGCTTGCGAAAGTTGAAAATGCACGAATATTGAAATACAACAGAACAAAATCAGTAAAAACTTCGGAAATCCATAAAAAAGTTGGGAAAAAGACACAACTAGCGGACAATTCAGGAGAAACATATAGAAAGTACTAAATACAGACAGTAAATAACTCGGAACCAAGCAGGTAAACCGAGGAAAATGATCAAAAGATGAGATTTGTCATACTTCTTCGCTGATTCGTTATTAGCCTTGGCTGCAACGCTGTCGGGGCCTTCTCCTCGTCCTCTTCGTAGTCGAGAAGCTCCTCCTCGTAAGCATCGTTTCCCTTGCTTCACCCATCTGCACGGCTAGAGGAAATCAAATCAAGATCCAAGACACCTCGCGAAAAGACAAATAACCGAAGTAGATCACCAAACTCACCTTCAAATCGGGAGATCGCGGATTAGGGTTTGGAGAGGATGCGAGACGTCTGCAAGAAAGATAAAAGAAGAAGACGGGGGAAACCTAGGCTAGAGTTTGAGCGTGGATTAGAGGAAGGGGGAGGAAAGAAGGAGAATTCCTAACGTTTCCAAGGAGGAGGAAGAGGGGGCGCGGAGTGGAGATCGAAAACCCTCGGCTAGGGTTTCGAGTGGCTATACTAGATCGGCAACGAGCGGAGACAGATGGGTTGATGACGAATTTATAGAGTCGGATCGTAGGGTTTGAAATAAGCTAGGGCTTGATGATAGAGGCACGTCAGGGTATACACCGTTGATGCGGCGGTTCATCACAGTAGGGACCGTTTGATTGACTTCTCTGCCACTGCACGGACAGCTCGCCAGGATAAAACTGGCTTCCCCGTCCTCCGGAGTCTGCGTTTAGAAATTTCTATGCGACGCAGAATCTGCCGTCGTTTGAGGCATCCGATCCGCTCGTAAATGGCGTCTTGGCTAGATGTCGCTTTGTTCGGCATGACGCTGCGCGCCAACAGGCGAGATGTCTTCATACGGGAGAATCCAACGGCATAGATCATATGTCCGCATGATCTGTGTCCGACTACGATACGGCGATAGGTTGCTCCTATCTGGGAGATTTTTTTCTCCGGATGGTGAGGGGGAGGTAGAGGGATCCGGGACTAGCGGCCGCAGCTTTTCACGCGAATTTTTACTTTGTTTCCTTTTGCATGTGCAGGTTGGGAGAAATTATTGCCCCACCGCATGCACCGCCACGCTGGTGTATGTAGCCAATCATCGTCATTAATTTTATAATGATGTATTGAAATATATGTCTGATGAATAAGGTCCACTAAAACCAGCGGCTCTTGATCGTGTAATAATTTTTTTTTTTGGGTAAGAGAGGATAGAGATAGAGGCAAGCCAGCTTTATCCGTGACGTGCGCTACACAGTTTGAATAGCCATCAACAGCGACATATTATGATTGAAATCGAAAATATCAGTATATTATATTTATTTATTTAATAAATATGGATAAAAAAATTGATCAGATGTAAATAAAAAATTATAATAATATTTATTCAGATAGATATAATTTAAATATTAAAATATTGATATAAATATAAATATGGATCAGATAATCAAATTTTATGCCCATAGAATCATAATATTAATAATATGTTAATGTTGTGATATATTTTTTAAAAATTCATGACTGCTGTAT